>CM053512.1:3373167-3444937 GCA_028627145.1 Eidolon dupreanum | reverse complement strand
TCACATTGCTAGACCATGCAGATTCAGTAACACAAGCCTCATACTTCAAAAGCAGGAGCAAAAATCATTCCTGTCAGTGCTAGGCAGTCCCTGAGATTTAATATAGAAATAACTTTCCCAGTGACTTTATCAGCTCCTGGAACTACTCAATCATAAAAGAAACCATGATTATTTTGTCTTGCAGAATTGCTTTTTTTTTTTATAACAGAAATCAATACATAAGTAATTTTCCCTCATTATCTTTTCTTACAGAGTCTTGATTTGCATATGGCTAGTGCACCAATAAACAATTGGAATTTCCTTTTATGCACCTAAAAATAGCTATTGAAACATTATAGGCAATCATTTTGTACCAGACCAGGCAAGTCATTTGTGAAAGAACAAATCCTTCTGTAAGCAATGTCACGTAGTCTAGTACACATTAGGAAAAAATGACTAGTTGTGAATAACAGGCCCAAAGAGAAAAAACTATACTTTTTATAAGTCTAAGACGAAGAGGGAAAAAAGAATTTTAGGTGTCTGGTACATTAATGTTCAAGAACATACTGAAATTTATTTTTTTGAGGATAACTTTTACCCTATGAATATTTCACATCTTTCTTAATGTGAGAGGAAAAAACTGACCTTCACCCAACTCATTACTAGCAGTCGCATATTATAAGGGGAAACATTTTATCATGAAACAGCAAGAAATTTCCCATCTCAAAGCAGTTCCAAAGATGGAAGGAATTACATTTCTTTCACTTTATGTTCCCATTTCTAATCACTGACTTCTGCAGTCAGGTATCAGGGTGATGGGCTGTGGAATTGGGAAATTTCATTTTCCAGTAACCTGCTCACAAAAAGCATGCCAAAGAAAGTCATTAACCTCTCTTCAGAAGTAACGGAAGGAAGCTAACTTCTGTCTGAGTGGAGGTTACATAGGCCCAAATGCCAAGAGTTCTTTGCCTGATCACTATCTAAGGGGACAGAAAGAGGGGTTTTAAAAGAACCTTTCACAAGCGCAAACTTTTCTATAGGAAATGATGCACATTGGAGACTCTCAAAGTTTTGGTTGCGTTACCTTAAAGGACTGAATAATAATAATGACAATGGGTACATGGTTTTATTTGGTTCTATCTTAACAAGAGTTCCCCAGTGAGCCATATACTTTGTCTTCTCCACTCTTCACTTTGGTCCCGACTTATCCAGCTTCTCATAGGATGTTAGGGACCTTCCTCTGTTCTCTCCCAGCATCTCGCTCTTGATTTCATTATAGTTCTTACCACACTATATTCATTTTCTTATGTCTTAGTATTGAATTCCAAAATATACATTTCTCTAGGCATGGATGCTCTCTTCTGTTCATTTGTCCTTGTATCCAGTATTGTGTATTATTTGGGGTTTTCCCCAAAGTCAACTTTGAGCCAAAATTCAAGTGTGAGTAGTTTATTTGGAAGTACAGAGAACTCTGGTAGGAAGGCGGGGTAAAGTGATACAGACAGAGGGAGCTATTAATTGGTTAACTAGTAAGTGGACCACTGTATGTTAAATGCTGGGGAAAACTTGAGAAAATGGTCCAAAGCTAGCCCTCAGAATTCTCCTTCCTGAGGAGGGAGGAAGTCGGGTGACAGCACCAAGCACTCAGAGTAATCGACGGGTGGCTGCCAATCCCTTAGTACCTTCAGTCTTGCCATTGTGAACACCACAGCTGTTTAGAGTTTAAAGAAAAAGAGCTCTCATGCTCGTCTCTGCAGGTATCGGCGCTTGCAAGTCTACCTGAACGCACAAAAACGTTTGAGGAACATGTTGCAGTACATAGTGAATATTAGAGTCTGCATTTCGTGCGGCTCAGATCCATTCACTGCCCCTCTCTCTCCCGTTACTGCTGCTTTGATGCGGCTGCAGGTCACAGTTTATGGGGAGGGTGAGACATAGTAAGAGAGGGCTCACGGAACAAATTACAGCTCCCGCTACTGCCAGCGAACCCTGGCGTGGATGCTCCTTAGTGACCATCAGCGTGAGACACAGAGAGCCAACATATCTGTGCTGGACCCCATAGGTACATTCACACATCACCCCGCCCCGCGCCCCGCAATGACATCTCTCATGTTTAAATGTCTTTTCAGGTCCCTGACCACGCTGCGAAGCCATCTGAGGTTGCTCAAGATTCTGTGAGCATCTTCATCCTCCGTCAGCTCTTCTACACACATTTGATTATGTGAAGCTCTGCGCACTGAGACACATTTCTCTCTTCACTGTCCTTGAGTGCCACACTTCAGCAGTTTATCGACATATAAGCATATGCCAACGTCTACCTAGACGTTACGAAGCAGGCTTTAGCTTTTCCTTTTCCTCATGAGGAGTCCCCAAGAGACCACACGTGTACGCTGTAGGAGAGGCACCCCAGGAGATACAATTAGAAGGCATGTGTCCTCTACATTTGATTGGCCCTGATGCGAAATGTTTCATTGCACTTCGATGATGGGTTGCTCTGCATCTGCTCACCTCTGGGACTTGGTGGCTTTTACGATACTCAGCTCACGATGACAGACAGCTCTGGCTGCACTGTCACCGATGTGTCTTGCTCGGGTGCCCAGCATCTACTAGAGCTGTGTAGCAAGTTAGGGTCTGCTTTTAAAACAGTGACTACTTCTTTGCTGAGTTGGCATGTCCTTGCCCTGAAAACCCAAGAGCCTGTGCTATGACACTTTTAGTGGTGTTTTCCAGAGGTTTCAGTGTAGCATTTTAATGTGCCAGATAACTTTAAATTGACAGCTTCCCAAGCTATGTAAAGAACAGCGTGAAACTGTATTTTCAAGTGTGGTATGTGCTGTCTTCAAAATAAGAAAGAGGCCTATGAAGCTCTGTGCCTTGTTCTTGGTGGCAACAGCTTGTCCTTTTTCTTGGAGGAGATATCCTGGCATACCCCTAATCTCTGGACACTTAAAAACTACACTTGAGTAGTTTTAAATCATAAAACATCTTTTATGATTTATGTTAAACCTTATTATTGTCACTACTTTTCTCCAGGTCATATTAATAGGGTGCCCTCAACATAGTAGGTCAGTGTGATGTAATGTGAAATGTCCAGATGATCAAGGTCCCTTCTGACATTATTGCGACAAAGGCAGGAGAGTTAAAATAGTCATGTGACAAGGCTGTGAAACGGTACTGCTGTTTATTCTAGGTGAATGTAAATGATTCTGATTCTTCATGACAAAGATGAAAAGAATATATTTGCTAGATCAATAGTTAGATACCAAGTCCCAGAGATTATGTAAAATATTATAGTGAAGATACCACATATAACACAATAGCTGTAATTAGAACTAACACTTAGACTCTCTCTTACATTAAACATTCATCCAAATATAACTACCAAAAAGAGGAAATCATTGATATATCCTTTTGTAATATTCAATAAATATCAAAGCCCTCCATAATCAAAATGACTTGTATTAAAAACCTTAGGCCTATTTTCAATGTTTATAGAAATGTTAACGATAACAAAGATTTCTGCCAAATGGATAAGAAAAAAATAAAAATTTCTAAGGAAAAGCAGCCAATCCACAAAAGAAAAAAGACAACTAAACACACGTAAAAATAAATACATACCGTCAATAGCATCAAAGAAATATAGATACATTTTAACTTCAAATCAAAAACAATACCTTGTTTTCCTGGCAAAAATGGCACAGATTAACAAAAAATTAGATTGGTCACCCTGAGAAATGTCACTCTTCTAAACTATTGATGAAAGTCGTGATGGTACACACTTTTCGGAGCACTATGGGAGCTAAGCATCGAAATCTTTAAAAGCATAACATCTTTGATTCTGAAAACTTTACTTATGTAAATAAAGTAGGTATTCGTAATTATTCATCTTTAAGGATGACCAGCATAGAATTATAAAAAACAAAAACAAAATCCTGAAACTGAGAAACAGTCACATGTCCAGAAATACACGAGTGATTGGGTATAAATTATGCTACATTTATAAAACATATATCTATGTAGTCATTAAAATCATACTTTGGAAATATATTAAATTATATGAATAATTATGATTACAAATTATAAAAACATAGCATATATTCATCTTTTGAATATGGTGTCTTAAGCCAAGAAACATTTGTATAGAGTTCTTGGCCTTTTCTCTACCTTACTCCTTCTCTATAAATGGCTCCCCCATCTGCTCGACCCAGGGGCAGATGGATCCCATCCTCTCTTCTTAAACCCCTCCTCTCGTTACCTCATCTCGAAGTCTCACGACTCTGCCACGAAAAGCAAGTTCAGTCTTACCTCCTTCTCCTCATCTTCACTGACACTGCCAGCCCAAGTCTCTTCATCTTCCATCTGAACTACAGAGCAGCCTAGACTTCAACTCGCTGCATCTGCTCCCCTCCCCCACCACTGTATGCCAGTCTCCACCCAGAAGTTCCCTTTTCAAAAGAAAATCTGACAGCGCTCTTCTGCCTAATAGTTCTTTAATTACCTTTTAATTACATTAAAATAATATCTAAATTGTTTGGGTTTGGATTTTAACTTGAATGAAAAATCAACCATATGATCCAGAAACCACACTTCTGCATATATAGTCAAAAGAACTGAAATCAGGATCTCCAAGAGATATCTGCACACCCACGTTCACTGCAGAATTATTCACAATAGCCAAGATGTGGAAATAAGTTAAATGTTCACTGATAGATGAACAGATGAAAGAAATGTGGTATTTACATATTATGGAATATTATTCAGCCATAAAAAGAAGGAAATCCTGCCATTTGCGACAACATAGATTAACCTGGAGGACATTATGCTGAGTGAAATCAGTCACAGAAAAACAAATACTGCATGATTCCATTTATATGAGGTATCTAAAATAGTCAAACTCATCAAAACAGAGTAGAACGGTGGTTGCCAGGAGTGTGGGGGAGGGGAAGGCAGAGAGTTGCTGTTCAATGGGTATAAAGTTTTACTTACACAAAATGAATAAATTCTTGAGATCTACACTACAACATTGCCCCTAACAGTACTATATTGTGCACTTAACGTTTTATTAGATATCATGTTAAATGTTTTTATCACAATAAAAATATTTTTAATAAAATATAACAAAATCCAAACATCTAACCTTGTCCTACATAATCTGGCTCAACTACTTCTCCATTTTCACTGTTTTTTGGTTGTTTGTTTCACGTTGCCTGGAGACTTTCTCTCATGGATGGCTCCTTCTCATCATTTGGATTCTGTTTCAAGCATTATTTCCTCCTCCTTCCCTGACCATCTAATTGAATTACACGCTCTCTACCTTCCCTCGTCATGCTGTATGTTATCCTGCTGTTGCTTTCTTCCCAGTACATTAAAATTATCAGACATTTTGTTGTTCTTACATTAGTTTATTTTCAGTTTTCTTCCTACCACAATGTAGGCTCCAAAAGCAGAAGAATGACTCTCTAAAATAGTGTTTGCATGTGATAGGTGCTCAGTAAATAGCTGTTGATTAAATGAATATATAAAGAGCAGAAGTATTGAACATTAATATGTTATCAGAACTTATGTGCAGGTAGTAAAACAATAATTTCCCCTTCTTTATCGTCTCCTGATCATCAATATTTCCCCCAAGCAACACACACCATATTTCTATAAAATAAATTATAAAAAGTATGCAAGTAATTTAAAACTTTTAAAATGTCACAACTTATTCTCCTATTTAAAATTTTACATACCAAATCAATATAATCTCCCTTTTAAAACACTTTGAAATGTCTCAACAGAAGAAAATAGCAATTTGATGTACCTGATGACTTCTAAGACATTTTCTAGACATGGCGATCAAATTCTATAAGAGATGGGTTTCTGGTCAATAGAGTGGAGTAGGTCAACGCTGTGTTTGCCTCCTCTCACAACCGCATCAAAATCACAACTAAACTACAGAACCACCAGCATTGAGAGTTGCCTGAAATCTAGCTGAACAGGAGTCCTACAGCTGGGGACGGACGCAGAGGCTGGTAGGAGGGGCGGAGTCATGCATCAGGCTGGCCGCACACCCACGCGGGTGGCAGCTGAGAATCAGGAGGGCTGCCTCAGCTACAGAGGTTCCCCCTGAGGAGTAAGGGCTCCTGGCATCACACTGGGTTCCCCGGCCCAGGGTTCCAGCGCCAGGAAGAGAAGTCCCCACAACTTCTGGCTGAGTGAGACGGAGGGCGGCTGGAGTCACGGACATTCCTCTTAAGCGTCCCGCGCGTGGACTTACTCGGCGACAGACTTACTCTCTCTGAGCGCCAGCTCTGGGGCAGCAGCTCGACAGGCGCCAGGGACATGCAGGGAGGAACCGAGCAGTCTGGCTTCAGGACGAGGGCTGGAGGGCAGCTTTCTCCCAGACAGAAGTCCTGTCGGAAGCCGTCGCTCCTGTCTGAGCTCGCCCCCCCCTGGTGTGCAGACCCAGATGGCTGCTATATCTGAGTCTGCCTCAGCCTGGCTAACACTGGCCGCCCCACCCCTGAAACCCCGTCCCTCCAAACTTCCAAGCCCACCCAGGCTGCCTCCAGTGTTTTTCCATATAAGTAGCCTTTCCTGGTCATGCTGCGGACTTTCCTAAAATCTCTCAAAGGTTCACAAAACGCAGAAAAGCAGCATCTGGCCTCAGTGTGCCCTGTACCACTTACTGAGCAGCCCCAAGCCTGGCACTAGCATCACCTGGCCTCAGTTTGCAAATTCATCTCTCAAGGTACTTCTAAGCCCAGCACAGGTGGTGGCCATCTGCAGATTGCTTAATGATCCTTGACAGGTGGCCCTGGGAAGGGCACAGGCTGCAGCTGAACTTGCCCTGCAGCTTGAGCCCCTCCCAAGAGGCCCTGGGGTCACATGCCCAGTGGCTGGTTTCAGACCCAGCCGAGCTGTATCATCACACAGGGCTCCATCTGAGGACACAGAGCCAAAGGGCAAACTCAGCAGGCACCAGAGCCCTGCCAAACTGGATCCTGCTCCATAGAGTTAGCCCCTCACCAGCCAGTCCTCACAACCAATCGGCCCGAGGGTCAGTCCCTCCCACTGACATGCAAACAGCAGCCGAGGCTCAGCTACAACAGGAAGGCACACACGACCCATAAAAGGAACACACCTGGAGCGCTCGACCCAGGTAACCAGGGAAGACTGAGCCACCGGGTCCTACAGGACACTTACTATATAAGGCCACTCTACTAAGACTGGGAGACAAAGGAGCCCTACCTAACACACAGAAACACACACAGGAAGGCGAGCAAAATGAGGAGACAAGGAAATATGTCCCAAATGAAAGAATAGAAAAAGCTCTATTCATCCGACCATGAAAAAGATAAAATTACTCAGTACAGATCATATATCTACATATCTATCAACTAAACAAAATGGAGACAAGCAATCTACCAGATGTAGAGTTCAAAACACTAGTTATAGGCATGCTCAGTGAGAACTTCAACAAAGAGATGAGAACATAAAAATGGAAATAGAACATATAAAAAAGAACTAGTCAGAAATGAAGAATACAAAACTGAAATGAAGAATAACTTAGGAAGAATCAACAGTACATTAAATAAAGCAGAGGACAGAATTAGCAATTTAGAAGATAAGGTAGCAGAAAACACCCAATCAGAACAACAACAAGAATCCAGAAAAATGAGGATAGTTTAAGAGGCCTCTGAGACATCAAGCATACCAACATTTGCATCATAGGGGTACCAGAAGAAGAAAGAAAGGTATTGAAAATTTATTTGGAGATAATAACAAAAAATTTCCCTGACTTGATGAAGGAAAAAGGCATACAAGCCCAGGAAGTACACAGTGTCTCAAATCAGATGAACCTGAAGAGGTCCACACCAAGACACATCATAATTAAAATGCCAACAGTTAAAGACAAAGAAAGAATCTTAAAAGGAGCTAGAAAAAAAACAGTTAGTTACCTAGAAGGGAACTCCCATGACTGTCAGCCGATTTCTCAATAGAAATTTTGCAGGTTAGAAGGGAGTGGCACAAAATACTCAAAGTGATGAAAAGCAAGAACCTACAATCAAGATTACTCAATCCAGCAAAGCCATCATTTAGAACCCAAGGACAGATAAAGAGCTTTCCAGACAAAAGAAAAAATCTAAAGGAGTTCATCACCACCAAAGCCAGTATTATAAGAAATGTTAGAAGGTCTTCTTTAAGAAGAAGAAGAAAAAAAAAAAAACATCAAAAATATGAATAATAAAATGTCAATAACTACATTTCTATCAACAATTACTTTAGATGTAAATGGATTAAATGCTCCAATCAAAAGATAGGGTGGCCAAATAAATAAGAAAACAAGACCATTACATATACTGTCTACAAGAGACTTACTTCAGATCGAAAGACATATACAGACTGAAAGTAAAGGAATGGAGTATGATATTTCATGAAAAAGGAAACAAAGAAAAAATCCACTGTGGTAGCAATACTTATATAAAATAGACTTTAAAACAAGGGCTACCTTACATTTCCTGATTTCAAAATATTTTACACAGCTACAGAAATTAAAATAGTATGGTACTGGCATTAAGAGAAACATATAGACAAATGGAACAGACTACACAGACCCAAAAAATAAATCCATGTATATATGAGCAACTGATTTTGGCAATGATGCAAAGCATACACAATTGGAAAAAGGTAGTCTTTTCAACAAATAATGTTGAAAAAATTGGATATCCACATGCAAAAGGATAAAATTGGACACTTATCTCTTGCCACACACAAAAATCAACTCAAAATGACTGAATAACTAAACATAAAACTGAAACTATAAAACCCTTAGAAGAAAGCATAAGGGAAAAGCTTCATGACACTGGTGCTGGCAATGATTTTATGGATATGACACCAAAGCATAGGTGACAAAAGCAAAAATAAGCAAGTGGGATTACATTGAACTCAAAAAGCTTCTTCACAGCAAAGGAAACAGTGAGCAAGTTGAAAAGGCAACCTATGGAATGGAAGAAAATATCTGCAAACCATAGACCTGATAGGAGCAAACAAACAAATGAATGAATGAATAAAAAAAAAAAAAAGGCTATAATAAGAGACAAAGAAGGATCCAGTAATTTCATTCTACATATTTACTCAAACAAACCTAAAATACTACTTCAAAGGGACATGTGTGTCTGTATGTTCATTGCAGCATTATTTACAATAGTTAAGATATAAAGGCAACTTGAGTGTCCATCAATGGATGAAATAGAGAAAGAAGAGGTGGTATATACATACAATGAAATATTTCTCAAACATAAAAAAGAATGAAATTTTGCCATCTGAAACTATATGGATGGACCTAGAGGGTATTGTGCTGGGTGGAGTAAGTCAGACAGAAAAAGTCAAATGCTATATGATTTTACTTACATGTGGAATCTAAAGAATGAAACAAACAAATAAAACAGAAAGAAATTTATAGATATAGAGAACATTTTGATGGTTGCCAGATGAGAGAGGGGCTGGGAAGTCAGTGAAAAGGGGGAAGGGATTAAGAAGTACAAATTGGCATTTACAAAATAGTCATAGGGATGTAAGGTACAGCATAAATAATATAATATAAATATAAATATAATAATATAATATAATATAAATAATATAATATAATATAATATAAATAATATAGACAATAATATTGTAATAGCTATGTATGGTGTCAGATGGGCAGTAGATTTATCAAGGTGATCAGTTTGTAAGTTGTATGTTGTAATCTGAAACTAATATAATATTCTATGTTAAGTGTAACTAAAAATTTTTAATTTTCTTCAATTCTATAGATGATAAATCTAGAAGATGAAAAAAGATGAAATTACAGATCACATGATCTGAATTTGTCATTTAAAAGTTCCCATTATAAATGAGTTACTGTGCTTTCTCTTTTGTTTTTATGTGTTAAGGGAAAGCATTTAATCATTATTTGAAAATTTCCATTCATTCACTTCAAGTAATCACAAATTGATTCTGCAGGAAAAATCGAATAGTGCTAATAATTCAAGTGTTATGAAAATGAAATTAAACCATTCTTTTTCGTTCCTTCTTTTCTTGGATCTCAGAGCTGTACATCTTGCTTTACACTGCATATTTTCCAGTTTTCGTGAAGTGAAATAAAATTAATGGGAAAAAGTTGTAGTAGCGGAGTCCAAGCTAAAGTCTGTGAAAACCATTACTGGTGTTCTAATTATTGACGCGTGCCACGTTCCTTGGCCAAATGCGTAATTAAGATTATCTTAAATAATGAATCATTAATTTCATAGACACACAAATTAAGCCCAAAGGTTATAAATATCAAAAAGATGAGTCATTTTCCATCCTTAAAAGCAATTTGAGAAATGAAAGTTAAAAAAATAATAATTTAAGTAAAATACATTGCTATATTTCTGGTGATTATTGATCTGTAAAATAGATTTTTCTGGTACAAAAAATCACAGACCTACATGTTCTTCAGATAAAATTTTGACATCCTCATAAATAAATAATTTAAAAATAAGAAGTGTTTTATCTTTATAAAAGCTTCTTATTCACAGAAATACTTTACAATCTTAATTATGAATTACCTTGCTTCTCATTTAAACATTTGTTGAGTTGGTGTAACAGTTGTATAACTTTCTACACATACTGTATGGTATGAAATGGAAGATTAACAAAATCAAGAATAGATATAGCAGAGGAAGAAATATTTTTAAAAAATCGTCTCGGCAAGATTGTTCTTGGACGTCAAAACCAATCAGCAAGAGCACAGAAGGCACTGTTTCAATTTTATTTCGAGTGAGTGCAGGAGAATGGGGAGAGAATTAGTTCCTCTTCTGTATTGCTTAAACCATAAAACTATGAAGCATTAAATGTCTTCTGGGAGCTCACCCAATTTTTGGAAAAATAAGGCTTGATTCTTTGGAATTTGTTGCGTTCCTTTCCAGAATATAAACTCATCCAGCACTAGTGTACTAAATGAAAGCTGGAACAGGGTAAAGAGAAAGGGGAGGAAAGCCAATAAAATAACTGATGATGAAAAAACAACACACAAGTGCCATACACGTTAATAACACTCATTTTGCAGGGTAATATTTAAGGAACCATGAAAAGAGAGAATTGAGATTATAATTAAATCACATGCTTTTTCAATAATTATTTGAATAGAATCTAAACACATTTATTAGCAAATGCAAATGATTCTTTTAATTAGATATCAACAAATGAAGTCTAGTAGCAGAAGCCAAGCTGTCTGGTCTTAATAGATTTTTATTACAAAGGTCCAATATCTCAGCAATATTTCTCTGAGTTTCCTCTGTAGTCACTCACAATGAATATCAGTTTAAAACTATTTTTAAAACTAAATTTTCTCATTACTCAAACTGAATATTGTCAGCATTTTATCTTATTTTTTCTTATTAGTCAAAAGGCAATAAGGTGTTTATCGATTATCCAACAACTTCAATCAATACAAAATTATAGTCAGAATATTCCATGCTACCTGTGGTGACATGTTATCTAAGGTCAACACGTTTATAATGAAAAATATTTTCAGAAAACTTCTCATTCTCGAAAACTGATGATGAGTTAATTCAAAACAAAGGAAGATTTCCTTTTTTTTTTTTTTATAGCCCGTGAAATCCATATGCTATAAAGGAATGGGAAAATGATATATGCATATCTATATATAATTGATGTAGCGCCTTTTGTATCATTTGCTTTACACATTTCATTTCATTAAAATTTCCCGATAATGATAAAACATTAGTGATATCACATATGGTGTTCTAGTTTACACAGCTACTAAGTGGAAGAGCTGAGATTTAAAGGACTATATGACAAGAATCTCATATTATCCTAAAACGATCTAACACAGAGATAGAGAACACTTTTTTTTATCCATATGTTAAGTTCTAACCCTGTTTATTAAACTTTTTACTTTACAACATACTTGGAAATCTAAGCCTCAGAAGGTACCAAAGTGAATGATCCTTAGCAACACACCTAAAACTGTCTCTTTTCCAACATCTCCTACCTCAGGAAGTGGCACCACATTGCGCCCAATCGACTAAATCTGAAATTTCACTCACAATTCCTTCTTTCAAAATTCCCAAATGAAAACAACACTGTTATTTCTCGCTCCAAAAATCTTCATGCCTTAACTTCCCTCTGTTCCCCATTTCTACCTCTAAAGTCTATTAAGCAAATGGCATTATTTACAATCACAAAAATTCAAAGTCTAGTGAAATACCAACTTTAGACAAATTGAACATTCATTTAACCTATTAAAATAATTTGTAATTTTTGATTCTTAAGTCACCAGTTTCGTTAAGTGCTAAAACTATTTAACTATTTTTAGGCATAGATTTAAGTTTTAAGTAAGAACTAAATTGCCTTTAATTTCAATAGTAAAATAATAATTTGTGATAATTCTGATTTGTCATCTATAAGGAAACTTCAGCACAATGCTTTTGGCTGAAACTAAGATAATTAAGAATAATAAAATTTATTTCAATTTTTAAAATTCTATTTTAAAATTATAATGGAAAAATTAACTCTATGTTCCTTTTGGTGTATTAAAGAAGAAGGTACAAATGAATTTTGATATGTTTATAGATTTGTTTAACCTCTACCACAATCAAAGGCAAATAAATTTTGTTTTTCTTTATTTTTAATTTGTATTCCATTGTGCAGGTATACCAGAGTTTGTTTATTCACTCATCCATCAATGGATATTTGGGTTATTTCCAGTTTGGGGCAGTTATGAATAGAGTTATAATGAATATTCATGGACAGGTCTTTTAATGAACATAACCCAGAAGTGGGATTGTTGAGTCATATGGTAAATATATGTTTAACTTTGTAAGAAACTGACAAATTGTTTTCCAGAAAGCTGTACTATTTTGTACTCTCACCAGCAATATATGAGAGTTCTAGTTGCTGCAAATCCTAGCCATCACTTGGTATTACCATTTCCTGATATTCCAAATGAGCTTTTGCTCTCAGTTCCCTCACTGGAAAACTTCGTATAGTTCTTTTACATAAAGTCTAATGCCAAGAATTTCTCCCAATTTTTCTTCAGAAAAATGCCTTAATTTCATCTCGACACTTGAAGAATATTTTCCCTAGATATTGAATTCCGGTTCTGTTTTAGCAGTTGAAAAATATATTATTTGGCTCAAAAGATTCTTAAAGAAAAGTGGAGTCATAATAGCATAATATTAGGCAATTGTGAATTAATTATTGAAATGGAGCTTAAAAACTTTAATCAGAAAAAATGATTATAGATTAAAAGGATGGGGCCAAGTTATTTCGTACATAATTTTCAGCATTCAGTAAAAAATTTTATTTACTAAAAAAAATAATAACTAAGAGAAAAACCAGATAATTAAAAGACACCCACAGGTTATCTGGATATTACAATTATCAAACACTAAAACAACTATGAATAATAATATACTCAAGAAAATTTATGACAAAATGAAATCTAAAAAAGAAATGCACAGAAATAAAACAAAAATATACAACTAATTAAGAATCCAACAGATGGATTTGAGAAGATTAGACTCAACAAATTAGTATTAGTAAATTTGAAGTTAGATCAGAAATACTCAGACTGAAACAAAGATATATTAAGAAGAAAAATAAGAAAATAAAGTAAGAGACACATAGTTCACAAAATAAAAGGTCTAAGAAATGAGACTGTATCTCTGAAAAGCAACCCAGCCGAAGAGCCACAAGTTTAGGGAACTAAATACTTTATAACCAGCTGGAAGCAACCCTGCTGGAACTTTGCCCTGAAAGGAGACATTATCTTTATTGTACGTGACAGTAAAACATCTGCCCTTTACTCAACAGGGAGACACTATCTCTTCCAAGGCTATTCACTACGTAAACATTTGTGAAGCTAGTCCAGAACAGAGGCACCAACACCGCTACTTACAAGATGTGCAATAACATGAGAGGCCCAAGGAAAACCAGCTGCCAATAAATAGAAACTTTAAATAGTTTAATAATTTATATGTAATAGAAGTTCAATCCATAGCAATTGTCTCTAGTAGAAAGCTTAAAAAAAAAAGAAAAAAGAAAAAGAAAAAAAAGCTTAGACCCAGATAGCTTCTCTGGCGAGTTATTCTAACATTTAGTAATTTCACAACAACTACAGAGAAACAGAAAAAGAGAATATTTCATTCTTTTATGAGATCAGCATATTGTTGATACTACAGTAATAAGGGCATTGCATAAAGAGATAATTACAGGATGATCTTTTTTTATAAACATATAGGAAACAATCCTAAGCAAAATATTAGCAAATATCTAGAAAGTTGGGTTTGTCTAAACTAAACAAACAAAAATTTGTAGTGACTTTCAACAGATCTATTGCTGCATCAGTGAAATAAAGAAGAAAAATACCAACACCTTAATAAATTCAGAAAATCCTTTGATAAATTTCAACAATCTTTCATGAAAAACTCTTAGCAAACAAATAACAGTAACTTCCTCAATCAAATTCAGGCTTGCTATAAAAGACTAATATGCAGATTTTAGTTAAGGTAAAATATAAAAAGATGCTTGCTATTGCTACTTTTGTTTTGGCTAGAAAAATAAGGTAAAATAATAGGTAAAATACATAAGAATTAAAGAAAAAACTAAATTGTACTTTTTTGGAAATAAAACAATTATACACATAAAAAAATCCAAAAACATCGATAATCAATTAGAATTAATAAGTAATTCAGGCAAGTTTGCAGAATAAAAGATAATGTTAAAAAAGCATCTATATATACCAAACATAAGATAAAATTTTACAGTACGTTTTGAATTGTTTCAAAAATAAAATATATAGGAATACATCTAATAAAAGAATAAGATTTCTAAATAAAAGTGTTTTTAAAAATACAGAGTGAAATTAAAGAAGACCTAAAAATGGTGAGATAGATGTTTATAAGTTAATTTGTTCAAGATGTCAATTTTTAAGAAAAACAACCTATTGCTGTAATGTAATCTCATGCAAAGTTCCAGCAAGAGGTGTGCCTGTGTGTGTGTGTGTCTGCGTGTGTGTCTGTGTGTCTGTGCATGTGTGTCTGTGTGTGCGTACATGCGCATACAGTATGACTTCATTTAAAAAGCCCAGGAGTCCACTCTTTCTGTTTCTTTGAGACACACAAACTGAGAAGCAAACAGTGAAAACCACCCACCATCAGCACTAAGCGGGCAGGGCACTACTCAAAACAAGTGCTTTCTCTGGATGGATTTAGATAGTTGAGGAAGATTGATCTGACCAAAAAGACATTTTCTTTTATTTAAAATTGAATAGGCATTCCAACTGAAACCAATTTTCAGTAGCATTTGACCTGTAGCTATATAAAATGGGTTCTGTGAAATATGAACAAGAACAGTCTTCGTGAGGAAGCCAGTTGCGGTAGGAAATCAGAAGCCCTTGAACTCTCATGGCCTTGTCTGTTTGCTTGTTATCAAGGTAGCGTTTGAGGCCGGATGCCCAAAGCTCTCTATCTAAAACAGATGGAACTTAACTAAATCTTCCTGGGGAAAGCTTTATTTCAGAAAACCTCATTTAAAAACCTACCCATAATTTTATTTTATTGAATAGCCTAGAATGTCTCGGGGAAAAAAATTTCAGAGAGAGACTATTATAAGCCATTAATCTGTATATGAAGTGTATCATAAAAGTCAGCGATGAGAAGTGACTTTAATTAGTTTGTCATCAAAAAAAGTTTCCTATTTGGTCATTCTTACCCAGTATTTGAATCATCTCGTCAGAAAACATGACAGGAATATATTCCTCTTTTTACTTCATGCAGAAGTTTTTGCATTCGTTATGAGTTTACCTTAAACTCTAACTTTGAGTCAGCTTTTAGTGGAATATCAAATTCTACAAGTTACTTTTAAGTGGGAGTAACGTATTAAAAGAAATTTGGGGGGAAAACTCACTCGTGGGGTGTCTAGTATCCTCCTCTTTTGCATGCTGTAGTATGAAAATGCTCACTTTGGGAGCATTTAACTAAAAGCTGCACCTTTGAAAAATCGACCTCTCAATACCAGCTAGATGAACAGTAAACACTTCCATGTGTGATAAAAGCAAAGGCTCCTATTTTTTCCTCCAGTTGGTTAAGAAAAGCAAATATTTCTTATACAATTCTAGTGTCGAGACTGAAAGCATCAACAGTGCTGTCAGGAAGACCTTTGAGAAAATCATGAGAACACAGATTAATTTACTGGAAGGCTGGATCCAGTTGAGTCACAGAGTAAAGTCACATTTTCTTCCATTCTTCCACATTTTTCTCATAGTGCTAGAGCATTGTTCTGTCATGAGTTGACTATGTGGCTACAAAATCTGTAAATAAAGTAGTGAACGTTTTAGTGTTCATTAGCTTGAAATTCTAATATATAGAGAAGAATACCTGATAATGTTATTTTCATCAGTATTGTATTTTTTTTCAAATAACTTTATAATGGAAATGATTCAGAATTTTACACGTATAACTAAGGAACAATGACCTTTTATGATTTGAAACAAACTTCTAGTTTTATAGGTACATAGTTCCACTCATAGAGAAAGAAGAATAAAATAAGCAATCTTTCTTTAGTGCCTCATTATCTATTCTAAATCATGGTAACTACTGAGCCAGTATTGCTGCCAAAAAAAAAAAATTCATGTTGATTACAGCATTTAGTAGTCAGCCAGCCACTTCACAACTAAAAAACAAAACGAAACACACACACACACACACACACACACACACACACACACACACACACACACCCCTTTGTCCTGGTCCTCCAAAGAGAAATGTTGCCTATGAAGGGTAACCAAAAAAAGTCTGCAGTTCTTAGGGAATTTTTAGCAAACTGTACTCATTATCGCCATTAATTTTCCTTATGATGCTATATTCATAAATTGTTATAAAAAATTGAGCCAAGAGTTTCATGGCATTATAATATTACAATGCACATATAGTACTTTAAGTAGAGAAACACAGGAACAGTTTCTCTCAATCTATGTGGCTGATGAGAGAAATTATCTGCCTCTAATACACACCCCCCAATATAGGATGTCAGGGCAAGTACAGAACAGCTACGGACAGTCTTATTCCAAAGGTGGGAAATATGAGGCACAGAGAAGTTGAAATCCAGCCAGTCAAATGTTAGAAGTTTCTTATTAGGTTTCAAGGTATGGTTCTTGGAACGACCCTCAGGGCCTTTGTCCTGCCTTCTCAGTCATTCTCTGTTTTTTATGAAAAATAACACTTTTTCTTTTTTTTTTTTTGGCAACTGAGTAGTTTTCTAAAACTCTTTCTGACAGTAGAATTTTAGGAACCAACAGTATCCATTCATTTTGTCTGGGCTTTGTTTCTCTCAGTGCAAGCTGGAAGTAATTCTACTGATAGAGTTTTCTCAAAAGTTCTGTGGGTCTCCCCTGAATCTCGATATAGTATAGTAGGAAGTCTTTTATATAGTTTCTGATCAGGTGACTGGATACAATGACCACAAGCTTTTCTATGAGTCCTATTTGATTAAGAGGATCTGTGAGGCACACTCTTAATTTCTTAAATGGTCCTTTGTGTCACTGAATAATCCTCTGATCCTTTGCTTTGCTCTGTTTATGTATTTAACAAATAGTTGTGCAGCCACAGCCTTCACTTTATCTTTAGGCCATGTTTTATCTGACAATGCTTACAGTCATTTCTTAATGTTAGAATCCTTTGCTCTCTGGAAAGGCTAGAAATTTTCAACCTTTCATGTGTCTATTGCAGAATAGGAAATTACCCTAAAATTTAGTGGCTTAAAATAACAATATGTATTAGCTCAGAGTTTCAGAAGGTCAGGAATGTACATGGTTTAGATTTGTCCTCTGTTTCTTAATCTCTCAAAATCAAGGTGTGAGCAAAATGTCATCTGGGACTGCAAACACCTTAAGGCTCGCCTGGAGGCAAATGCACCTCTAAGCTCACTCATGAGGTTGTGGCCCGGATCCAGGTCCTTTTGGGTTGCTAAAGAGCCTAGGTTGCTCAGAAACTGTAAGTCAGAGACCTGACTCAGTTCCTTACCCTATGAACAAAGAGCTTCAAAGTTAACTCTTCAAATTTAAAACAAACTTTCTGTTTCTTTTAGGATAACTCAAAACTTAATGCGAAAATCTCATTTCATATTTCTTTTTCAGAAATATACATTTTTAACTAATAAAATGTTATCAAAAAGCAAAATGCTAAACCTTCTAAGGAGTGACCCTGTGCTTTTTTTCTCTTTGAAATTTTAATAATTTTTCTATGTTCAGTCCAATATATAAACCAGTTTTGGATTACTCCCTTCTAGCAGAGTTAGACAACAGTATTGTGCAACAGATCAATCCATACTTATAATGATGACATCTCATTTTAAGAGGACATGTCCACATTTCGATGAATAAATGCATGAAGTCTCGGTGCTACATGACCCCATATCTATAGTCTTTTTTATCTAGTCCCATTCTAGCTCATTACTGTCATCGTAAAAGCAGCAATTCTGTTTCACTTCTGATCTTCTCTGCCCTTTAAAGGTGAAGAAACATAAAGATAACCAAGAAGATAGGAACCTCACCTTTTACTTTCTCTGAATGGCTAATAAGCTCACTTTTTTTTTTTTTCAGTCAAATAAATTCACTCAAAATAATCATATTTGCCTTTTTAACAAGGGAGTTTCTTAGTTTTTGAACTATGCTGATAATATAATTGCCCCTCTCTTCAGCTAATGTTTTCTGAAGATGTCTTTCTAGTGAGTGAAGTCTCATTATTATGCAGAAATTATCTCAGTGATACCCTAAGGATGGAAGGTAAATAGATGAGTGTGTGAACCGAGTCCCCAACGGGAATTCATGGGGTCAGAGACGAATCATTAAAAGGCTGCTGAAGGGATTCTAAGTGACAAGGAGCACACTGAATCATTATTCACCACCCTCTTCCAAATCCTGGCCCCTAAAATATTGCTAATTCACATTTACATAAAGATTCGAATACACTGGGAAATATTTAAGATCTGAGAAGCATGAGGTGACATGTAATGAAATTAGCTACCCAAAAGTTGTAAAAGAAATCAGATAAATGTGGCAGGTTTACTACAGAGAATTATCATGTCTTCTTATCATAAGCTCATAAAAGAAGAGTGATTAAAAGGTATAAACACATAAGGACAAAGAGAACATGAGATGACACAAAGAGATTTTAATAAATCTTTGGAATACAGGTAGTAGGGGAGAATTGGTGAACTACTGAGAAGGATGGAAATGGCTGTTACCTAGGAGCTTTCAGAGTGGATGAGGGAAAAGCAGCAAGCATGTTTATTTTTGAGCCACAAGGATAACCCCAGGACTTGGAAGCAAGAGACACAGGGGAAGAGGGGTCGATGCTGTAAACAGCGGAGTCTAACACGCGGTGTCACTGGGGTGTCTGTCTCCCTCACGCCCACCTGCTTTACTCCTCCTGCAGCTGTTATTTTTAATTTCTCCTATAGATGCTTTGGATTTACAGATGCAAAGTACAGCAAAGATGGAGATAAAAGATGAGACCAGCAAATGAAGATTAAGTTGGGATCCCCAGGTCCTTACTTCTGCCTTGCTATTGAAGTACCTGGGGCAGGCATGCGCATCCCAAGAAACCACAGAGGGAAAGCAACTGGCGGAGAAAGAACGCATAAACTGGAATAAAGTAAAAGAAAAATGAAGTGGGATCATCTTGATGCTATAAACACAGAGGTATTCAGAACAATCATCATCAAATCATACAGAACTCAAATAATGCAGCCCACTGTGTTTGTTAATTGAATAATAAAAAGGAGAATGCCTCCGGTTAGCAATTTCATATGGTAGTGAGAGCCTATTTAGGGTACAAGCTATTGTAATGTTCAACTCACTGTAAGGGAATTTTCAGTGAGGATTTACTCTTTTTTAGCAAACTCTAAACTTTATTAAAGTGAAAAATAAGCTTTTCATTTGTCATAATTTTTTTCAAAACATGAGAAAATATGAGAAAAATATGTACGAATTTAGTGCATTGTTACATTTTTTTTCATCTCTGAAATGCCCTTTGTTTGAAAGGAATCAATAATAATAATAATAATCCTTTATTAATCATCTTCCTTGAAAGGAGGCCCCTACAATTTTAAAAACATAAAAGATGATGCCATTAAAGACAACTCTTTTTCTTCTGTCTGCTTGCCATTTGTCATGAATGGCTGCTCAATGAATAGATTGAGGGAAAAAAAACCTCGAGCAAAAGGGTCATAAAATATTATTATTAAAAGTATGTTTCTTGGTATTTTATTTAAATTTACATTTTAACAGATATTCCTGGCTGCACAACTGTTACTTTTTTAAATCACTCTCTCGCCCTCACATCCTACGCATGTCTTCTGTTTGTCACACCGGAACAGTCCTTGAACTGTCATGATTAGAAAATCGGTCAGATTGGAATGCTCTGACCTCTGTATCACAGACGAGGTGAAAAGCAATTATTTTTAAATCTATACTAACAAAGTCACACGTTTCAGTTATGCCCAAAGTAGAAGGTTAGGCAGAAAACAACCTGTCAACCCTTTCCACGTGGATCAAGTTTTCAGGCCAGTGCATCACTTAAATCTCTTTCCTAACAAGCCTGAAGAAAAGAATGCACTTATCTATCGAATCAAACAGCAAATAAAGGTTTGGCAGATTCTGGGGAGAGGGGGCAGGGGTGAAAACTATGCAGGCTATCAATGTGATATCACCATTTTTCGTAATGACGATTCTATTTCTAACAACATACGATGCGCTCTAAAGGCATCGATAAGGTTCAGTTTCTGTTCTTTGCAGTTTGCATGGCTGCTGAGTGATATAATATGTCAAAGACATAGAAGTAGTTTCGCTGTGTGCAGAATGTCTTAAGATACTAAAAAGTGATTTTTGTCTCATTTCTTATTTCCCTCAGGACCCACAGGAGGAGGAGAGAACATTGTCCACAAGAATGAAAATCTGTCTGGTATAGATTATGGTAACTGAATCCACCATCCACGGTTAATCCTTAAGTAAGCAGACGCCTGACTCCCGCTGAGGCATTTTGATGAATATTTTGTATTTGTACTATTCCATAAAAATCTAATAAAACTGTGTCACTGAATGATGCTTCATACATAAATATTTCTCATGATACTATATTTTCCTCTGATGCCAGAATACTGTCTTAAGAATATAAATTTAGGAATTTTTCATCAGGGTTGACCTTTTTTCAATATTGAAATTCTGGTTGTATTTTAGCTATGTCAATGAGTAATGGTGACTTTAAGAAAGTCAAAATTTTTTATTTTCTAGTTTCTATGGTTATTGTGAGGTTGGCAAAATTCTCGTAATGCAAAATGAAATGTCCATATTTTTATTTTACCCATACTTTTAGAAATACTTCATATTTCATCATCATGGCAATACTAAGAATATACATTTTCACTTAGTTGGCAGTGGATAACTTTTTAATATTAACTACCAAGTTCAAATATATCTTTCTTAATTTAGAAAAACATGTTGCTTTAGATTGGCTAACATGAGCATTTTAAATAATATCTTTCTATATTATATCCATTGGATATGTTATATCCAATAAATAATATCCATTTATTGATATAGTGGTAAACCGCAAAAGAATACTCTCTCATTTACTTTCATGAATAATAGCTACCAGTTTCCCAGTGCTTGCTATGGGCCAGAAAATGGTTTGCATGATTTACGTATTCTTAATGTCTAATTTACAACAAGTGCATAAAGGTAGATATCATCACCCTCATTTTTTAGGTGAGGAAACTGAAATTCAGAAAGGTCAAGTAACTTATCCCAATACAGTTAGAAAAGGAGAAGCCAGGGTTTAACCTCACATCAGATTCACCCCCAGACTCTGCCTACTGACTACTCCGTACTGCGCCTCTCTGATGGGGAAACACCACTCAGAGTTTCACCAGTAACACCGCAGGCCTGCTAAAAATTGTCACGACACTGAAAAATCTTAAGACTATTTTTAAAGTGCTTACAAAAGTGCAGTGTTATGTGGTTTGCTTAAAGAAGGACACACTTAATACTATGAATAATATATTTTCATTCTTAATACCGTTTTGCTTCTTCATAAACTGCATTTTTTTAGATAAGTTAACTTAATTCAGCCTGTAGTAAATTGAATAATTGAATTTTTCATAACCATTCTGCATAAAAATACAGATTGTTCTTAAAAGTATTATTAAATTATATAAAGTGATTAAGGAATAATTATTTTGACTTCTGTATTACAAAAATGGAAATAAAACTTGAGGTCAGAAGTTGCAAAGTGCTTACTCTATATCTTTAAAGTCGTTTAACTAAAGAGAAGTTGCTTCTTTTGGAAAGATATCAAAAAATATTAAAGTAATGTAGTCTTTGAAGTTTTCTTTGTGTTATGACAATTTAATCTTCCAAGACTTATTTCACCCCGCATTTGTCATCTGTTATATGCCGAAGTGGTCTAGTATTTATCTTTTTCCCCCCAATGTCTCCAAATCTATTAAGCATACCTACACAAATGTAAGTACATAGAAAACATAAACATATGGAATACCAGTATAACTTCAAGCACCAGGGCTAATTATCACTATCCACACATTTGTTTTATTTGCAAACAAGTCATATATATTTGTAACTGAATATTAAAATTAGGCACAAATCAAAAGACCTGCGTATCTTAACAAATGATCAGCTGAAGATGTCAACAAAAATGCTCTTTCAAAAACATAAAAAACGTTTCATAAATAACTTTAAAAATATTCTCCTATTATTTCATTCGATTTTACAAAAATCCTAAGAAGTAGGAAGAGCATGTGCTTGTACCTTCGTTTTATGGATGAGGAAACAAGTGCTCAAGCAAAATAACTTCTCTTGCATCGTGAGTCCAGGCCTCTGATTCTCAGCCCTCAGCTATTTTTATGCACATACAAAGTGTCTTTTAGTTACACTGAATGGTGGCCAGTTTCTCTATGATCTTTAACTTGAGTATTTAAGAGGCAAAGTTACCTAACATACTGAGTAGGTGATTAAACCCTGTAAATCATTCTGTTTAAAATATAGAAGAATCTGAACACATGTCCTTCATATTGGTAGGAAATGCAGTTATTGATATTGGACTTAGGCTTCCAGAGAGTGTCTTTCAAAAATTAATACAGAAAATTACCTCGTACTAAAAATGGGCTCCCAGGTCACTACAGACTTTGTACCTTTGTGTATTTAAAAGTACTTCATATTATTATTTATATTGAGTGTCCTGTCTTAGGACTCAGTAAAACCAAGTTCTCCTCTATTCGTGATTCTATTTTTAAAATGTCTAAAACTATTATATGCCACTCTTCTAAAAATTTTGTTTGTGATTGTGACATAAAAATTCTCTTACAGTCTTGATATTGGGAGGCAGAAATAACACCTGCCCCTCACTTACTTATAAGAGTGGAAGAGATACAACATGTATTATTTGGTCCAAATGACCATAAACTGGAGAACTAGAACCAAATCTGAGGCATGTAGGAAGCTCCAATAATGTCTACATAACACCATATCTAGTTAATAGTTTAAAGACATATTTGTTTGTTTTTTGTACAATAAGTTTTTTCATGACTGAAAATGTTCTTCATCTGAATTTCACATTTAGAAACAGATGGGACTTTAAACAAAATATTCCTATCTTACAACATACAGTAGTTTTACATAAAGAGCTTCAGTGAATAGAATCTGAGTGTTCATCATAGTTTTCAAATTTTAAATCTGGACCTCTTAATGTACCTGGATTTGTCTACAGCGAACACCCAGAGGTGGAATTGCGGGATCAAAGAGTATGCTCCAGCGGCATCAAACTGTTCAAGGCTGGCGGATTTGCACTGCCCTGCGCGTGCACAAGCGTGCTGCGGAATCACAGTCCCACCAACGTTCTGCGCCTGCGCGGTAACGTAGCCTCGCTCTTCTCACTAAAGTTTTGATTATGTGTTTGATTACATACCAAGCGGTTATTCAAGCCTTCCAATTTTTCTACAGTTAGTCTGTTTTCATGCTGTGATGCAGAAGCCTTTAAGTATTTTGGATATGAGTCCACTGTTGGTTATATATGCTATAAACTGTTTTTCTCCTTTTATTGTTTTCTTTTTTTATTCATTGTGTTTGTTGTCAAACAGATTTAAATTTTTAACATAGTAGTAATTATCTTCTAAATGCTTTTAAAGTTTGAAGAAAAATTTCCTACCATGAGATCATAAAGATGCCCTTCTCAGGGATAACTTGGAATCGCACATTTTGTCAATAATTAGCACGGCCATCTTTGTTTTCTTCGAACATTCCTGTTTTATGACTGTTGTCCAGGATACTGAATTGTACTTTTTTCTCTCTCATCATCCCAGTTTGGATAATAAAGTATATGGCCACTCCACCTAAAATCCACATGGAGATGATTTTTTTGTTATAAGGTACGGGTCTATATTAATAAGATTTTTCTGGGTATCACACATCAAAACTGCAGTGACTTCCAACAGCAATCTCTAGATTTCATTCTCACGTCGTGTCTTCATTTTGGCTCCAGGTGGTTCAGCAGTGGCTTGGCCAGGCTTGGCTCCACACTGGAGATTTGCTTCAGGTCTGTTTCATATCAGCCTCATCTTGCAACCCAGGCTGAGAGCTCACATTCCATTGCTTAAAACAAGCTGCGGGGGAGATGAAAGTAATTTGGGCAGGACCGTGCATTCTGTCCACATGGAGGCTGTGGCCAGGTTGGAGGGGGAAAGGACTGTGAAAACTAATGAAACATAACTGCCTTCAGCGGGGTCTAGCTTTAATATTTTTTCCCACATGGATATGCAGTGTTTCCGGAAATATTTATTTACAAGGACACCCTTTCTGCCACCACTCTGCCATCATACCTTAGTCATGCACAGAGTATCCATGCACACCTAAGTTTATTTTGAGAAAATCTATTATATTTCCTTAGTATTTTTGTCTATCCCTGAGCCCAAACACCCAGCTTTATTGAAGTACAATATACATACAATAAAACATAAAAAATTTACAATTTTATAAGATTGGACAATTGTACTAGCCATGTCATTACTACTAAAATCAAGATATAGACCATTTACATAACTTTGGAAATTAGGACTCCAAGTAGATGTATATGTAAATACAATCTATAATTTTAGATTGTATTCTTATTTATTGCTTTAGCTGTTGTTTATAACTGGTTTATTTACATTTATAATCAAAGCTCACATACCTCTCTCTTTCTCCTCCCAAAAGAAAAATTGAAATCACTTCATCTATCTTTCAACCTTCTATAAAACAAAAGTCAACACTAGTCTAATAGCCATAATCATTTTTTCCCCTTTGCATTTAACATCTTTTGTATTTGATCATACTTAATTGATCAATTCTAAAGGTATTTCATCTTTGCAAATATGATCTCTCTTAACAGACTAAAGATTGTGTATATATATTATGTGTGTGTGTGTGTGTGTGTGTGTGTGTGTGTGTATATTTTTTAAGAATTATCCATTGTCTCTAGTCTCATGAACTGTCAGGTTCATGGGAGGTGATGTATGTATATACACTTATCAAATAGAATTACCTTTAAACTAGTTGACACATAGGAGCGAGATTAAACTGAAAATATAATTCTGAATGAGCAGAATAAAAGAAGTCATCAGAAAGAGATTTGAGTCTTTAAGAAAAAAAGAGGATTTTGATCTACATTTCTAAATAAGTGACAAGGAGAATAGACCAGAAAAGGAAAATTAGAAAGAACAATCTTCCACCAATACCACCAACTTCCCAAGAAATAAATCTGTTCATGTCTTTCTACCATTTAGAAAGAAAATGGAATGAGTTGCTCCTTATCATTTCTGACTTAAGTTTTCACCACCGTAGCGTAATGTGAACCGCCAATGCGATCATGCAGGACTGCTGCCAGTTCGGCTTCTTTTTCTTCCTCGGGAGCCACTAAAAATGGTGCTTTCCAATGAGCAGCACCAGTGTGAGATTTACAAGGTGAAAGAGAAGGTCAGTCCACGTACTTCAGGGGTGGCTAGATTAGGGACATGAGGGTGAATAGATAGCAGGTAGGAATTTTGCTAGTGGTTTCAAAGAGAAACCTGATAGCAGAAACATCACTGACTATGGCTTCTGTATGAGGGTTTCTGCATCTCCATTTCAAATTACAGTGTACATGTTCAATACTTATTAATCTGAAACAGTGCATGGAGAATATACGCATATAAAGTATAAGCTAGGTATTCCATTTTAATACTAGAAAAATAGTTTTTGTCATATATTTTTAAACTAAACCCTTTAACCCTATTTTTAATTGAGAGTTATTCTCTCATATCTTTGAGATTTGATGCATAACACATCATGGCTACAAGAAATTTCAAGAACATTTAAATTCTAATTTTCAAATTGAAGTCACTACTTTTTTAAATGAGCCTGAAATAAGAAAGGGCAGTATCTCGTTTTTACAGTCTACCTTTTGCTATAGCATTATGCTTTAAAATCTACCTTGCCTTATCACGTCTCTTATTCAGAATTAAATTATACAAATACCGTGAATATTACTGAACAAACTTTTGTCAATAGTGCCTCCTCTAACTGAAGGGCTATAATTAATTCACTTAGTAAAGTCTGAATTCCTATTTTAAACTTTCCCAAAAAAGCTATAAAAAAAAAAAGCATTAAAAGCTTGACAGCATAATCTCAGTATGTCACTGCAAGAACTGTAAACTGCTGTCAGATTCTGCTGCTTTCGACACTCACAGAGCTGGTATTACAAGGATGAAGTGCTTCAAGAAAGTGTCACATTTCATGGTACCTTAGAGATGAATATTGAGAGGAAGAATAAACACAATTGAACTTAAAAAATCCGATCAGATAAACACTATAAAATTCAGTACTACATGTCCAGAATCACAAACAGAACTCTAAAAAGCTGATTGCTTTGCAAAGTATACAGTCTATCATTTCTCAACCGGACCCGCCCCCATTCTGAACTGACACTCGGTAAAGAAGTCACTGAATTTCCTTTAATATTCCTTCTTTCAATTGTTCTAATGAATGGTACACTTATTCTTGGCAGAACAAAAGATAAAGTTTGTGCATGAATCCTTCCTTCAGGTGAAAGGTCATAATGCATGTTCATCCACCCTTATGTCACTGTCCATCACGCAAGAGAGGATGCCGTGAATTCCATCAGTAGATTCAGCTGGGGCAGAACGTGGAGTAGCAGTGCCCTTGCCTCCATTGGTTTCCGCCAGACTCTCCTCCAAGACTATGCAAGATCCCCACAGAACGGATCAATTCCATTGTGGTTGCTTTTCTTCCCTGAATCCACAAATGCCACCTTGCTTCATCCTAGATTCCATGTCGTTAGAACATACATTTTCCCTTTCTCTCTCTCTCTCTCTCTCTCTCCAGTTCACCATAATTCCTCTGAGCAGCTCTGGTTTTCTGTCACGAGACATGGATTAAGGAGTGGGCCAGTCAGGCAGAAGCCAGAGGCGAGCAGTCTTAAAGGGCTGTATTCCGCAAGAGACAACTATCTCGCGGACGTGGTCCTGGGGGTGGGCGCAGTGCAGAGTTGGGAGGGAAAGTTCGGCCAGTCCCAGTTAGAGGAGCGAAGTGCTCGAGACTTGCTCAAGGCTGCCAGTTGGTCAACAACTCGATTTCCACCAAGGGTGGATCCCGTTAGAGACCAGCTCTTTTTCCTGCTTTTTCTTTTTCTTTTTTGCAGCTTTACCCACTTTCACAAGAGCCACTGGGATGGCGCACCTCTGGCCAGCGGAGGACAGATGTGGCGTGTCACTTCTGCAACCCCTCGCCAGCGAGACCCCCATTTTTCCGATGAGCAGAACCAGTGTGAGACTTGCAAGATGGGGTTAGGGCTGAGCTGTCTGGGGCCACGAGAAGACAGCAGCCTAGTGTTCCCTCACTATTCTCAGGTACATGCAATCTTCCTAAAAATATTTGCAGATTGTCACTATGATGGGATATAAAACGATCGGTGATGCCAGCTCGCATGAGTGTCTTTTCCTTCTTGCCGGCTTGTGCCTGGTCTCCTTCTATGATGAGCCTGGTGGGAGAGTGACGTGGTGGATGAGAGACTCTTGAGAACCAGCCTCGAAGAAACATTCAGATGGACCTGTCCCATGATTCAAGTCGTGACTGCTCTACATAACCACAGCTCTGAGACGGAAGAGATCACGCAAATCAAAGCCCTTGTTATTGTAGGGAGCTTGAGGGTCCAGCACTTAAACCCAGCCAAAAAATTAGTAGTGGATATAGGATGATGAGTCCTTTCCCAAATAATTGTGTGTGCACATGTGTACACACACGTATGCTTTGAGGAGGCAGGTGCGAATTTCAGATTCATTGTCCTATGATTGAGGACGGAAATATAAATGCAGTAACAACAGCCCTGGCATATAAATATAGCACTTTCATTGATGGTGAGAATAAGACCAGATTAGATGACATTGATATCCATATAAATATAAAGTGATGATTATGGAATAATCCCAAGATCTTTAAGGTGAAAACTCTAAATCTACCTAAAAAAATTATTATTCATTAGAGTATTTCTCTAAGATGACCATGAAGTATTAGGAAGTATTTTGGTTGTTAAAAATTGTGAACAAATTTGTTACAATGATTATATTTTTTACTAATTTTACTCTATATATTTATACACTAAAAAAACATTATATTTACATTAATAGTTTTTAACGTTGTCTGGCACATGACAAACCTATGATAGCTATTATTATCATGGCAATTATTATATTTTATGATTTAGTGATGGACCTCTAGGAGAAAATGGTATCTAAAGAATGAAGGAATGAATGGATGAACAAATGGAAAGGCTTCTTTTCTAAGGCAATGCTAAGTATTTACTTTTTAAGCATTTTACATCCACTTGCAAATATTAAAAAATCTCAAGGCTTGTTTTCCTTTTATTTTCAGATAGATAATGCAAAAGAGAATCACCAATTTTGAAATACCTATTTACATTGGACTGAATAGGAAAAGTAGCTTCTCCTCATTCATTCTCAGAACAATTTTTTTGGGGGGGGCAAAGTTGTTAAAATATATTTTTTCATTGATTTTCTGCCAGTGTGTGAGCATACATTCTCAGAGTGGACATTGTTATTCAATACACATAATTTATTTTTAAAGTATTTATCATACCTTGATTATAGCAGATGTATACAAAATAAAAATTTTATAATAATTTGAACAATTGTTTCTATTCTAGTTAGTACTGATATTAAGCACTTGAAAAAAAAAATCTTAGCTATGTCTTCTACTAATTTATTTACCTTCTCAACTTAGTGATCTCTGTGAAAGCGCTTGACAGCTTAATCTTCTCGATGTGTCACGGCACAAACTGTAAATTGCTATTGTGTGTCAGTCTGCTTTTGTGACAGGTAGAAATGGTAATACGACAGTTGAATGCATGAAAATGAAAACATTAAATATTTATTAAATCTACTTCTATCGCTAGAAATTATAATTTGATACTCGATAAAGTATAGTCTTATTTCAATCGTTATTTAATAATTCAATAAGCAGCATTTCAGAAACTATATCATTGAATTAGAAAGAAATCTTTTAGGAGAGAGCTGTCAGCTCTTCCATAGAAATCACTACACTTGCTCCTACTGTGTCACTTCTGCCTGGAGATTTCTTCGCCTTTCTACATATAAATCTCTTTCCTCATTGTAAATTTTTCCCCATTTATATAACAGATGTCATATATATGTCAATTACCCTTGACATACTCAATCTCTCTTTTTCTGTCCTTTACCATTTCTAATCAACTAGCTGGACATTCAAGTTTTCAAGTTATACAAATGTCTACTCCTCTCCATCAACACTGCCACCAATACTGCCCAAGTCATCATCTTCTCTCAATGTGATCATTCTGTATCACAGTAATTATTCATATGAATTAAAATATTGTAAGATTATCAATTAAATTTAAAAATTCTCATAATAAAATGTGAAGAATATTGAAAAGTTTAAAAAGTCAAACTGAGTTGACTATTTAGTAAATCTAGTGTGGCACCTAAGTACACTCTGAAAAACACATTAATTGTTTTTACTTTGTGGTTTAAACTGCTATGTTATTGTTCTTTAGTTTTTCTTTAAAAAAAATTGTTCTCCACTCTTTCTCCTCCAAAAAAGAGACAGGGAAAAATTAGAATGTAAATTCCTTAAGAACTAGATACATAAATACTGTTTGTTTTTTTAATTACCATTCTCTAGTCCCTGGAGGGCTATCTGACACATGACAAGAGCTCCATAACTTTTTCAAATTAATTAATATGTTAATGAATAAAGTAAAACAAACTCAAAAGACCAGATATATTTAATTGCAGTAGAAACATAATACAGTATACTTAGATTATTTTAAATTAAAAGAATTCTAGAAGCTCTTGTCATATAACAGTGTTTATATTATATATGTGTAAAATACATAATATATATATACATATATTTTATTATATACAATGTATATTTGTATGTATAGATATATGTGTATGTATACACACACACACACACACACACACACACACACACACACACACACACATACACACACACTGGAGTGTTAGAATTACTCCAGCGTTTCATACAATGGTACAAACTTTCTGAAGGTTAACAAGATATAACCTCAGATATACAAAGATGGAGAAAAATGAGGCACCTTTTAGGGCAGACACATTGGGGCGACGTGAGGTGTGAGCTACCGCGGAGATGACTGGATCAGGGTTCAAGGACTCAGAACCTAGCCCCAGCTCTGTCACGAACTAGTGTTGTGGCTTTGGGCAAATCAATTACATTTTCAGACATTACTTTTCTCACTTATAACTTGAGGTGAAGAGATTTAATTATATCCTTGAGTCTTTCCAGCTCTCACATTCTACATCTACTGGAAAATTTTTGCTTCTACCCTTAACCAGGTAAATTTAAAGGGTGGTAATAATAATAGTAATAATAATACATACACTTAAATTGAGACAAAGGATTTCTTATAGAGATTTAAATTATCTTAAATATTGCTTTAAAATAGTAAGTGTCCAAAAACTGCAGATAAGGTTGAACTGACAAACAGATTTAAATTTCACAATGCACCATAGCTGATTAGGCTAACCTTGCTTTCACCAAGCCCCACAAGCTTCCTCTCTCCAGAGCTGTCTGTAGTCATTTGACCCACACCTGCAAACATATCTTCCTTTGGTTTTCAAACCAATTGTGTCCTCAATTAATACTTAAGAAGTATTAATTTTTAAAGTCAGAGGGCTCAGAATTGAATTAAATTTGATCTTATTCCTCTTCTTTCCTTGTTTCCAGTCCCAGCAGCCAGGCTTCTGTTTTTGTTTTGTCTTTTTTTTTTTTTTCTTCCGCATGGGGCTCTAGAGCCAGGAATTGAATATTTTCCCACCACATTCTAAATCATATATTCTGATTTAAAAACAAACCAATATTTTATATCTCTTTCTATCAAGATATCCCAGCTTGACTTCTAAGTTCAAATAAATTATTTACTTTAAGAGCATTATTTTTGAAAAAGTTACTACTGAGTGTGAATGTCATTAAGCAAATGAAAAAATATATTTTGTTATGCAGTGACATTTGTACAAGACAGAAGAATGATGTGTATATACATATCTAAGATGTGTCTGTGTATGTATACACATATAAAAATATACATGCATAGACATATATACACATATATACATATTTTTATCAATCAGAAATTTAAACAAAACAAAATATGATGGCCATTTACCTGTTTTTTGTTTGTTTGTTTGTTTGTTTGTTACTTTTCTTCAATTCCTGGGTATTTACTAGGCAATATGTTTGGAAAAAAAAATAAATTCAATATTTTAACATAGTTTCTATTTAGAAAACAAGGACCAATAAAAGCTGGCTAGAGGGTTAAGTGGATAAGTATTAAGCAGAAAGATCAAATCTAAATAATATAAAGCAGAATGTTGTGCATCTTATATCGATAGCGCCAACAGCTGTGGTACGAGCCTGTGGCCCCACTGTAATTATTAATGATGCCATCTTTTAACTCCTGAAAGTCTCCTGTTTAGATGCTCAGTTATATGCTCACTTTACTTACGCATTATGCTGTGTTGGGGGAATGGACAAGCAAGGGGTTCAGAGCACATGGGGAAGGTATACGAATTCATCATGGGAAGAATTACCTGTCTTCATTCCATCTCTACTGCTCTTTGAACGACTGGGCCAGATTCAGTGGTCATGTCTCTCACTAAGCCAGGTCTGCAGGCTCCGAGGCATATGAGGTGTAACTGGGTCACTCTCGACTTATGGGTAAACCACTATTCCTGGGACCATGGACATACATTATTTTCATTTGTTCTAGCTCAATGTTACCTGTGTCTTATTTCTATCCTCCATAGACTAGAGGAGTGACTTCTTCAAAGATGAGTGGTGAAGAATAGCTATGTTTAAACTCTGTGAAGGCCATAGGCCTTGTGCATGTGTGGGATACCGCAGACCGATCACCCACGAGCTCTTGCTGGCTTCTCACCAGGCTAGAAATCATTCCGGCAAAGTCAGAGAGCACAGAGGGAGAATATAGCACGTCTGCACATGGAGGGTTTGCATTTGTTATGTGAATTCATTAACGTTTGTTTCTAATTCCTTTGAGTTTTACATTTCACAGACAGCTGGCTCAGCGTGAAGGCTATGAAGCTGTTCCAGAATCATCCAAAAGAAGTATTTAGTAACAGATGGCAATAAACAGCACTATAATGGGCCTTATTTTGTTTTATTTTATTAGATCAAGGTTATGGCCACAGTTATGAGCTTAATCTGTCTTTTTTTATAGCCATGATAGTGGTTCGCATCGCATTCATATTGCCAGCTGCCTTCGGTGAATCAAGTGCTCTTTGCTGCTCAATGCAGAGAAGCAGTGGAGCAAATAACATATGTAGAGTGACGTACTGTTAATCTGAAAAAAGGGGGGTTTCTAGTAAGGCAGTTTAGGGCAAGGATGATACGCACGCTCAGGTTTAAGTCAGATACATCTCTAGAGCAAAACAATAAAAATAAGCATAATAATGAGGGAGTCTTGGTAATATTCATGACTATATTAAATCAAGTGAGAAACAAAGGAGAGAACCGCATGACAATAGGGAGTAATGAAAAGAGTGAGAGAATTGAAGAGAACTTGATCATGTACCATGGCGTCTAAATTAAACAAGATTGTCTCACATTTTAAATAAATATCAGTAGGACAAATTCTTCTTTAGTTTCCTTTTAGATCTGAGCTTTTAAAAATTGTATTATTAAAATAAACAAAATGGCATTTAACGTGGACAAAGGAGAACCGAAACTCCTACGAGACCAAACTGAGTCTGCAACGTGGTGGATTGCGAACATTGCTTTGTAAGACCAAGAAAATTGCTCATGTAAAAGACAAAGAAGTAAATTAGAGATATTTATAGTAGTCTAGAAAATTACATTTAATCAATATACAGCAGAATTTATACCATTAGTACCGCTGATTGCAATAATATGCTGAACTTCTTAAAACCCTAGCTTTGTCACCTTTATGCCCACTGCATTTCTATTTACTTCTTGTGCAAAGCAATGTAGCTCTCTGCTTTTCTCACCGACCCTCTCAAGCTATCTCTGATCGCCAGTTTGCTTTCCAGATTCCCTTAGATCAAGGAGGGGCTGGCACGGATCACACAGGAGCACTTAACCCTTGTCAGGGGGCTGAGGCACACACTTTACCGGCATTTGGATACATTACAACTGAGTTTTGTTAGAATTATTGAGGATTTGAAATCCAGTTTAAACTGTGATTATAGTGGCGGATTTTAGTCTTCCAACTGCGAAAATGAAGTTGTGACCTGGAGTGGCACAAAGTCTCCTTCCTGAATTGCAACAGCCGGGGCCAGAGACAGAGCGAGACCGTAGTGCGCTGATCACAAAGCGACACCCAAGTTCTGTTAGTTACCACTTCAACTTGCACATCGACCTCCTTTGCAGCTGATTACAGGAAAGTTATATTTTTAAATGATCAACAATTTCCAAGTTTATAGTCACATGGACCAGTTTACCTTACAACAGTCAACTGCCAGAGTGGGATCGCAGAGAAAGCGCTGGTGCAGGGTTCAAGCCCTTCCACTCTTATTTATTAGCTCTTGATTACCTGGGCCTATGTGTGGAGGGTTTCTAAAAATAGCAAAAATTTTCAGTTATAATTAAAATGCAAAATAGTTCCCAAGCTTTATTTTTCAAACAATTATTTCAGTTGCATTTCTGTGATAGGCAATAGAATTCACAAGTTGCATTAAAAACGCTCACTTTAGTGGGAACAGAAGATTGGGTTCAAGAACAGTATTAAATTCTGTGATGGAAAAACTGGATAGCAGAGATTCAGAGACAAAAATGGGAGGGACGTAAGATTTTCCCACTAGCCTCACAATGCCTGTGACCATGATTTATCCCAACTTCACTTAGTTAACGTCCCGCAATCGTGTTACATGAAGTCGCAGTGAGAATCCGCCCCGCTGGAGCCCTGACTGCAGAGGGCTGATCTGGGCAGAGCTGCGGGGAGCCCGAGGGACGCCTCGAAGCCCCGCTGCACACCCGCCTCACCCCCGCCTCACCCCCGCCTCACCCTGCAGCTGCAGTCAGGGCTCTGTAAACAGACGTGCAGAACTCAGGCGGATCGGCACAACTCGCTTAGACCGCCGGGTGAGAGAACTCGGTTTTCGCGGTCGTCCTGACCGGGCAAGTTTCGCGGAAGTGATGACAGACTCTGAGATGGTCTGTAGGTGGGAAGGTCATTGTGAGTGGCCAAAGGGGACGATTCCCAAGCCCGGGCTCCGCGAGTGCGCCCCGGCCCCGGGGCTGCGTGGGCCGGGTGCTCACGGCGCTCACGTGGGGGTCGGGGGGCCTGGGTTTAAGTCCTTCCTCTGTTACTAGCTCGGCTTCATCACCTGCTAGAGAAATGACCCTCACCATGCTATGTCAAAGGCTGAAATAATCTGCTACAGTATCTGGGACAGATTTAGGGACCTAATAAATGTTTCAGGGGAAATGGCATTTTCCCTAAGAAAGACTGAGAGTAACTTGATCCCCCCAATTCTCCCTATTTTTGAGGCTCCTTATATAGCGAGCCCTGACACAGTCTCTGGACCCCTCTCCTTACACGACAGTGTAACGCACACACATCCCGTACAGAATAAACATTTTCGTCACTGCTGAAACAATGGATGGTGTTCACAACATTAATTACACTTTCAGCCAAGATATAGACATTTTTAAATATTCTGATTAACTAAATATCTGGTACTGTTCATAGGTTCACTGTAGGTAGAAGCGGTCGACTGGCTTTTAGCGATGGTGGCTCCCGAGCCGGGCCTGGAGCGGGACACGAGCACGGGCCAGAGGTGTCACGGCACCTGTGCCAGACGAAGCTGCACGACTAACACAGGCACGTGTGCCAAACCTCTGGGACAGCAGAAAATGGCAGGTGAAGCGGAGGCCACTGGGTCCATGCATGCACCACTGGGTGGAACATGATTACTTTGGGGGTACCCTTTTTCTTACATTGCTCTGCTGGGCCGTCGCCACTGCGAGGGCCTGGCAAGGGAGAACTGTGCGAGCGGTCGGGGACAGTGAGGAGACGTCACAGCGACCGGGGCAGAAATACGCTGAACCAAGCGCAGGTAGACCCGCCACCCTGAGACCGCTTGCCTTTCAGAATTCCTTTCCACATCCTGGGAGTAAAATTATTACCATTCAAGGAGAAGCTCTTGCAAGCAAAAGTGGAATCCCAGCATATCTAAAAACGCCTGAGTTTTCTACACTGAGGCCTATGTTCTCTCCTCCTAGTATGTACCCTAAATTTATCACATGGGCATAAGGTGGAGCACACACAGGCCTGTAACCGCACGCAAGGACTCGCTGTCAGCTGAGGCGCTAACACCTCCAGGGACACAGAAGTCCACAAGGAAAGTCACAGCGCATTAGGAGTGTGAACTCTGTCCTGGAAATACCACAATGTAACGCCCGACTCGGCAAGGCAGAATCAACAAACCAGAAGGAAGCAAGAAGTGTCACACAGGCATATTTAAATCTTCAAAGATTGAGGACCGATAATTGTAAGGTGAAGCAGAAACAAGAAATTATGAAGAACAGTTTTCAAGGTTTAAAAGTTTAAATAAAAATTCAGTAGTAAGTGTGATTTGAAGCTGGCAAACAAAACAAGTCCAGAAGAAAATTCTATCAAATCTTTTTCGAAATAAAAATTAACAGATATGATATACAAAAGTCAATTGATCAAGATGTCTACTACATACATCTGGAAGGTGAAAAGAATATAAATAAATGTAAAGGAAATCTGACAAGTGAAGATTAATAACTTCCTAGAATTAGATAAAGATCTTATGAATAGGACTTAATAAATTGCTGTTTGGGCAAAGCAATGGAAATAAAAATCTATTGAAAATAGTGCAAGGAGGTATATATTTTAGTTTAGGAAGAAGACGGTGGGGGGAGGGAGGAGGACAAAGCAGAGAGAGAGGACGGAGAAAGGAGATGAAGTAGACCATGATGGAAATTCTATTTAGAAAGACAGCAGCTTAGATTAGCAAGAATGAAAGTCTGACCTTGTATCACAATGAAAAATAAAGCTAGAAACGTGAGGGGCCAGCTAGTGGAAAATACAGAATCCCAAACTGGAAAGCAAAAACTTAATTTTGGAGATGATGAAATTTTTCACTGAAGGCTTTTGAGTAGACAAGAAACACAATCAAACTATCTTTTAAAAAGATAACTTGAGCAGCAATATTTGAATTGGTTGATGGGAGAGAAGCCAGGAAGGTATTAAGAAGGTATTAAAACAATTCAATCAAAAGTTTATAATGCCTTAAAATAAGACAATGGCGTAGCTTGTATGACAAGGACAAGGAATAAATAGGAATGTCCTTTAAATTGCCTCATCTAGGGTAATGCGAAATTGTATTACCTGGCAATGTCACTTTGCTATTCAATAAGGAAAACCATGGTTTTCTCACACCCCAATGAGAAAATTTCTCTTTTAGTAAAAGATGCAGAACACACACACACACACACACACACACACACACACACACACACACACACAATCTTAACTATCAGTGAACTATTTCAAAAAGGGACAGCGTAGAAACAGAAATCAGAGAGCAAAGTTCAGGAGGAGACCAGCAGAGACACCAGTGCCAATTGTGGATCCACCGGGGTAAGATAACCCAGACTCCAGTCACCCTGCACCAGGGGAGCCAGCTGAGGTGAGAAAGAAACAATGAGAGCTGGCACTGTGGACAGCTCGCAAGGCCAAGAAAATGCCACAGTCCCCAGGAAACGCAGCCCTGCGGTGCTTGGTCGAAATCACACTACTGGGCACAATTCGTTTCTTCGTCTGAGGCTTGCCAGGTGTCAGGGCTTCCTTCTCAGGTCACTGAGCGTGAGGCTGCAGCTCCAATTGTCGGGTGACTGAATCGAATCGGAGAATTAACCATCACCCCACGCAGGGCCTGGAGCCTACTGCTGAGCTGTCCCCTGCCGTCGCCCGCACAGGAAACCCGAGGGGTGTGAACAGACGAATCCTGTCCAGATCTGCCAAGGAACATCTCTCCCCGTTGGGAGAGTGGACAGAACAGGGTGGAGCCCTGGGCGAAGGCGCCTGGAAAAGGAGAAAGGAGGAGGCATCGGAAACAGAAGCTTCCTTTCCTCGGTTTGAAAGTGAGACACACATCTGTTTATCCCACAAAGCATTGATTTTGAGATCAATTAGTTCCTTAGCAGAAAAATGCTTATTATTTCATCCTGGTCCAGCTGTGGGTTTTGTTTGGAGAAGACAGACAAGAAGGAAGGTACCTCAGGTAAGGAGGGTGTCATGGACTGGATTGTCCCCCCTGCCCCACCAACACCCCTCACCAAATGCTATGCTGGAGCTCTGAACCCCAGTGTGACTGTATTAGGAGACAGGACTTTCAGGAGGTCAATAAGCGTAACTGGGGTCATGAGGGTGGGGTCCTAATCCGATAGGGCTTTTGGTTTTATAAGAAGTGGAGGAGAGATTCTTCCCTCTCTCTGTCCCGTGAGGACAGAGTGAAAAGACAGCAGCCTGCAAGCCAGGAAGCGAGTCACCACCACAGACTGAGCATGCGGCCGGCTGGGTCCCAGGCCTCCAGCCTCCGGGACTGTGAGAAAATACACTCCTGCTGCTCGACTCGCCTCGGCTTTGGTCACCGCAGCCCTGGAGACTCGTGTCAGAGGTAAACTCAGTGCCAATCGGTGTGGCTTTTACCCTTGATCTTAGGGCATTTGTGAGAAAATGCAGATGCACGATCACGAGCAGGTCCAGGCCCTGACCCCACACGAGGTGTGCCCGAGGGCTGGCCGCCCACTACGTGGCAGTGATGCAGAGTGAAATGCACTCAGGGCTGTGTCTCCATCAACTCCTGATGGAAAACTTAAAACGTCTGATTAACTCAGAAGGATACCATTTATAAAAAATGCTTAGCTTAAAAAACTTGAAAACCTTAATTCAAACCGTTTATATTAAAAAAAAAAAAAAGAGTCGTTTTTCTGACGTTCTGGGACTTAGTTGTTCCATAATATCATCAAGGCCATCGTCGCGTGCATGGCAACGTGTCTTCCCACAGACATGGCCATGTGCTGCTTCGCTTCAATCGCTCTTATTACACATCATGAAAGTTATGGCTGGGGTTTCGCGCCTTCCATATTCATTAATCACACGCAGCATGATAAGCATTATAAACATTTTTTTAAAGAAAAGTTTTATGCATCATGGCAGCATATACTTTATTTCTACTTTGGCAGTGCCTAAAATAGATACGTTTTCCTAATTTGCTTTCTTGATAGCATTCCATTAAAATTCACCTTTTACGGTGAAATAAAATATTAGCAATATAAACAAGTTTTAAAGTTAATCTTTTTTCTCCAGTTCAGGCAATTTGTACTAGCTATTACACACTTTTTTCTTTTTCCTTTAAATTTATTTATTTATTTATTTTTATGTTGACATTGGTTAACAAAATCCAATAAGTTTCAGCTGTACACTTTCACAGTATGTGTGTGTGTGTGTGTGTGTGTGTGTGTGTGTGTGTATCTTTTTTTTTTCACTGTGTTCACCTCCCATAGTTAAGATTTATTTCTGTCACCACATATTTGACCCTCTTTACGCCATCTACCTCCTCTCTGCCCCACTTCTGGTAACCACTAGTCTATTGTCTATGTCCATGAGTCTCTGCTTGTTTGTCCTGTTCTTCTGTTGCTTTTAGGACCTCGAGATAATCATTCTAAGTGAAAGAAGCCAGACAGAAAAAGTTGCAAATCACATGATATCACTTATATGTGGGATATAAACCTAAAAGCTATTGCACACTTTTAAGAGGAAAGGATGAATCTTTATAACCCTTGACCAAAGTTTATAGCTGATTCAGAATAAGTCAACTATGGGACATTACTGTTTTCTACAGATATCACAGAAGTGCAATCTCTTTAGTGACACTAGTCCACGTGATAAAGCAGCTTACAGAAGTTGATATTATCTGTAAAAGGCATCTGTAGTTAGAGGAATTTGATATTATGATTTAGATAGCTCTAAAACATAAAAGCAAATATATACATTTATAACTCTATTTTCCACCTATTTTTTTTTTTTTTTTTTTTTGGTGTGTTTTAAGTCAATAATCATTCTCTTTGAGGCTCAGATCACAATAGAATTGTAACAGTTTATATAAGACTCTAGTTTAGATGCCACATATTCCCGGTAGATTGGCATGACCTGATTCTTTTGTTTTATATATATTTTTAAAATCAAACCTGTATCATTTCTGCATATTTGTTTACTTGGCCTCCCTTTAGTAGACTAAAAATTCTTTGATGGGAGGGATTATGTTTTATTCAATCTTTCTTCCCAAAACCCAGCCATAATTGACAATCAGGTACCCTCAGTAACTGCCCATTGAATGAACAAATCCTCCGTAGAAACTAGGAGCAGGGTCTCTGGAGCCTTACTGGGTGGGTTTGATCCCAGTTTGCACTTGCTCTGTTACTTGGCAAATCACCCTCTTTTTTGTGGGGGTAATAATATAATTCAGTTCATAAGGTTTTATTGTTAATTGAGTTAATATTTGTAAAGCATTTAGACTAGTGCTTGAATCTTATCAAAGACTCAATTAGCATCTATTATTATCATTCAATATAAGCAATATAAAGAACTATCAATCCATATTTTTTTGCATGAAGCTGTGCTAAACTAAATAAGGTACTATGTTCTTGTTTATCTGTGCACAGTGCAAATGATTTGCACATTTTCCAACTGTCTAGATGTTATAAACTTTTATCAACTTAGTTGTCTCAAATTGAGTTCAATTCATTCATTCAACAATCTTTACTTGGCATAATATGAAATAAAAATACAAGCCTTCAAGAAATTCACAGTTTAGAGGAGTTTGATTAAGATACTCACAGACTAATAGTAGTTTATAAAAATCTCCATTAGCATTTACTTCAATATTTTGTAATTAAGTTTATACTTGTCTTTTCAATAGAATCTGAATTCATTTAAGGAAGAGATATTTTAGTTTTATAGCCCCAATACTTAGCAAATAAAGTATGACAAAATAGCATATATGTAATAATATAATTGCCAGCAATTCATCTGAGGGATCAGTACAGGAATTAATTAATACTTTTAGAGCAAGGAATTATTTAAAAATAAACATTCACCTTACATAATTAAATCCAATATACACAGAGGAAGAAAAACTAATTTATCTACATTTTAAGATAAAGTACGTAACTTGTCTCTGAGTAGGGGTGTCCTATTTATGTTTTACAAGGTCTTTCTTGTATAAATGATGGTCACAAGCCAGTAATTAGAATTTTCTATTTCTATTTCTATAACAAATTCTAAAATACTAATGAAACAATCTAAGTGAAGAATAACTCTAGATTTTGCTTATTTGGTTTTCCTGGTTTCTAAAACAAGTTCTATCCTAGATATCTAATTAAACAATAATGATTTTAGTTATTTACTGTATTTTTAAAAAACTTAGCTTAGTTTATTTTGGATATCATACTCTTTGTTTTGGCATATAAATGTAATCAATTAGTGAGACATTTAAATCTCACAGTTACAATAACAAATGCAATTGCCATACTTTAGGGACCAAAGGCAATGAACTCTTTGTAAACCATGAGTCAACTTATGCAAACTTCAGGGCTTGAGGGCTTGAGGCGTGGGTGCTACACATGCATCCCGGTCGGTGGATGTTGGGGAAAGAGAAGAGAGAATATTAGTTAATTAAGTTCTCTCACTGAAGGTCTATTAAAATGACTTCTATTCTACATCTGGTTGTCAGAAATCTGGACATTCTTTACAAAGAAGATGTGGCTTAAGGAGACTTAGAAAAAAGGTAAAGATGGAAAAAGAGACAATAGCAGAACAGGAAACAGCAAGAGAAAATAACTGAGTCAAGAAAAGGTGTGACTGGAGAAGAGCAATGAGTCTAACTTGAACGTATAAAGATGGAGGTTTTGAAAGAGTGACTTTCCAGAAGACCTTGCATACTAGGATGGTCAACGGAATTTAACAGCTAAGCAATTCAAGTGGGAGACTGGTGAGCGGGGACCTGGCGCGGCGGTCCCCCTATCCAAGAGGGATGCTCTCCAAGACCCCCAGCGCACGCCTGAGACCTCAGATATCACTACCAAACCCTGTGTATACAGAAAACTAGATCCAAAATAGCAAAACAAATTCTGGAGGTAGAGGTGATCTAAAAAACAAACAAACAAAAATACCTGCCCCCTTTCCCCCCAAACACCTGTATCAGGAGCTGGAGCACGAAACGGAGTAGATAAGAGAGGAGAAAATTTCTCCTAAGAGAAATGCTCACCGCAGCCCAGCGATAGGTACCATGAGCCTTGGGCCACTGCTGAGGGGAGGAAGGGGTTGATTCTGGGACTCCCCATTGGTTTGGACCCCTCTGCTGGGAAATGGAGAGAAGTTGTCCTGGATTTTTGGCAAATCCTAGCTGTTTGCGAAAGTAGACCAAAGTCTGTTCTAGAGGAAAGTATCTTCAAAGGAGGCCTGGTGGGGATACACAGATGAACATCGAGCATGAGGATGCAGACAAACCAATGGGTAAAATAAACAACAGATTTCCACCCCAAGCCTAAGAGATGATGATAAAAATTGCAAAATATAGATAATGCTGCATATGACTTTGCTTAAAGAAGTAAAAAATGAAATCACAAAGATGAACAGATATTTAGAAGCTGTGAAGAATGACCATTCAATTTTTAAAAGAATTTTGACTTGGGAAGTCAAAATCATTACTCATTAAAATATAAAGTTCAATGTACAAATTAGATTAGCAACTGGCAAATGATTTTCCAAATTTGGAAGATGGATAATGTTCTAGTTCTCACGCTGACAGTTTTAGTTCTAGTTCTTGTATGTTCACAGTTAGCCATATCATCACTATGTATCCTAACGTATAAGGGTTTAATGTACATTCTTGTAATACATCAATAATTACGTTAAAATTAAGGGAACATTTTTAATATATATATTTAAGATTGTGTAACAAGTTAGGCTACTTAGACATCACGCATTCATAGAGTCAACAGGAATAGAAGCTGCCTCTAGACCAGGCACAGCAGATGAGCCAGTGTCTTGGTTTTCAGGAGAAAATTGAGAATGCCGTAAAAGGCATGAAGGAACTTCAAAAGAAGACAAGTTGAGTAACAGCAAAGGTGAATGATCAGAAAAATAACCAGTGGACAGCCAGGCACAGGATAACAGTAACTATTATATTCCTGCTCTCCATCGATCACTTTCTAGAGGCGACGCTGCTTTTTTGCAGTCTCCCTTGAAACCTGTCAGTGGACTTAGCATCATTTGAGGAAAGTCAGCTTTCTCATCTTTCTAAAAAGGAGTGTTTGTGCGTACAAAAATGAACGCACAAATAAATTGCATGAAACAAAATAAATATTATGTTTTGTCTGTGATTCTCAAACTCTGCTCTTTGGAACCTTCTTAGCGCCCCGTAAAATAGGAAAAAGAGGGAAAAATTCCAGTTTGATTTTGAGCCCCTTTATTCTATTTCTAGTAGTGCCATCATCCAGCTATAAAGTCTTTCAGCTGTAGCGCCTGATCTGTGTTAACACAAATTTTCTTTAGAGGATTCAGAATCTAATTTTTTTTTTTAAATACTGATTTCTAAGAATCACTTAGGTTCTATGTATTCACAAGGCTGTTGCCGTCAAAAGTTAAAAGCATCAGTGAACTGTTAGGCCTTTGTCAAGGAAATGTTCTACGTTATAGAAGAAAAGGCTGGATTAAATAAAAGCAAGTTATCTATCTACTTGATGCAACAATTGCATTCTGTAAAGCAATGTTAAAACCAAAAGAGACCTTAGAGGTCATCTAGCCCAATACTCCTCCCTAAGCACAAATGACTACAGAAGTCAGAGAAAATTGAAAATAAATAAATGTATGTGGCAAAGTAAGAGAAAGGAAACAATAATATTGAAGTATTTTTGCTAGCTTACTTCTTTTAATTGAGAATAATCATAGGTGACAGACTAATCAGATTTTTGATTATATGATGTGTGTGTGTATATATATATATATATATATATATATATATATATATATATATATCTTGAAATTATCTCAAAGCACCCTAGAGTGAAAAAAGTATATGTTGCATAACAAGAGGAATGTATGTTTGTAATTTCAAAATCAATGTAAACAATCTGAACAAATCACTCAAAAAGTATTCTTTTTTAAATGCTAAGTACTTAGTATAAGTAATTAAAGAACATTGTGTGAGTAGATAATCAAGCAGAAAAATGTAATACTCTATCAAAGTGTAGCAGGCCACCATGCTCAAGCTTTCAAAAGGTTAGTTCATCCACAAACACTAATTCAAAATTTTTGATAGGCAAGTATATACTAGTATTATATATATATTATTATATTTATATTTTATTATACATTTTATATAGTATGTACATTTATCTTTTCTATAAATATCAATGATTTATAGAGAAAAAGTTGTAATACAGAATAATTCTATCAGCACTTTATGTTCCTTAGAGAACTTTTTAACTTCATAAATAATTCATTTCTCCATAAAATGAATGTGACTCTTTTGTTCTCATTCAATTATAGTCTAAAAACATTTTCCAAGAAAATGATGGTTTGGATAGAATATTTGATTTAATAAATTAATTCATTTAACTCTTCTAAACTTGTTAGTCAAAAAAGTTTCCATTTTATAAGGAAAAGAAATATGAATAAGGTATTTTAAAATATGTAAACACAAAATACTGTCTATTGCGAAATAAATGTCTATGGCACAAATAGATCGAGAAATCTAAAGTACAGTCAAGCTTTCTACATGAAATAATGAATTTGGCATATATACAAATTCAGAGATATAAGGGTAAACTTAATTTCTACATTTGTTTCAGAGCAGATTAATAAAATATGTAACTGAGTTATGAGCCAAATAAAGATTTGATGCAAATGGCAGACATAATTCTACCAAATACAGAGAAAACAAAAACTAACTTTTAGAGGTTGCTAGATCCTTTGTCAGGTATAACTGTTTTACAGGAGGGACTCGATAAGTATTCAAGATGATGCTGAACAGAAGTTGAAGTTAGAGCTAAGTTGAAAGACAGTAAAGATCGGTAACAGTCAGAAAATCATTAGAGTGATAAAGAAGAGGTGATTAACATTTCAAAATGGCATGGAGAAGACAGAGATGAAGCCAAACAACCCTGAACATCTAGAACTTTGTTAGTTTCGAGTATAATCATTTTATCAGTGTGGTTGTTTGAAAGAACGACTAGGAAATGGAGAAGTAATGAAGTGGCTCTTTCTCTTTTTTTGGAGACAAAAACAAGTTGGCATGAAAAGTTAAAGGAATTAAGATGATATTTTTAGGTTGGCAACAGTCTTAAGAAAAGGTTTGTTTGGATAACATAGGCAAGACCTGGATAAATTAAGTAAGAAGTGTGAAGTGGGAAAAAGTACAAACATGCAAAACAGGGAGAAATTAGACTAAGATTGTTGACTTTTTCTTGTGACATATTATACAAATTCTTATGTGTATTATCTAGTAAATGTAGATATTTACTAGAAGGAGGGATAAAACATAGTCCTGGACATTAAAAGCATACAATAAGTGTAGAATTAGTGTTTGTAGTTAACTGAACAGCCAGCCATAATAATCTTTGAGGTTGTTGTGAGAAGAATCTTTTCTACTGAGCCCTTGAGGAAGATGAAACATAAAAAAAAAGAAAGTCTAGTTTTTCATACCCAACTGGGTTCACAAATAAAAAGAATAAATAAGGTGGATGGATTAGTACTAAAACAAGAAACAGCAACAACAGAAAATTAACTCTGAATCCCTGCTCCTCAAAGAAAGCACTCTGAAGCCAAGGAGGAATATCAAACCCTTGTTAAGTAAGTTTATACTTATAAAGAAGCTATCTTCAAATGTACCCCCATATTTCCCTTACCACTACATATATCATGTACTCTCTTAATTCGAATCCAGCAGCACATTTCTTTGTTGAAAGAGTTCCTTCATAAAGTAGCATTCCATCTGATGATCCTTGAATTTTTACTTAAAGCATCCCAGATGTAAGTTGTTAACTGCCTTAGAAATAACGCATTCAACATCAAGTAAACTTTTGTCAAGGCCAATTCCTTAAAAGGAAGAAAGCAGCAGCAGTCTTAAAATCATCTTAAAATAGTTAGCTTTGGCTTTCCCCAACTATTGACAAAGTAAAACCGGTTGACTAATTTTGTGTTGATGTCAACAACCGAATTTAAATTATATAAACAAAATTACATTGAGCGTTATAGATACTTTGGATTTTGTTGACTGATCCTTTCTAGTCTTAAAGATATATCTGTCAATGAAAAGTGATCATTTAAACCACCATAACTTATTTTCTGTTATCAGTTGTAGGCGCTTCATGCAAACCTTCTCTAACACACAGAGGCTGGCGCCACACGGTTTCTCCCGTCTACTCTGCTTTTAACATTCCAGAAACCACGTTAGTCTCTTGCTTTTCCCAATAGTTAAGGAAGGATTTAAAGGACGTTTGTATTTCCTGCACCATTTCATCTCACAGGCCTTCGTGAGTAAAGGCTATTTCTTTAGTCAATTTTAAAATTCTTCATTTCTAATGAGAGAGTTATGATCCAAGGAAAGAGCTATAAATAAGTTCTGAATCTTCATTTTGTTTTCCACATCAGTCAAATATCAAGAGATCCAAAAAGAGATATTTCCCATATCATCCCACTGACATTTAGATATTAATTAAAAGAAGCATCCATCACACAAGCACAATTTTGGTTTTATAGATTGATAAATAATTTCCTCTTGCTTAGCATATTTTATGCAAACTAGTTACCTGTAGAGATAAGCCACTAATCACATTGTCTGCTATGTGGGCAAACATGGCATGCAAATGAGATACCAGAGTCCTCTCTCTCAAAAACACTTCCCTGCATTTAAAAATAAGAAAAGAAAAAAAGAATGACCTGCTTTCTTGTACAGTCGGTAAGAGTAACTTTGTGAGGGCCAGTTTCTGATGTCTATGGCCAAAACCTGAGTTCCTTCCCCTACAGTGATACAGCAATGAATCCTGCTACTACAGGTCAGGAATTGATACCTTTTGTGGTCTAAAATCATGCATGTGAGAAAGACGACTCTCCTGGGTGATGATGCAGAAAGTCACACGTTATGTTTTTCTTTATAATCCCAACCTTATAAACCCCGAACTCTCACCCTGATTCTATCAAGGATCAAGATTTTTTAAAAGGTGCCTGGATTTCTCCTTAACGTCATTGTTCTTGGAAGGGTCCTGCTCACGGCCCCATATAACATGCTCATCAATAAGAACTCCAAGGGATATTTTTTTATTACAAGCGATGTGTATCATAACTGGTCATGTCCTCCTTTTCATGATGAATGCTAAAAACGTAAGTCAAATATGTGGTCAAACTTTCGTCAGTTAGTGTTAATTTAAGTTAAAATTTGGCTAGAAGAAAGTAAACTAGTCTAAGTGTGGCTTGCACACACAGAGGCGCATTCTTCTCCCTTAACGAGAAGCTTGTGGGACATAATCACTGGTGTTGGTTTAGCCGATTTACTGACTTCACGGCAATCCTCTCTGCCGTCCTCATCTCCACAGAGCAATTGCAGGAGCTCCAAACGCAACTTTCCCATTCCACAGGCAAAGGCGAAAAGAAAGGGAGGAGGGCCAGAGAATCACACGAAACTGTTTCACGATTATTAGAAAGTAAAAATTCTTTCCAACAAGTTGTTCAAAAATATTTCTGCTCAATCTCATTGACCAGAAATACAACAGTGGCAACCCTTAGCTGAAAGGCTAGGGATACGCAACAGAGTTAGAAATGGCTTTTGAAAGTCAGAGGCTGCCTGTCTGCCCATGGAAAACTTCATAAAAATGTTTATACTACCCTCATTCCTAGCTCTATTTTCCTTTTGTACTTTTATTTTCTGTTTACCTCATTTTCCACTTTTAATGCATTTTTATCTTGCTTCATTTCATGTAATTTTATGAACCCTCTTAAATCTTTCGGAAATGTGATATGTATCTATATATATAAGCACATATGCATACAAAGTGGACTTGATCCAGCTGCTTCTGTGTAATGTATTTTACAGAAGCTCATTTGGAAATCTTTATTGATTTAATTTCCACAGACATCGATAAAATCTTCCTGTAATGCCGGAGTAAATGTTACAATAACAAATGGCATGGATAGTTTTACAGTTTGTGAACAGCAAAGAACAACATTCTTTTAAAAGTTAGCAAGGTTTTCAAATATTGTTCATAAATGGTCTCATGACGGGAACATTTTCATTTTGTTTTCTTTCAGCCTTGTTCATCGATCCCTGTGGAATTGTCACCGAACCGTGAGATTACTGGTCCAGGGAGAACAGCTTCTGAGCATTGCAGGCTCATAGTTCAACCGAGTATCACACTCTAGCTGTCCTCCCTGCCCCAGCAAATGGGTGGTTCATTTTGTTTTGTTGTTTTTTTGGTATATAATTGTATGGGTTTGGATAAAAGAGAGCTGGTCAAAGCAGAGAGAGACAAAGAGAGGATAAAAGCAAAAGTCCTTAAAGATATTTGATATTTTGTGATTCACTGCAAAAACAGAATATTTATAAAAACTACAAAAATTCACTGAGAGGAAAAAACTAGCACACATTAATAATCTGTAGGAAATTCTAATGAGCAGAATGTTAATAAGAAATATTGATTATAATATAGTTATATAGAAAAATACAGATATAAGTAACTGAATTGATAAAAAGAAAATGCCATGAATAATTGTTACATTTCTCAAAGCTTTTGTTTTATTTAGCTATGATAATGATTCTAAATTAGTTTGTGGCACTGCTGTTTGTTATAGAAATTGAAGCCTTCGAGAAAAACTAGATTCATTTAACTTTAGTTATAGGTGTTGTTTTTAAGGGTCCTTTCAAATGTTCTTAGACTTAAAATGATAATATGTATTGGTTAAAACACAACTGAGATTACATCTAAATGATGATGACCACAATGCAAAATTATTTATCTACATATATAAGCACTAGTTGGCAATATTAGAAAAATTCAACACTCATATGAATATATTTTTACTTTCTATTTTTACTTCAAAATTATTATGTTGCTATTAAAATTGTTTTTACTGAAATAGGTAAAACGTTCAGAAATTTCCTTACACTGTACTATATACTATATTACACAATTGATTTAGCACCTCATAATTAACATCTCATACTATTTGAAAATATCTATTTTTATAGAAAATACAGAGATATTAATTTTCTTTCTGATAATTCACAGATTTGAATATCTCTATGTAGAGAATCCACACTTACAATTAAAAAGAAGGAAAAAAAAATTGGTCTTAGGTATACCAGTAAGAGATATCTTCCCTACAGGCTCTTGTTGAAAAGCTGTCACCCAGCTGTGAGCAGAAAAGGCTCGTTCACCGGACTGCACTAAGCCGTGAAGGCGCCGTCCCTGGGAAGTGAACCTGAGCTCTGGAAATGTCCCAGAGTCACTGGCTGCTAGAGGGCGACTGCTCAGCTCCCGTCCATAACACTGACGGACTTCCGTTTGGAACAGGCTAGTCTGTGACCCTGACAGGGTCTGGACAGAAGCTCTTCCCTGGGGGAAGCTTAAGTTTTTGAGGCTGTCTGGCCTTTGCGAGGCGGATGCGCCACAAGCCCATCCTCACCAACGTGTTTGGAAGTCGGGCGGCGGTGGTGTGGCTTCAACGAGATTCTGGATATACCTCTAAAAAAATGCTCCGGTGTCTGGATAAGTGGCGGCACTGTTTTTTAAAAATCTACACAGCCTACCGGTGTGACGGTTTTGAAGGGAACACTCAGGAATCTTCGAATTCTGGCCGAGACGCTCCCCTCTCCCTCTCTCTCTCCGTTGGGGCGCTCTGCTGCGCGACCCTGGAGCTTCATCCAGAGCCCTAGGGTCTCCCGGGGGCTCTCACTTTCGTCTTGGCTGCTCGACCAGTGCCTTCCCTGACGCCCCTGCTCTCGGTAGCACTTTCTGGGTCACTGGGGAAATGGAGTCACATGCGGAGCTGTCCACCGCCTTCTCACAGGGGAAGGCAACGCTTTAGTCCCTTCCTCCCGATACTGCTCCTATTTCCTTTACTCTTACTATAACAAATGAATAGGCTCTATAGTTCTTTTTCTATTGATCTATTGTTGTGATTGCTATTTGGACACTCATCCTCTGTCTTGCTGTCTATGGAGATTCTCTTGCTCAGTTCAACGTGAACTACTTCTAAATGGTTCGACTTACTATTTTCTTTTAAATGCAAAAAAAAAACTTGATATATTTTATGTTTACATATACAAGACACTAATACAGTAATAAAGTTCAATACGGTAAGCATTATTTCTGTCCTTAGCTTTCCATATATTGTCAAAAACAGTACTGGTTAATTATTTAACTTGATGTAAAAAGGCTTATTTTATTTGATACGGGCCGGGGTAGAAACAAATGTAGGTAACTTTGAATAGAGTAAGAGAAGAGTCACTTCTGAATAAACTTCTGTCAGTCTCAATGCTACTAAGTCCAACCAAACATAATTTGTGAGCAAGAGCAGCTATGACGTCTGCAGTAGCTGCGACTGGGTTCGTATTGGGTGTAACTATGCACACGGCACAGTGCGCTAAACATCCCAAAGTACCACACGTTTCCTCATTTTTATGACACAGGTACAAAGAAGACCTCATCGCTTCAGGAGTATTGTGAATATGATAATTTATGTCAATCTCTACTAGGCTCTTGTAGCATAAATTCTGAAAAAATAATATGTCGTGAGACCGATCATTTGTTAGGTGGTAGTCGTTACTAAGACAGAGCCTATGATTTGTTTTCCAGATCAGTAGATAGGGAATGATAAATAATCATATTTGTTGCCTTTGCACAAAATATATCTCCATAAAGAAAATACTCGAATTTTCTAATAGCAGTTCTGTCATGGTATTGCATGTAATTTGGCCTTTATTTTCTTAAACCGAATTCCTGTTTTTAGTGTGTGGCTCAATTTTTCAATCTTTGATATATGAATAAACACGAATGAGACAGCACAATCTTTGTTTAGAAGAGTTCTCTTTTTATAAGCACCCTTTTCAAGAGGGAACTCTTTCCCAGCTGCCTGCTGCTACTGAAAGTAATTCAATTTCATAGTAGCTGCCCTTAATTTATGGTGATAAAGGGAAATAATCACATTTAAAATAAAAGCCACAGCCTTTAAATGAATATATATGCCACTGTGGCATGTCCCCAGGAAAGGGGACTCACTGCCACTCTCGAAGGATGACATGGAGGTATCTTTTCCCCTTTACTGCTATCCATTTTCACTTTTAAAGAAAAAAGTAATCTCTTTAATGAAAATATTTCTCTCCTCCTGAGAACTGCAGTTTCTCTTTCATTCTTAGATGGCTGTATTTGACACCATGTTTTCTTGCTGTTGTTTCAAGACATTTCCCCAGATTTTGCTTTGCCATTCCTATCTGCTCCAAAATAAAGCATTTAAAAAAAGATTAATTTGCCTCTTAGAATCTAATGAGATATTGATTTTCATTGGATTTGAATTTAGATAATTTATGTCTCAAAATCAAGAGAAGGCTGTCCTTGTTAAATCATTCTATAGATACTGTGATACCCTGCAAAGTCATGAGTAGGTTGTATACCATTTTTACTTAGATAAAAATGAAACAAAATTAAAATTAAATTACATGAATAATATATTAAATTAATTACTGAAAAATCTAAATAAATTGATTTGTGGTCTTACTTCTTTTCAAAAGCAAAATAAATAAGAGTAATATATTTTCAAGAAATAATGTTTCTAAGATGTTAGAGACATGTTTTTGATAGTCACACACATATTAAAATGGAATAACAATGGAGGCAGGACATGTGATTCTCAGCGGTTTTAACAAAACATTGCATTTATCTCACAATGATGCTGAATTGGCCCCACAGGACAAATTAAGGAGAGTATCTACTTACTTAATTTTAAGCACCACAAGTATTGGAAACAATTTTATTTCTACTTGCTTAAACTTGGTTAACTTTATTTCCAAGATAATTCAAACTTTCAAGAAGTCGTTATCATTTTCTACTTTCTTTAATAATAATTGTTTCATTTATTTTATGTTGATATTTTGTTCTTTTGAATGTTTTTCTAAAATGTTCTATCTAAATTACCTAAATGAAAATAAAATTATATTAGACCATTATCAGGAGCTGATAATTCACATACACTGTTTGCTAACATTTCCATCTTACGGTTCCTTGGGCTTAGTGCAGATCAAGCAATGGCTGATTTACAGACATTACCCAAAAAATACTACTTATAATTAATAATTATTTGACCTTTTAAGTAATAGAAATGTTAGATGAAGTACTGTTTCAATCACTGAAAAAAAAAAAAACATTTGATATATTTCTTTGTAAAAATTTCCAGTTAGCAGCTGAGGAAGACGCAGACAAGGCCTTACCTATAAAGATGTTACATCCGATAAAGTACATATAGACAATGAAATATTACTTGGCCATAATAAAGAACAAAGTCTTTCTATTTGTGATGATATGGGTGGACCTACAGGGTGTTCTGCTAAGTGAAATAAGTCAGATGGACAAAGACAAAGACCATATGATCTCATTTATATGTGGAATCTAAAGAACACAATAAATAAACAAACAAACAAACAAAACAGAAATAGACTTATAGATACAGAGAACACTCTGATGGTTGCCGGATAGCAAGGCAGTTGAGGAGCTTGGTGAAAAAGGTGAAGGAAATAAGAAGTACAAATTGGTAATTACAAAACAGCCACAGGGATGTGAAGCATGGCACAGGGAATATACTCGATAATACTGTAATAACTATGTATGGTGCCAGGTGAGCAGTAGATCACTTCATAAATTATATAAATGTCTAACCACTATGCTGTAAAATAATATTGAATGACAACTTTAATTGAAAAAGAAAGATTTTTAATCTTACATCCCAGATTAAATTAGATATATGTCATAAATATATAAAACATGTTTTTTTATTATATACCTTAAACATATATATGCATATGTAATAAATATCTTGTGTAAACATACAATACAAGATATGTATTATATATACATCCATAATACTATATACAATAGATATTTAGATAGATAGATAGATAGATAATGCAAGACAGAGAATAATGAAGTCAGTGGGACTTAATGTTTGAAAGTTCAGAGGCTGAGAATTCTTAGCGTCAAGTAATGACAATGATGCTTGGATTTCAGAACTTACTTAAGGATTCGCCTTTGGTATTTCTACCTGATATACTAGTGTAAATCTTAGTACGTTATGTAAGAGATGCATTCTCTGTCCATTTATAATAGTTACAGTGAGTGGTAATTATGCTTCAATCAATAAAAATATTAATATTACAAAATAGCTCACTTTTACAAGTTATGTCCTTGATATACAGGTGATATATTTGTTTTTACAATATTATTTAACAGTACTAATTATATTCATAGACAATTAAAAGGCTATTTAAGAAGAGACCATATTACTTCCATTATTTATTACTACTATTTGTGGTAAAAAAAAATAAATAAATTTTCATTTTCCATCATAGAATAAAAGACCATTTAATGTTAATGAGAAGAAATGAGAACACATGAGAAAGTATAATAACCATTAAATAAGAATAAGAGATCAGTGGCAAGGCCTGATCATGTACGTATTCAAATAATTTAATTTATAAACATTTAAAGGATGGTTTTTGTCTAAGTTGATAGACTTAAGTAACTGATAAGTACTTTTCTATTTCTACACAAGTACATTTTCAAAGCAGAGATATTCTTTTATGTAGTAACTAAAATCTAGTCATAAATATAGTAATCTATTTCCTATACAATTTCAAGGTGAATATATGTGTATATGAATTTGAAATAGTCTACAGAGATCATTTTATGCATATATGCAAGAAATTTATTACTCACTGAAGGTGATCATTTTGAAGGAAAAATTACTCTGTTGACACATATTTTTATGATACAGCCCAGGAATGCATGACGAACTCTAATGGAGGTCATTATTTCCAAAAGCTCATAAACTCAGAAGAGTTTATAGCTTTGTAAAGTCAATTTATTATGCAATGAAGAAAATGTTCAGATGTGTATTTTCATCTCAGATATTGAAACTTTTTCCTTAATAAAATGGAATCTCTCCAAGAACTATACAAGTAAATTTGCCATGAGAAGAAGAAGTCTAAATGGAAAAAATTTTAAAGCTCTTAGATAACAGATTACTTATATTTTATCCCCGAATGTTTTATTACAAGCAATTTTATTGTGCTGAAATATATTATCAATATTCGAAAGTGAAATTAGAGAAGTTATAACTATGTTTTTACTGTTTGACTGTTTCTAGAAAAAGCAAGCAAGACAATTGCCTTTACTTAGACAGGCAGGAGGCACTCACACAGCATCATGGGCTTGGATTGGTGAGGTTCCTGCTGAGGGCAGTGTGCTTCATTTTCACATTCCTGTCTGAGTTCTCAATATCGCAGTACACATTTTCATAACATTAATATACATTCTCATTATCATATATTATATATGTAATAACACATGACTTTCTTTTCTGGGAAATAACTGACTTCTGTAATTAATGACAATCGACTCAGCCAGTTGGTTGTCTTCCATGAAGATTCAAGCAACATTTGAACCATAATAATGAGAAATTACAAATGTGGGTTTATAAGCTTATCTTTTGGCACTAAACTCCTGAACATGAATTTTGTAAATATTTTCCAAAAAGATAAACATTCTTACTTTTTATATGCTACTGCTGTAGTTTTAAAGTTGTTAAATGTTGTGTTCGTTTGTTAAAAATATTAATTATTAGCAATTAGTAATACACGTCCTCTACTTTTTCTTTGGAAATATCTGGAGTCTCCTAGACTAATTAAAAAAAAAAAATAGTTAGCATGCACCAGACACTGCTCTAAGCTCTGTTAATATATTAACCAATTTAATTTAGCTGCAAACACAAGATTTACTCATACCTACTATGACTGTACCAGCATAATCTAGCATATAATGGTTTATCTGACTCTTATGCATGAGAAGTCAAGAAATTTATCAGTTGAAGCAGTAGACGGAGAAGACTTGAGTTTAAACATTCAGACCAGCAATCTTTGTGCAGTTGGACAAGAAAGGTCGCTTGGACAGAAGACAGGTATCAAGGGGTAACCAGGACAAAAATGATCAGCTAGGGTGGGTACTATGAATTGAAATAATTATTTTCTTTACATAACAAGCTTTCATCGAACACATAGAACAGTGCTATATGGCTTATTATTGATTCAGCGATTAAAATAACATCTGTACGGAGGCTACAGTAGGCTTAGGTAGAGAATCATAGTCTTACTCTGATTAGAGTCTTACTCTGGACATTTCTAATTTAGGGATAGTCATGACAAAGAGAAGACGGGGGGCTGGGGGGCATCTATGGACAGGTCTCTTCGCTGGTATTTTCCCACTCCGAATCCAGTCTCCTTGGCAGCCCAGAGGGCCACCAGTTTTTTCTTTAGTCCCAGAGGCTTGCTGCCCTCTCCTTGTGCTCTGTCCCTCAGCAATGTCATTTCACATTGTCAATGTCACAAAGCCCTGAAGAATAAAGTTCAGGTGAATGTGGAGTTCACCTGTGTACCCTCTTCCTTTCAGGGATCATAGCTTCTTAAGTCATACTTGTTTGATAGTCTTCCAATGCCTTCGGATGTTTCTTGAATATATTTTGTTCAGCTTTTGTAGTTGCTTGCAGTGGAAGTATTAGTTCTTTACCGAAATTTCTTTGCCATAGACAAAACTGGATGTTACTCGTGGACCTTTAGCTTCCAGTTAATTTCAGAGAAAATTAATCAAGTTCCTCAAAATACGAATTTTGAATATATCTTTGAGTTTATACTTTAAATCAAGGAAAATCTAGGTCCAATATTAATTCATTCCATCAAATGTCATCAAAAATTCCCAATATGATTTGATTATATTATTTTATCTTCACTAAAGTTTTAAATTTTCTCCACAGAGATCATGTGTATACTAGTTTTGGTAAATTCTCAGGTATTTTATAATTGTTGTTGCTGTTGATAAAGAGATTTTAAAATTTCCTTTTCTAATTGTTAAGTGTCAGAGTGAAGAACTGTTACCACTCTGGTACAGGCAGGCAAAGCCAGAATTTTTCTTAGAAATTGTCAAGTCACTCCAATTTGGGAGCCATAGTACAACCGAATTGTCGTAGCATGACACGTGTTAGATCAGGGAGGACTTCGGATGCAGACAGTTGCCCACTGCAGCCCCGTGCCAATCCCGTACTTCCCCCTATTTGCCTTGGCTGTCAGTCTGTCTTTGGTGGGGATCTTCCATTCAGTTAATCTACCTATTTCTTATATTCACTTATACATTTTTATTGGGAATATTAAAACATTAAGGCATATGGCACCCCAAATAGATAAAAATCCCCAAACTCCAATTTAGAACATTATACCAAGAATGCTCTGTTTTAAGTTATTAGAAGAGGAAACATAATAGACTGTGTTAAAATATCCTTAATATTTTACTTATTCATGATCAACTACAAATAAGCATATTTCTCCATGAAAAATATATATGAGACTATTTATTTTCTTTGTGTTAAGATTTAAGAGTTTAGGTTCTGATCAAATTTAGAAAAGCCACTGTACAATAAGAAGTAAAGTGAAGATTTTTTTCCCTTTTTAACTATCTGTTTAAATCTGATAACTAACTGAACTTAACTGATCCCAAAATTTATATGCCCAATAAAATATAGGGTAATATTTCCCAAATAAAGTCCTTCTGATGATAATGTTTCTCCAGCTTTTATTTAAGAGAGTAGATATAAATTTTGCTGGTTTTGTTCTGTCCGATTTTAAGAGTTGCCTTTTTTGGTATTATCTTCGAAGTATGTGTGTTCTTTTCTAAACAGTACCATCTTTTGCAGTGACTAAGTTTCCCATATATGGTTTTCTAAGAATCAAATCGCCATGTGTCAAGTGAAATGTAGTGAGTTGGTACATAAATGTTGCCTTAAATGTGCTTACAAAATAAATAAGTATACATTTTGATAATGAAGGATTCCTTTCTACATTAGCAAACTCCATCCTCTTGTGTGTTATGTGTGAGCAACGTATAAATAATTTCCATCATAATCTGATGTCCAGAATATACTCCACTGGTAAAACATGTTCTTACTCTCAGCTCTGGGTGAGTACAAAGCCAACTTTAGGACCCCGGTCCTGGGGTGACCAGAAAAAAACATGTGTTTTCTCTCAAAACTTCTAGATGGACCAGAGACCTCCTCTCAGGTTTTGAACTAAAAGACAAACAGAGACTATCTAACTAAATGGAGAAATATACTATTTTCACAGATTGAAAAATGTAACAGTGTTAAAATATATATTCCTCTCAATTTGTCCTATATATTTCAATGAAATTCAAATCACTCTCCTACCCAGTTTTATGTAGAAATTAATAAGATGATTCTAAAATGCACGTGGAAATGCAAAGAATCTAGAATAACAAAATCAGTTTTAAAAAAGAAAAAAGTTGGAGAACTTAGCCTACCTGACATCAAGGTTTATTATAAATCAATAGTGATCAAGAAAATGTTCTGTTGGCATTAAAATAGGTATATAGATTAAAGGAACAGAATCAAGGGTCCAGAAATATACACACATACATATGATCATTTTCACCAAAGTTGACAAGGGGAAAGGAAAAAATTTCAACCTCAATCCTCACCTACCATATTCAATATTTAACTCAAAGTGGATCCCAGATGCAAACACAGAAGGAAAAGCTGCAAAATTCTAGGACATAATATTCTTGACTTTGGGGTAGGCAAAAACCTCCCAGTGATGACACAAAGTCACTAACCATAAAAGAGAGAGCAACGTGACAAACTGGGCTTGGAAAATACCAAGTGCTGTTGGAGCAAATGGGATCCTAATACATTACCATCAGGAGTACAAAATAATGCAGTTCTTTTGGAAAAGTTTTATACTTTCTTATGAAGTTAAACATACATTCACTATCAGATTCAGCAAATCTGCTCCTGAGTATGGACTCAAGAGAAGTAAAAATAGATGTCCACAAAAAGGCTTGTATATAAATGGCCATGCCGGCTTTATTCTTAATGATCAATACTGGAAACAACCTAAATATCTATTAAGAGGTGTATAGCTACACAAATTTTGGTGTATGAATACAATGGGATTTTACGCAGCAATAGCAATAATGATAAATTACTGAGCACCAAAAAAATGAATGAATTTCACAAGCTACTGAGTGAAGGAAGCCAGGCACCAAAAAAGTACAGCTTAAATGCTGTTTTTTAATACAAAATTATTGAGTGTGCAGAATTAATCCCTAGTGATAGAGACTCTAGACCATGGGTTACCAGACTCAATTAGGTATCCACAGAGAAAAAAAAAAAACAACTAATTTTTATTTCTATGTCATATCATATACAAACTCAATTATACATAAATTTTAGATCAAGGTCTGAAGGGTTAAAAAAGACCAAGCATCTAGAAAATAACAAGTTAGAAGAGATCACTGGTGTAGGAAAAAATATTTCTTCAACAGGATATAATAAAATAAATATAAAGAAAAATATTAATTGAATGGCCTACATTGAAATTAATAACTTTCCCTAAAAGTCACTCTTCGAAGAGAAGTGAAACCTCTATATATCCAAAGTTTGCAATGCACAGACTGATAAATGATAGGTTTCTAAAACAGAAAAGATTTCCTACAACTGAAAGAGAAAAAGGCACGTAAAAGGACGAGGAAGCATAAGACTTGAAAATCTCTGTGCAGAGATTCTTTTTTTCTAACGAAGAGTACTCGTCCTTATTAGTCATCAGGGAAAAGCAAATTTAGACCATGAGACATGTCTGCGCGCCCGCCAAGAGCTATAATTAAGAAGATGGATAGCACCACGCAGGAGGGAGTGTGGGGCAACAGCTCTCTCCCACGGTGCTACCGTGTAAGTTAGCAGGACTGCTTTGGGAAACCGCTTGCCCGTGTCGACCAGCGCCAGCTTAACATGCACGAGGCCCGGGATCCAGACATTTCACTCCCAGGAACATACTGGACAGAGCTGCATATACACGTGCGGCCAAACACGTGGACTATAGTATTTGTAATGTATTGTACGTAATAGCTAAAATCTGCATAATAACTAACTACTCCTCAAAATGGATAAATGGTCTCACACTGATACAATAAAATATCATGCAGCAATAAAAATGAACGAATTACTGCTAACGACATCATGCATGAATCTCGAAGACACGATGTTGAAGAAAATAAGCCAAACACAGCAGGAGACTGCTGGATTCTATTCATATGAAGACAAAACCAATCTATGGCACCAGAAGTCAGAATGGTGGTTCTTTCAGTGGTAAACACAGAGGCTTCTGAAGTGCTAGTATTTTTTGATCAGAGTGGAGGTTACAGGATGCAATTATATGTAAAAATGCTTTGAGCTTCACGTTTTAAGAATTGTGCACTTTATATAGGCTAATACTTCAATAATTTTTACTTTACAATGTAAGAGACTTTTGTGCAATTTTAGAGACAGTTTAGCATTAAGAAATTAATGCATACTTTAGCTAGCTTTGAAAAATGTTGCATGATGTTCTCCTTTCACCCAAAAATGTAGTCTTCTTGTAATAAAAATAAATCAGTGGTTTTTAAACATCATTAATTATATTTTGTCACTTCTCATTATTAGATAAATTTATTCCTCACAATTGCACCACATCTTATGTTATGCTCTTCCACCATTTAAACATCTAACAAGCATTTTTCTTCCCTAAGATTTTAAGCAGAAAGAATAAAACTGAAAAGCTCAGATTAGTACAACCACCCCTGACACGTTTTCTGGGCACCCTGCTCTTGACACCGCTGTTGCTAAACAACATGAGACTTCTTGAAAAAGTTTACTGCGTTCTTACCTAGCACAATAAATATGAAAGACAAAGAACATACTATTTAATGATTGTGCAATCTATACATTCACTACTTAAAAATTCCTATTTTTTATTTTTATGATTATTATTTTTTTAATAGAAATGTGGAGCCTGCTGAGGGCATTTGCAAATAGAACCACAAGTAAGGCACGTTTAACTTGACTAATGTACAACATTGACTTAAATAATTCAATTAGGAAATTTTAAAATATGTCAACAGCTTTCCTTTTGTTCCTCAAAAAAGCCAGTCCAGTTACCATAGGCCTGTTTGTTGCGTAGTTCAGCTACTCAGGCTGTGTGAGCATAAGCCAGCCTCAGGGCCTACGTTTTCCTGTTTGGAGTTAAGATTGCACTAACTTTCAGGGTTTGGGTAACTATGAACATCCAGATGGGTTAAGATGTGCTGAAATGCTTAGCACCATGTCTGGACTATCCTACGCGTTCCACAGGTACTAGCCATTACATCATCATCATCATCATCATCATCATCATCATCATCATCGCGTTCCTTCCCTAAATTACAAAAATATCCAAAGTGGAGAGGGATGTCATTTTATATACTGTTTGCCATTTGAAGCTAAACTTTCTATTTAATAAAAAGATAAGATAATAGAGAAATGTCTTAGAAGAATTCAGCACACGTGTCAGAACTCTCGTGCCACTTAACTGGAAGAAACTGAGAGTAAGGAGATTTTCCTGATTTACGTGGGGTTTTAATAAAACAGCTGCACATCTCAGCTCATATTCCATATATTCCATAATAGAGTCAAGGTGACATTACTAGACTATGTGGCTCTAGAGCACACAATGACTGATTTCTACGTAAAAGGCATTCTAGATACTTTCACGTTTTCTAAAATTTATTCGTATTTGTACTCTACGTCTAGCCCACCCTGGCCTTCACAGCTGCGGGGTCAAATCTCTTTGGCAGCAATTTTCTTCTTAGTTTCTCTTAAAACATTATGTGTTTTTACCAGTGAGTATATGATAAGAAAAAAGTCAATTCATCATCCCAAATTATCTGATGCTATTTGCCATATCATGTCACTACTGTTATTTACAGGATCTAAGTAAGCTGTTACTCTTTCTTTCAACTCTGATATAGAGATCCTGCCAACGTTTTATTCATTTAATTCAGCATTTTTAAATGAGTTCATTTTTTCCATCCTAATATGCGTAAGATTCATGGTGCACAAAGGGGACAATCTTTCTCAGGATTCTGTACATGAGTTTGATGTGTTCTGCACAGCAGATTATACCACGGGGCTGCTAAGCTGTTTCAGTCTAGCTGTGCTGCCAGGAGACCATACACAACACATCATGAGAACATATATCGTAAACACGAAGTCAGGAACAATGACTTCCAGACTTTTTTGGTACTAAAATGGTTGGAGTAAGCTAGTTTTGTATTTTTTTTATAAGAAGGTTTGCAACTTGATCATTTATTTACATACTATCAGTTCGACATAACCAATCTCTGTGAGGTAGGTATTATTATTATTTCCATTGTCTTGATAAAAACAAAACAAAACAAAACAAAACATAATTACTTGCTGACTGTCATCCAGTTAGAAAATGGTGAGACTGAGGATGAGGCCCATATATATCCCTTTGTCTGAAATCCACACTCTTGCTTCTGAGGCTGCCCTGTGAAATGGCTCTGTGGGGAAGGAGTCACAAACTTGCAGGAAGAAGAGTATTTCCTGAGTGGGTGAGCACTCCCTACAGTGTGGGAGTGAATTTTAACTGCAACTATAATTCATGTAGTACTGAGAGCTGGACAAAATAATTTATCTCTAGTAAACCATCGGAAGTGAAGAGTCTGAATAGCTCGAACATCCTTCAAGTCACTGAAAAGGAGTGTGCCTAACCCCCCCTTTTAAAAAAAAATCAGCATTGGTTCATCAACTTACATTTTAAGAACACTGTGATCTTTTCTACAGCTGAGCTTTATGTGCGATGTTCCATTGGCCCCTTTGCCCGTCCTACTCCTGTTCTTTATGAATGTTTCCATGCACAATACATTCCATAATCCTCTCAATAGCCTATAGAGTTGGTATTATCTCAATTTTCCGGATGAGGAAAACAAAACCTCATTGTTACCATAGCTAGAAAAACAACTTTTTGTGCTAGTGCCAAGAATCAAAGGCCTAATTAATGAACGACAAAACTAATCTCTAGATTTCAAACTTGGATATTTATTAAAAGCTTAGATATTTTGTTGAGCTTCTTTCTACCTAAGATACTAGAAAAAATACTAAATTATGGAAAATGGTACACTTTACTAAAGAACAAATAGTCCTCTTGTCGACAAATATTCCTCATCTGCAAATTTCAGATTTTTGCATCTAAAAGTTCTTAACAGTCATCTGTAGCATGTTGCATTTTCCTCAGTGCTGTGTTAAACACAAATTTGTCCTTTATTATATCTCTATTGGATCGAGAGAAAATTAAAATCCTTATAATAGAGGGTTTGACTAATCGCTTAGATCCTTGAGCTTTGGCAAATCCTGAATTACTCCCTGCTTAACTCCATTTGCCTGTGGGTACCTCGTTAGCATGTGGGACCTCTCCCATCCTTTCTGTTATGGGAAGAGAAAAGGGTCAAGTAATTCAAAATATATTCTCTTTCTCTGTTTCCTAATGCTGTTTATGCTACAGAGACATCGGCTGAATAAAAACCAGTCTTTCTCCTTGTTCTCGGCTGTATTCCCGACTTTCGAGGTCTGGCACATAGGGAGCAATCAATAAGTATTTGTTGAACTGTCCATCTGCCTAGTCTAGACACCCACACCCCACCGCCACACACATGCGCGCACGCACACACCTGGGGCAGTCCTAACTCTCGGTTTCCATGAGTGTCTTGTTAGTTTCGGTCTCGGCCCTGTTTGGCCTGTTACGTGCCCCTTCAGCGAAGCAGGTTTTGCAAGTCGTCCTCAGGAATGTGGTCTTGCTGGCACTCTCTTGAACTTTACTTGTCTCACAATAGAAAATTTGGATGAATTTTATCCAAACTGTCTTACGTAATCTTCATAAAGTCAGTACTTTCAAACCACTAACTTGATAAACATCAGCATTCTATGATTTACACGTCCATCTCTATTTTCCAGTCACAAGAACCTCTGAAACAGTGTACACATTTTTTTGATCTCTCAGTTTATCTAAGAATGGTTAAAACACTTTTCTGATTAAAAGACTGAGTTCAGTGTTTTTAACATATAAAAGCTAATTATGTAATGAAGAAAAATATTCCATATGTGAAATATGTTTAGTGGAAGATAATAGCTGGAAGGGGATGAGGGCACAGAAGATATAACACTGACGCAGGCAGAGCCAGCTCCATGTCCTGCTGCCCCGCGCAGCCACGCCGGGCCCTGCACTCGGAATGGCCTTGACCTTGGTTTGCGGCTCTGCTTCTGCCCTATAGAAATTTTCATTGGTTTTAGACGAGGGCTCTGCATTTTCATTTTGCATTGGGCCCCACATGTTATGTAGCAGATTTTGAATACAGAAGACAGTTCACTGGTTTACTATGAACTAGTTATCAAAATCTAAATCACACATACACATATAACATGTAACTTAACGTGTGCCAAATATTTCTCACAATTCTTAGAGATCTGAATTTTCACATGAACTTGGAAGACAGAGATATTCTGTCATTACTTTTTTTTTAACTTTTAGACCTAATTGGTGATTGTGGAAATAAGCCAGCTCCTCAGATTTTGTGATATAACAACTGATCTTCTCAGAAATGATCATTTGCTGAAAAACCAAAACTTAGAAAACAAAGTAGAGACTGTGCTGATGTACATGGAAAAAATAATAATTGGGGGTTTGAAATTACCAAAGCCATGTTGGTTTTAAGTTTAAAGGAAATTTTGACATTGACTGGTGGGGGGTCGGTCTAATGAATGTCATTCTCATGTGGATTAATTTCCATTTATGTCCCACCCATGTTCCCTAGGACAAAAGCGAACAAAGAGATAGTATAGATAATATATGAAGAATTCTTATGAACCAATAAAAAATGGCAAATAATTTGATAGAAAAACAGACAAATGATATTGACAGACAATTCAGAAAACAGCTAATAAATATGAATACTCAACTCCAGTACTAATCAGTCATGCAAATCAAAACTACAATAAAATAGCATTTTACTCCCATTAAATATAAAAATTTTAAGTGTCTGAGAATACAACTTCTTAGGCAAATTCTTATAGTAGTTGATGGGAGTGAAAATAAGTACAACTACTTTGAAGAGTAATTTCACATTCTCTAGTAAATCTGAAGCAGCCTCTAACCCATAATGGAATAATTCTTTCTTTAGTTATATGCTCTTCAGAAACCCTCACACGTGTGGAAAAGCAGATATGTGCAAATTTTTCATTGCAGCATTGTTAATGATAGAAAAAAATCTTAGTGACTTAGGAAAATGGACACATACATTGTATTACATTCATATGATGGGGTATTACATGCAGATAAATCAGAGCAATGTCAATCAATGAGAATAATTTTTAAAACACAATGTTAAGAGAAAAAAACAAATTGCAAAACTATATGAATAATGTGATAAAGTTTATGAAAATTTTGAAACACAAATGCAATGTTATTTTTAGTTTATGAAAACCTGACACATACAATGTAAATATAAGCACATGAATAGAAATGTGCTTGAAGCTATGATTACATCTGGGGAGAGGGGGGCCCATGGAGGGGACAAAGGATTCGACTTTTATCTGTAGCATTTTTTTTAAAGGCAGACCTCAGAAAGATATGGCAAAATGCTGATTTGTCATATCGGGAGAGCAAGATTATAGAGCATTCATTATTTTATTGTTTTCAGTGTGACATCTTTTGCTTAAGGGAGAAAAAATCAAGAGGGCAGAGTGTGGGAAATAAATGTATTTTGCACATACAATATCCGTTAGCACCTTCTGCCACCTGGGAATGGATGTCCACGGAGGACAATGAGGCGGCTGCTTAGAAGCAGTCTCTTGCACAGCGAGCATCATCCGGGGCTTCCATTTGAGCTTAGCCTCCTTCGCGATCATCTCTGCCACCATTTATAAAGACTAAATCTCCACACGAAATTATGGGGGCTCCGCCCCAGAAACGGCAGCACAGGCGCCAGAGGAAGGGCCATTCCTTAGAAACTAGAAACCGGGACTTCGAGAGTGTTCTCTGCTCGGTGGGGATGGCGGTGGGGGTGGGGGGCTGACTTATGTGGAGCTCGGGCTCCCCGATGTCGCCTCTCTCGCCTTGCTCACCTCCCGTAGCATTCGACTGCCGGGCTTGCCTTGAAGGGGAGGGCGTCTGTGCCACGCTTTGCGACAGCGTTGCTCCCGCTGCGCAGTGAGATGGGTCGGGGCGCCGGGGTCAGCGGGGCAGCAAGACAAGCGGGCGGCGGGCGGCTGCTGGGCCCTGCACGAACCCTCCCTGACGCTGTCGCGCTCAGGCCCCGGCGTAGACAGTCGGCTGTCGCAGCTGCCACTCTTCTCGGCGACACGCGCTGCATGCGCTGGGGTCTCAGCGTCTGCGTGTGCGTTTGATGGCAGGTAATTATGAGAACTTTCACATGAAGGGAGACAAAAAGAAACCTTGGAGATTAACTCCCACTGTCAGCAGTTCTGGAGGCGAAAGCCATCCAGATACATCTGCTTCTGTTCTAATTAAAGACAGTCTCGGAGATAATTTTATCAGATGGGAGACGAGTGTTTTTAAATATAGAAACATAATTTCCAAATATTGAAAACAAGAAGAGCCTCGAGTTGCTACAGTATTAAACACATACACTTAAACACAGATGGATAATTTTGCATTTAGAAAGATATCTCCTTCCGTGTTTAAATTGTTCCTCCGTTACTGGACATCATGTATAAAATCTTGCTGGTGGCAGAGTCTGTGATGCTGTATTTTACTGCAACAGATGATGACTTGCTATTTAACACGTGGTGACAAGGTGTTAATGGTAAAAGCAGAGCCATTTTAGGGTGGGGCACAGATCTGGTATTCGACCATCATTTCATCGGACGATTATTTTCGCAGTAAGTGCTTCCTGAGTGCATCTGGCAGCAATGCTTATGGGTCACTACTATAATCTATGATGACAGGCTGCTTTTTTTTTTTTTAAAGAAATATAGACATCAAGTGATAATAAAGTATGTGAGAAATGTAATTATGGTCCTAACCCTAATTTAGGTTTATAATTTTAATGGTCCAAGGTAATTTAATACAATGTGGCAAAAATTAACCAGTGTTAGACATTTTACTAAAAAGGAGAAATGACTTGACAAATGTAGGGCAGGTCAGTTGAAGCGCCCTGCCCTTTGAGATCTAAATGAAACCGACTTCAACATCACCCCAGGTAGAGAGAGCCTCAGACTCCCCGAGTTCTAGTCAGGGGGTCTGGAGGTGGGTCGTGTGTATTAATGGGGCCACACCCCATTTCCTTAGATTTCCATAGAACATTTCTGAGGGAGCAACTTCTAGCCATCCATCCTTTCCCCTCACTCACTCGCTTCTTCCCAATAAAGAAGGAGCTCACATAAGGATCTGGGCAACCCGGAAGCTCCGCCTCTCCTGGGCTGTCATTAGGAAGTGTTCCTGTCCCCCTGCCTGCCAGCGTATCAGGGAAGTCCCAGCTCCCCAGGAGGCTGGCCTGCAGCTGTGAGCTGGTGAGTCGAATCCAAGGGGAGCATGTCAGGAAGACTGCCTGTAGCTGCAGGTCAAGTGGATTTCTCTCCAGTTCGGCTTCATCGGCCACGAAGCAGAGAGATCGTTCTTTCTCTCACTGACTTCCGTAATCTAGTCCATTAGATCAGAAGTCCAGAGAAGATACTGGTTTTCTTTACCCCTCGCCATTAGTGCATTGACCGAGAAATTTTGAGGAAGATGGGAGTATCATTTGGAGACCATAATGATACGCTGAGGGCTGAATTTTCAGATGGGATCAGGAGAGAAGATTCCGGTGCCATGGAGAGAGTGGGTCTTTGACTTGGCCTTTCTGGCTCACAGCAGTTGACAGTGTGACTGGTCGCACCCCATCATGGGGCTCATCAATAACAGTCCCGCCTGAGGCAGGCCTCCGCCCCTGTGACAGGCTTGGGCAGGGCAGACGCAGCTGGGCAGGGACTAGATTACTTTAGGAGAGCTTCGTCCCCCACCACGCACTGCTTTCCTCTGCACCTTGGGCAAATGTATTCATGCCTCAGGATGTTTGCACTTGCTGTTCCCTTTATCTGAATTATATTCCCAAAGATATCTGTAGGCCTGGCTTCCTCCCTTTATTTAAGTCTCTCCACAAATGCTTTTATTTTAAAAAATATGCTAAAATAGCACAAAGTTTCCCACTTCCCTTTCTCCTTTTCTTGGACTGACCTCATATATTGTCTTATATATACATTTTAACTTAATATGTCTGCATGACCAGTCTCTAGAACATTAGGCCCCTGAGGACAGAAAAGGTCTCATTGGCCACTGTCAGCACAGAGCTTAACAGAGTATGTGCTTAATAAGCAAAACAGTTATCCCTGTTTTTCTTTTCTTTTTCTTCCTCTTTTCTTCAATAAACCAAAGCATGTTGTTCAAAATCAATTCAAATCGTCCCCGAACAAATTGATTCCTGAAGCCTCAAGTCTTTTTGTGCTATTTTTTAGCCTGAGGCTACTGATTTGTCATGGTTCTCTCAGCCCAAGAAAATGGAATACTTCCTATCCAGTAAGGTTTCTATTACTTCTTAATTGTCCGTTCACTTTTGTGAGTGAAGCCTCAATCAGAACCTCAAAAATCTGAAACTGAGGTTGTAGATTTTATTAATAAATCAGAGTAGATATGAGACTGCAGATTGCAGGAAAGTGGAGGGGAAGGTGACATCTACCTGAAGTCACATGTCTAAAGGCACCCAGATCCCCGGTCCTCGACCTTTATACAGTTCCAAGGAAGACTGAGAAATCTGTGTAAGCTAATCTTCTGCCACTGTTAACATCCGTCATTTAACAATATAAACGCCAGTCCATAATAATATACAACATTCTAATAAAGTCAGTATTCTACACTGAAGTCTGCCTTTTGATCTTTAGAGAACCGGACAGCTGAAGAACTAACTGAGAAACACCCAGCAGAGAGGGAAGGAGATGGGTCACACCCACCGCCGTCCGGCCAGTCCAAAGCACTGGCTGCTTTGCGCTGAGACTTTACTGTGATCTCAGCCTTGTCTTGGCCACGTTTATCTCTATGCAGTTCAAGCTTAACCACGGCGGTCCACATGCTGAGGCCAGGTGTCTCACTGAAGATCGTGCCAGTTAAAAAAAGAATCTGTACAGCTGCACAGCTCACTATGAGCTGTTACAAACTGCCAAAGGGTGGGGGCGAGGGGAGCCCATGCTGACTGAGCCCTAAAGACTGAACAGCACTTACTGGAATCCTGCGTTCTCACCAGCTCCGGTGCTGTTCAGAGCAGAAGCCTCACACTCCACATTTTCTTTTGGGCCAAGATGTTTCCATTCCTCACGGTTACTGGCCAAACGCCAATGCACCAGAGTTTTATAGGGATGTAGAAATAACACCCCTTGCTTCTTTTAATCTCTGAACCCATTTTGAAATTATACATTGGTGTAAAAGAACTAGAGAGCTATTATCAACTTATCATGAGTATCATTAAATTAGAGAATGCTGGAAACTGTGCTAAAATCAGACTTCTAACATTTTCTGGATTAAACCTACCTCCCCCAAACCTCTGCTCTATATAGCAGCCATGGTCTCAGAATGAAATCAAGGTCATTTAAGTAAGGTCAAATAAAGGAGCTATTTAGATATGTGTAGACAGAACATAGGAATGCTAAGACCCTCGGGCTGGTCACAGCAGAGCTATTTCTAGCCCTACGCACAAAGCAGTTAGAAAATTGAGTCATGTAGAGAGGTTCATAGCTGAGAGGACTTAGATAACCCATTAGTGAGAGGGCTGAGCAACAGTCAACTTGATCTCCTTGTTCTATCCCTATTCTATCTTCTGCCATACCTTCCCCATGGCCGTATCCACCCAGAGCAAAAAAGACCATTTGACATGTTCCACCCAACTTGACCTACTCGGTAGACACCGAGCCAAAAGGAAGCAGAAGATGAGACAGAGGGACGAACAGAAGGTATCTGTCTGGTCCACCCGGAAAATACAGGACGTGGAGGCGCCACTCATACGCAGTTCCCCCGCCAGGCTCTTGAACCTTCTCTGGGAAAGGAGGTCTACAAATTTCCCCACCCTGTCCCTTCCGCACAGTGGAGAGTTCTTCCCCGTTATAAACAGGCAAGACATGGGGAACAGGCACTTCCCCTAACACTCACCTGTGGACCCAAGAGAAATCACAAACAAGTGGTGGAGAATGGAAGCCTGCCCAGCTTCCCCCTGAGTAGGGCAGCTACACCCCTGGAGACCAGAGCGGTGGCTGTCGCGTCCCATGGGTTGACAAAACAAACACATGAGCAACACTGGGGTGGACCCTGGCCTGGTGACAACATGCTGCCCCAAGAAGACTTCCTAGAGACCTTCCAGTCTCTCCCTAAACAGGGAGAGATCATGTATCTCAAGGCTATGGCCCAATGAAAAGGGACCAGGCATGGAAGGAAAACCCTGTCTAGGTTCTCCTTTGGGAACATCTGTCCCTGTCCTGTGGACAAATCCCCTCTCTGCCCTTATGCGGAAAGCACCGCCCCACCCAGGGAGGCGGACAGCCCTGAGCAGAGACAGGGAGGGGGACCCAGGGGGAGGCTGCAGGGCCAGGCAGTGGCTTCCCCAGGCCGGCTAACCCGGCTGTAAAATATGAGAAGCAGTGCTAGATTTTAACTTCCTTCCGTCCCACACGCGAATCCATTCCTCCGCTGGTCAAGAGCTCAGAGGGAAGGTCAGTTATCTCCCCATCTCACCACCAGCAAACGTTTGCTAGCCTTGTCTGGTGCTGAGGTTCAGCTTCCAGTCATTTTTTTTTTTTTTTTTGATGGAATTTTTTGCCAGTCTGTAGAATTATTCGTGTTCACACACGTCACCCTGGATGTGTTGCCCAATTGACTGTATCTCCTGCGGTGGGGGTGAGGGTGGGGATGAGGGTGGGGGTGCGGCGGGGGTTGGCCCACTCACACAAAGTCGTCGCATGTGTGTAAGGAAGCTTTCACCGAAAGCTTATGCAGGAGGAGGAAGTTACTGGCTCTAAAGCAGAAATTAGAATAGACTGTTACATTTAATGTATTAAATATATTAGTTGAATATTAAAATCACTATGCTTAAAAAAATTCTTCAGCCATTATCGGCCATATTTATAATTTCATCAATATTATTTTGATATTTTAAGTGATTAGGTTCTGCCTCTTTAAGTTCTGTGCTGCCTTCTATTTTTTCCTTAAAGCAAATGTTTTGCATTTTGTTTTATATAACAATTAGAAAATTGCTTTATCCTACCTTTTCCATCTACATTCAGGCTTTGAACCTGTCTTTCAATCTCCAACTGGACCATTAAAATATTTTCTTCACAGAGACACTGCACCTCAATAAAGAGAATTCTGGTACCCGTTATTAATTATGCACAAAAAATTACAGTGGCTACAAACTCTTTGAAAGCCTATTAGGTGTCAGGCCCCTGAATGTGGGGGCCACAGTGTTTCTGTGAACTAGCCCCAGTTTATAGATCATTCAGGAATTTGTCCAAGACCCTGAAGCTGGTGAGTGTTAAATATGGAATTTGAAAATTAGTCATTCTTAGATTTTAGAGCTTAATGAATTAATATGATTGTTAACTACAAAAATCAAGCAGCATTATTTAGTTATATGGCTATAGCTAATGACAAAAACAATGTGGTTCAAAATGTGGTTTAAAAATTTTTTCAATTATAATATTGCAGACCCAAATCCAAATGTCAGGTTTACTACGTGAGTGTAGTACTTTTTGGGTACTGAATATTTTTAAGTAGCAAATTATTGAAAATTCAATATTTACTTTTTTAGATATAATTTTTAGAGGTTATAATTAATCATTCAATGAGCATTTACATAAAATATTCCACACACTGACAAATTTCAAATGAATAGTATAGACTCTAAATTTCAAGCTCAGGTAGTAACAGGAATTAAATAGTACAATTTGTCTTTGTTTTGATGGGAAAATCAGCCTGTAGAAAATGTGTCCTATCTGCATCCAACAAAATAACTTTAAAGGGAAACCTATAAATAATTTTAAAACTTCCAGTTTAATAAAATCAGCAAAAGTCTGAAGAGGGCCTTAAGCATTCTGAGGTGTTTACCAAACACTTTGCAGGGTGTCAAAAAATGTCCTGTGACTCTTGTATAACTGTTCTTATATTTTGCACAACCAAGTAAGCCGAAGCTGGAGGTTTTGCCTTGTATTTAACTTTTAATCCAAGCTTAGTTCATCTTAACGCTCACCAGCTATTTGAGACAGAATGGCAGCTGCTGTTCACACACTAGCTTGCTATGAACCAGCCATTTTTTTATGCCCTCAGGTTTGACAATATTTGAAAAATAAAAATGACTGCCAAGAAAAACCTCCATGGTTGCCTTTATTCCTTTGTCTAAGATCACAATTAACGCAGATTTTAGTAAACACAGTTATATGCTCAGCAAATCCTTGTGACTATGGCACAGACCATCTGAGCTGAGCAGATACACTCAGTGGGGAGAGACCAGTCTATATGTTAAAGGATTTTATTTTATATTTATTTGTATACTAAGACTAAACCATGAAATTTAAATGATTCTTTTTGCCAAGAAAATTACCTACATTTTTGTCCTGCTGCCATTAAGCTCACTTTATTTTATAAGGCAAATTTCCCAAAACTATAAATGCAGAGGCTTATACAGTTATCTCGCAATCTCATGAAAGGAATCTGCTTTGGCGTCGAGTGTGTGGACTGGCTTCCAGGGGCATATTATTACAGGAAAATTATATCGCTCTTCTCTTTGTTTTGGCACTGGTGACAAGGATCGCAA
>CM053512.1:3336978-3372667 GCA_028627145.1 Eidolon dupreanum | reverse complement strand
CGCCCATTATTTGCAATGGAAGTATGCATGGCCTTTGAAAACAGCCCTTGAGGACAAGAACAATATAAAGAATAAGAGGGAGACAGACCGCATTTCATAATGTCAATTCTCCCATTTGCTAGGAGGCAAGTGACTCTATAGATTCTGCCTCTGCCTTGCTCTTTTGCTCAATACTGAATATAGTGAAGAAAGAATCTACAGAGAACATTTTAGAAAAATCTGGAAGCTTAGATTTAATGCAGCTAAGCAGCTAAAAATAAAAATCTTTAAAGCTTGATCAAACCAACCAAATATCTGGGGTCAAACAGAAAACTAAAATGCCTTTCTTGTGCCATTTCAAATGGAATCTGAGGTCAAAAAACATAACAATGAACTCCTTCTTCCATTCAAGAAGCTTTTAGATTTTGTAGTCGTTGTTTTAATTGATCAGCAGAGTCCTGAAACAGCACTGCTTTGTAACCCTCTGCAGAAAAGGGGAACAATGCTGAAACAGTGAATGTCACTTCACTCACATCGTGATGCAAGACAGATTTAAAGAAACATAGCTTTTTATAAATAATGCATATACCCAGCAATAGTCTGTGTGTGTGTGTGTATGTGTGTGTGTGTGTGTATGGGTGTGTATATATATGTGTGTGTATATATATACATACACACACACACACACACTCTTATACTTTTGCGTGTGTGTGTGTGTGTGTGTGTGTGTGTGTGTAGTATCAACGGGGAGCACAGAACAAAGTTCCTGATTGAATTCATTATTCAGCGAGTATTTTCAGAGTACCACTATGTACAAGGCATCGTTCCAGGCACTGGGTATGCAGCACTCATTGAAAAACGAATCCTGGCTGTTATAAAGCCTACGTTCTTAGGTGGAGCAGTAGTAAATAAGATAACTAGATAAACTATATTAAACAGATTACATACTAAAAAGTGAAAGATGTTAAAAGAAAATATATCATGGAAAGGGAAGAGGAAGTGTATTGGGGGAAGTGAACTTTTAGATAGAGTGGTCCCTGAAGTTCTCACTAGACAATGACATTTTCCTAAAAATCTAAGAAAGAGAGTATCGATCAATAGTTGAACGCAGTATATAGAAACTTCTGTTATTATGTCACACAGAACAAAATATTGAATACAGAGAATTATGCAGATTTGCAGAGGTCTGGCCACTGACAGAAGCAGCTGAAGGATCCACCGTCTTAGCTGTGATGGGGACAATAGGAAAGGGTGACTGTTGCTATCACGGCGATACCACCGCAGTGTTTCCATATGCATGAAACTGGGACAATTTCAAGGACGTGGAGGCCAGTACTCACACGGAACAAAGAAGCTGGCCTCCACCTCACTTACACATTTTAAATTGGTCACAAATGCAATTAACTGGTGGAAACCATCACACACCAGACTAGGGAATCCAGGAGCCGCAGACTTTAGTTTCCGACCACTGCAAATGGAATGAGGGTGAAACCGAGGTTGTGAGCACTGGTTCAAGGGTTCCACCAGAGGGTCGTCAGCAGAAGACGATGTTGAAGAGGGAGCACAGTGTCTGATCACGCAGGGATTCCCAGACCCTTACTCCTGAGTGGCGTCAGAGTCAGAGACTTTCAAGAAGAGTGACATGGTTCAGCTGATGTTTTATGGGGCAGTTTTGATTGACTGTTATGTTCTGAGAAAAGACAAAAAAGCATGGAGAGGGTAAAAGAATCCAGGCAAAACATGCTTTCCTAAGAGCGGTACTTTTGAAAGTGAAGAGAAGAAGTAATATTCTGAATATTTTGAAAGTAAGGCGAACTGAAAACACCTTTAGATCAGATATAAGTTGTGAAAATGAGAGAGAAGAGTAAAGGATGGTTCTCGGGTCTTTGGCCTTTGCAGCTGGAAGGATGGAAGTGACATTGGCTGAGCTGTCAGAGACAGAGAGAGAAGTGGGCCGTGGGGCAGGGGTCAAGGAACTCAGTCTGACGCACGTCAAGTTTGAGTCGCTCAGTGCTCACTCACGTCGGATGCCAGGAGGCGCCTGCACGTAGGAACCTGCAGCTAGGAGAAGTGCATGGTGGGAAGCAAGAAAACTGGGCTCATGAGCACACAGAACATATTGGAAGCAATAGATTGATGAGAGCCTCAAAGAAATGCCCGTATAGACAAGAAGGGAGAATCAATATGTTGGGGGCCTGGGTGGGGATGGCCTACTGCCACAGAAAGGCTACCAAAGGCTTGAGCTGAAGAGAAAATGTGTTCTGAGAACAGGATCCTCAAAATTGAGATTATGGAGTGATTATAGTTATTAATAATAAGAGCTATGCCCACGAGATAGTGAGTTTGTAGAGTAAAGAACATGATTATTGCAGTAATAAAAAAAAATAAGGTTAACAAACTGAGAGACTATAAATGTGCCTGTTTCGTGGAAGTGGAAAATGATGCCACCAGGAATTTGGCAGGAGTGACACAGACGTGGCGGTGAGGCGAGAACAAAACTCTTCTGAGGATGAGAAGGGGCCCGGGTAGAGGGTGAACAGCTCTTCAGCCTAACACTCCCAGCTGGGGACGCACAGAAAAGAAGTTGGCTTGGAAGCGCCTGGGTGGAGCAGGAAGAGACCGTCCCTCCCCTCCACGGCGAGGGAACCCACAGGCCCAGGTGGGAAAAAAGCCACCACCCGGGGGAGTTTGGTAGAAAATCCTGGCTCTTCAGGGGAGAGCCAGGTTTCTGTCACAGCCAGAAAGGAGGGGCATGCAGAGAAAGGTTCAAATATTGCCAAAGACCGAGAGCGAATCCACCAAAGTCGGGAAGGGGTGACTGATGGAGGCCGAAAGGGATGCTACAGAGAGCCACGTAAGGATTAGCCTGTGGAGGAGAGAGCGCTTGGTCCTGACATGGTGGGGTGACCAATGGAAACGAGCGTGGCCAGCATGGGAGGGCCATTCCTAACAGTAGCCCTGTTCAGGCCACCGGGAGAAGGCAGGGGTGGGGTCTTCCTTGGAGTAAAGTCAGTTCTGGGCTTCTCTCTAGAGCCACACACAGAAGAGGAGGAAATTTCCCTGTACCCTCAAGGTGCTTTGGGCTGGTCTCATAATCAAACAGACGTGAGATGGATCGGCGAGCGGAAACGACCGACTGGATCACAGCGCAGGTCTGGGAACCCCGCGCACCAGAGGCTCGGGGCAGAAAGGGGACGGCGGCACGGAAGAGCCTCTGAGCGGGCGGAGAGGGTCCCCGGGGGCTTCGGGGGTCGCTGCAGCGAGCGCGCGGTCGGTCGGCAGCCGGCGGTGTGGCCGCCGTGCATACAGACAGGAGAACAGTCACTTCTGGTGATGACTTACGAGGGCCAGTTTCCTAATTTAAACCTTTCTAGGTAGCTAAGGAGGGGTGGAGCGACGTTCCTCTTGAGCCCACAGGGTCTTGGTTGCCTTTCGCTCAAAGTGATTTGGTGACCGTTGAGGCACATCTTGGGGTGGCTCGTTCTGAACCCCTACACAAGCAAAAGAGGTGTGGAGGGCAGCAGGAAGAGGTGATTTCTGTTTAAATTATTTTCATTTTGCTGCTAAAATAAGGCAATATGTTTTCATTTTTAGAGATTTTTTTTTTATCTAATCGGTGAAAGCTTAGAATATCTTTACCTTTATTTCCCAAATTTCACAGATTTATAAGATTACTACGGGGGGTTGCGGAGTCAAAAACAAATTCAGAACAATGTTAATAACCCATAAGGGGACGGGACAGTACATCCTTCCAGAGAAGCTCATAGGAGTTGCTGTCAGACAAGACCCGTGTCGTGGCTTCACTGTGCGTTCGCGGTGTTGGGCCAATTGAACGAAACTGCTAAGCCGGGCTCCACGGCCCACCATTCCCTTTCTTGCTGTTTTCCACTCAGCCCGGGTCACGCATGCGGCAGGGCAACTGTGGGACGGCACGTCGCGCACGCTGTCGCGCACGCTGTCGCGCGTCTGCTGGCGCAGCCTGTCTGAGGTCCCTCCAGCTGCCGCACCTCACTCTTCTCCAGCTCCTGGCTCGCGTGTGTGCTTAGCTCTGTGACGAAGGGCACAGGCTACCTCGCGTGTCACTCTCCTCACCAAAACCAGAGGCTTGGGGGCACGAGGCCGACACAGGCTCCAGGCTACCCCACCAGAGTCCAGTGTCGCTCATGCGCTCGGGGTCCCCTCGTTCTTCCGTGCTTCAGAACTGTCCTCTCCTCCCGACTGTCTGCCCTGCAGCATCGGAGGGACAAACAACCCTTACGCGGGTTATTAAAGCAGCTCCCACGGGTGCGTAAGGTCAAACTGATATGGCAAATTCTTGCTATGGATCATTCCTAGTGGCTCTGATATTATCTCTTAGTTGCTATGTGATCACCTAAAAGTTAATTAACTTCTCTAAGCCCCAATTCCCTTTACTGTAACTTCCTCATCATATATCTACTTCAAAAGATTCTTGTGAAAAATTAAGATGATGATGGAAAATGCTCAGAATGACTTCTGGAACCTAACAGTTACTCAGTAAATGGTGGCAGCTATTCTGGAGGTAAATAAATTTATGCCATGGCCTAGTTTGCAGTGAATTTTATGTGAAGTTACTCGATGTAAGGCAGCATTTGTGTTCGTTATTCTTTTTATTTTCTTCAGTGATTGAGGAAGATAACACACAATATTCATGCAGACCACTTCTCAGAAGAATATATACCAAGAGACATCATTTTCAGTCATGTTGTTTATGGAATAAGATATTGTCTAGTAAAAACTGTATCATAAAAACGTTAATAGAACATTTCTTAGGTAGAACCAAATAAAAACTATGCTTATCTGGGAGAAAAGGTCTGCAATACTGGAAAAGATACAAGTATTATTCAGATGGCTGAGAGGTAAACTAAAAAAGTTAAAAGTAGAGACAAGAACATCAATAAATCTCTGATGAATCCACTTTTATGAATGTCCTAAAGTATGCTATTTTTAATGTGGATTTATTTTTCAATTTTAGGGAATTTTGATGAAAGCACATAAAATTATTTTCAATCCACACACAATTATTTTTACTATTGCAATGTTTTCTTTTAAGACAAATCTTTGTTTTTACTTTCAGGTTATTATTCTGAAGTAGTCATATTTAAGGATAACATATCAGTTTATCAAAATTTCCTTTGCTTTCTGGCCAAGCATGTTGAATATAAAAAATATTATCCCTTATTATTAGCCTGTCGAAACTTTTCTTTCATTTTAAATTAGTTCATGTGTTTTCTTAAAAAAAAAAAAAAAAAAAAGAACCTTTATTTAATGACATTTTCTAATGAATATTAAGTTGGTTAACCTTTTGTACCATCCATCCATGTCTGTAGAACATTGTTAAAAGACTAATTAAAAGTTTATATGAAGAAGAAGATTGTTGAGCATTGGGGAATTTCTGTTCCTTTCAAGTAGCATCTTCAGTAATTCTGAAAGCAGGATGCTTCAGCCACCCAGACACTTGAAGCCTTAATCCCTCCTGTTTCAAGAGATAACCATTTATTTCCATTTCTAAGGGAGGCCATCTGCTCCCATGGCCTGAGTTTAGATGGAGTGGAATCCAATATCTGGACAAGAAGTGAGCTTCCTTGTCCCTCAGCACACAGAGCAGGCCTGGCGGCAGCCGCTCAAGACAGCAACGACCCGGGGCTCAGAGATCAATGAAAGACCGACGAGAACATAAACGGGAGCTTTGGCTGAGCGCTGCTCCACAACGGGGATAAACGCACACGCGCCTAAGCACTCAGGCAAGGAACACAGCGGGAGGAAGGAAATGGGGGCAAATCACTTATTTCAGAAATTTACAACCACAGAGAGGAAAAAGACACAATTCCATGACTTAAAGTCATATGAAATTATTATTATTCTACTCAATTTCCAGGTGATCTATTGGCTTGCTTGTAACTATTTATAATAACTGCTTGAGTTATTATATAACTATAAAGGATTCTTAAACCACAAATAATACATCAGCCTAAGAGTGGAAAACTAACCAGATGGATAAATAGGGTATTAATGTGGAAGGGGTAGAGGAAAAGGAAGCAGGAAGAAGAGCTCCAACGATCAACAGACCTGACAGCTAACTCTGCCCCACACTCCACAGGGGGCATTAGAAGGCTGAGAATACTGGACCAAGGCAAGCAACAAGAGTGTCTTGGGTTAGAGAAACACTTTAAATGTTTTCTAAGTCTTTTCAAATAGTTGTCTAAAATGAAGAAAATGAAAATTTCAATAACTTATCCAAGGTTAAAAAAAAAAAAAACTAATTAATGAAAGTTTGGCTTGGAAAACCATACTCCTAACAGTTTCTATCCAATAACAGTGTTTGGGGAGAAAGACTTCAAGTGGGAACCAAACATCTCAACATCTGACTATCTGACTCATAGAATAATGGCATTCTATAAGCTGAGAAGACTTCACATACCACTGAGCCAGTGAGTCGAAGCTTTTCAAATGAGGGTCTTTTTTAAAAACATAATATTTTTCCAGCTCCCACATGACTACACTTAGACTTCCGACCCTAGTGATTGTGGAAGTATATAAAGCATACGAATTCAAGGCCTCCTTGCAATTATTCTAAGGTTCATAATTTGGAAACTACTGATTTAGTCCAATCCTCTCATTTTACAGAGAGGAATTCAAAACCCAGAGAAATTAAATGAATCGCCCAAGGACATAAAGCAAGTTATTCACAGGCCCAGGAGTGTGACGACTCCACGCTGCCTTTCCTCCTCTTCCATTTGGGAACAATTTCCTTTTTGTTTCCCTCTTGGCTTATTGTGGTTGTAGTTATCATGAGATTTTAATTCTATTTTGAGTGCTTGGTTGACTTGGCAGCACTATTTCCATACACTCCCCACTTCATTACAGCAGAGAATCCAGCAATTTCTCTGTTTTCTGCTACTGATTGATAGAGTGCCAAGATGCTTTGAGGAAGATTCAAGGAAAGAGAAAGTCATTCAGAATGACTAAATAAAATTGCTAGGAAAAATAAATTTGGGGTGTTTATCTTTGCTGACATTCGAATGATAAATTAAACTGAGTGTTTCCATTAATTCTATTCTTTCCTTTGCACTTTGAGGAAAACCTTTCTACGAGGCCTTGCAGAGTGAAAAGATAAACCAAATACTACACATCTTTGGGATTATCTTGTATCTAGGAGTTTTCTCAAAAGTTGTTATATGATTATGTCACTTGGAATGAAGGAAAAGCAGTCATATCAGCCTATATTTTGGAATTTTTACACACAGTAGTCATAACTTTTGCACATAAAAAATAGTACTAAATATGTATTTTGTTCAGACAATGACTTTGTTTTGTGTTAAAGTGAACAATTACTAAAAATAAAATTTTTATTTTACTTTTACTGTGACTCACCCTGAGACAAATTTTGATTTCTATTAGTTTTATTTACAAATAAAGCTTGCATCCTTAAGCATGATAAAATAGCTGTGTCCAAAACGAAGGACTCCCACCTCTCTGACTAGATCTAGGATCCCATGGAAAAGCTACCAATCAGGAACAACAGATGACAGAATGAGCTGGGGCTGGAGTGATTCCAAGATTCTTCTCTACAATTTTATTACGTAAAATATGTTTTATGGGACAAATGAACTTCATCTTATTCCACCGCCATTTAATTCCCATCACCCTTAATTTAAAGTAAACCAAATCTGGTTATTGACACCAAAATAGGAAGTCAATTCTATGAAAAAGAACTGATTAAATTCCTTCCCTAACGACCTAATTATTTGGCCCAACTACGCATTCAGGCAAAACCATCACTAGGTATCTTTGTACCAAGGTAACTAAGCCTGCTATAATTTTCTTCCTTTGTAAATTTTTCTTAAAAATATAAATAATTCTTCTTCTAAAAATCCCCTACTATTAAAACTCACAGTAATTCATTGTCCCATTGTCACTTCAAGGCAATAATCAATATTTCAGCCCCTGTCCTACTGAAGGAAAATGTGTGCTCCCTAAATTCACCCCAGGCTTACAGTGCGAAGGGGAACTGTTTGTCTCCTTTACCCTAACTTTTCCTGACCACTGATTTTCTGAAACTATTGCATACGGCTCACAACATTTTTTATGATTTCATCCAAAAAATATTTTAAAAATTAAGTTACATAAAAGGCTTAATTCAGTTGTTTTCTTTCTTGCTTTTTCTTTTTGTCTCATTTTCCACCTTCCCATTCCCCCTCTCCCTTCTCCTTCCCCCTCCTCACTCCCTCCTCCACCTCATCCTTTCTTTTTATTTTAAATAAGTATCTAGAACGAGCTATTTTTAAAGCCAGGCCTTAAAGTCATATAATTTGCTAGCCGAATAGAAATCTGTGAATAATCTAGTTTAATTGCTCCTTCTTCCTTCAGCCAACTCACTCAGTGTAGGGACTTAGATATTGAAATGCAGATAAATCAAACAAATTGCTCAGGATCTTACAAATGGAGACATAAAAATTATTCCCCACTTATTTTTATTTCTTCTTATTTTATAGTGCTGAAGCAAACAACAACAACAACAAAAAAAAAACTCCAAACCAAACCAGAGCAAACAAACAAACAAACAAAAATAGCCAGCTCTATGCCCATGTGTATGTCCCCCAAACCCTGACTACTGTCAGAGCACAAACACTGACTGGTATGAATTCCTCCCCAAATTAAAACTTTCAGCTTCTATTCATGAGAAAATACTCCATGGTAAATATGTAAAAGAAACTAGCAATCCTCACTCATCTCGGAGTAAACTAATAGAGGAAGAGAACATGGCAACCAGAATGGAAAGTGGTATCAGATGAATTAATGACAAGACAGGCAGTAATTATGACCTAAGCAATCAAAATGCAGACTATGGTATAGCTTCAAAATTGTCACTCAGGGCATTTGTTGTCTCTAAATTAAGACACAGTTTTAAAAAATGTCAATTCAATGATATTTGCACAATTTCTTTTCTAATCTAATAGATATTTATTATTCTTGAAGACAACACTTAAAATCACTAGTAACTCCTATACCACACGTTTCTAATTGATTAAAAATATCACGGTGTATACAGTACTAATACATAGCTATTTATCAAGTGTACAGTGGATCTAAGACAACTTTAAAAATAAAATTCAGTCTTCCAAAGTGTGCTAAAGGGAATCAATAATGAAAATAGATTTGTTTGTGAAATATGAGAAGGGCACCTGTCTTAATATTTCAGCAGAGGCTTGAATCAAGACTACAGCTCAACGATGCAGCATTGTGTGTGTATGTGTGCATGTGTGAGTGTTTTAATGTTAAGAAGTTTGGGGTGAGCATTTCTTTTTTAAATACATAATGCATGCTGTTAGGGTGCTAAATAATTCATCAAACAATCACTGATGTGTGCAGATGTATATTTAATGTGAAAGGTCATCCTCTTTTTTCAGAAGCCCTTACCCTAACTCCACAGTGCTTCTGAATTCCATTTATAGAAACACCATAAAATGCCATTGTCCCTTGATGTGACAGCCTGTAGTTTTAATCATTAGTATACCTTCAGGCTCTTCCAATTAGTCTTAGAGCAAAATACTATAGCTTAAATTTAATTTTTAGTCATTTATATTTCATGTTCAGGCTGTTCATCTAGAGAAATTGAAATCGTGGCCTACGTGACGTGTGAGCCTTGCTGATAGGCCCTGCCCTGCGGGCTCCCTGGGCTGTCGCTGGTCGTCCCCAACTGCAACGTGTCATCTGTTAACCCTTTAAAGGAGAAGAGGCAGATCATACGGTGGCTCTGAACCAATTACTTAATTAGGAAGTAGCCATGCTGAAGTAAAAGGTATCTGAAGGGACTGGGTGCTGGTTACTGAAGAAGGGAAAATGACGGTAAGGATAAAAGAGAGAAAGCATCTGTTTCAGTTTTCTTGAATAACATCAAAATTTTTGAGGCGAAGAAAAAACCTGAAATCCCTTTTGAAAGGCCATCATGCTAAGGTCAGAATCACAAGTGTGGGGAATATTTGACTTGACATTGCTAGAAAAGCCAGCAGCCGGAATCCTTGACTGAATCTAGCTCGTTCACATTATTTTCAGGGGAGCCTTCATCTGATGTATCAAGTTGTCTTGCAGGATATCAGAAGGTATGCTGCACTTGAAGCCATGCAGCTCCTGAAACTGCTTAAAATATGATCGAACCTTTGAGATGAAATGACTGTTAAATGTTATGTCCTCCTCTACAAAAAGTAGTATTTTTAGAGAAAATATTATCATCATTATAATAAAATTACCATTATGCAAGATAACATTTTACTTTCTAATTTACCCATCTTAGAAGAAGACTATTCTAAACCACAGAACAAAAATATAACCCTACCTTCAAATTCCATCTAGTAAAAATTTTATTCATAAGTAACTTAGCCCTTTTGAAATAACAGATGTTTTTAATTCTGTTAATTTATTTCAGGATACAACTTCATAAAAGCAAAATTATTATTTTTTTGCTGCAACTGATAAAGATTCGTTGGAATATTTTAGTAACTTGCTCTTTAAAAAGGCCCTCTACAAACTGCTTGAGGAATCAAGTATAAAATTTATATATGCAAACCAATGCATACTGCATCTTCGTAAAAGGCAATATAAAATTTATTATAGAAATTCCAGTTTTAACCATTGGCTCAACAAATAATTTATTCATTCAGTCAGTCACCACCTGACTAAACATCTACTGTGTGACAGGTCATGCTGCGTTTGGTCCACACCCGTGAGAGAACCAGCATTAAATTAAATATCCTTTCATTGGTTAAGGTGGAGAACCCCAAGCAGGTGATTAAAAAATAGGATATTTTTGATAATCTCACTTTTCGGGACATGTCTGACTATGAACAGCATGCCCATAAATTAAGTAGATAAAAATATCACGTTAACAATTATTTTGTTTGTTTGTTTATAGATTTATCTATTTACTTACTTATTCATTTAGAATAATGCTACTTTATCATCCAAGCCAGAACCTAATCTTATTCTAAAACTCTCTATTTTATTTTCAATGAATCAGCAACCAGCTAAATCCCATTTAGCGCCTTCCAGTCTGGAGCGAGGGGGAGGGCTCTGTAAGGGCGTGCCTGCCGCTCACGTGCTCTAGCCCCAAAACTGAATGAGTCAAGGCTAACTACAGAATAAATCTGAAGACTCGGAAAGTATGCTGGTTTTATTTATTTTTTTTTTAATGATTGTGGTCATTAAAAATTGTTCTGAGTATTATTTTTTTTCTTTTATATTCTCATATTTGATTTCAAAAAAGTTTTACTATTTCTTGAAAAGTCCCTGCAGCTTTTTGTAATTCCCAGAAAGGAACTGTAGAATACCCAGATCAATAATAACAATAATACTTTTCTACTTTTTAAAAGTATAAACAGTTTGAAAATTTCATGCAAACTCGAATGCTATTATAACCGTTTTAATTTTTAATCAATTCTATTAATTCTCTCCAAAGTCCAGTTAGGTATGTTATACATGACAATTCCTATCCTAAGTCTTCGAGGTAATTTCCTTTATGGATTGATTACATTTGCAAATCGGTCAGCTATTAAAAGTAATGGCAACTGATTATTAAAAGGCAAACAACATAGACGAGTAAGAAAACTACAGAATCTATGACCTATAAACACCTCACATGAAGCCGCTATTATAAATTTCTTGACAGTTGATTTGACTGGCATAAAATAGGAAACTTTTTTTTAACAATTATAAATCATGCATACATTTTTTTCTGTACTATTCCCTCTTCTTATCTGACCGAGTTTTTGTCCAAAGCATTTGGTATTCGTTCAGCTTGCACAACCCCAGTTTACTCAGGAGCATCGTCTTCTGAGAAGTGCAGGTGGGGGTGATACCCAGGCACCGGCAGGCCCTGGGCTGGAAGTACAGAGCATTTCAGTGTGGGGCGGGGGCAGCAAAGTGGAAGGCTGACACTTGAAGTAAACACCAAAATTACATTAACTCAGTTGGCTCTATTTCTAAAATCTTACTGGGGAAAAAAGCCTCTCTAATGGCAATAAAACTCAATGTATTGTTTCTGGTCTCTAATTGAGTTACAAAACTACCAATTAAAAGAGACTAGATCAAACATTGATTGAATAACCCCATTTTATGTTAAAAACAATGGCCACGGTTATTTTAATCTGTTTATCAAAGATAGCCAAAATAAATGAGATAAACAGAGACCATTTTCCAATACAGCTAAGGTCAAGTTTCAGTGTTGCTCGCTGAGGATTAAATAGTAAATCTGAAAGCTCATCAAAGGAAATTTTATGGAAGAAACATGACCAGGACCTTGTTTTTGCATTGCAGATGCAACGCTGTAAATAACAGCATGGATGAATCTCAAGCTGAGAAGAAAGCATGTACAATTTCATATTTATGTTAACTAGCTAACGTAGTACTTCAGAACGAATATGTAAACTGCTTGTTGTTGGCTGACAATTAGCAGCTTTGAAATTAAAGGCCAAACTGGAATGCTTTCACATTTTCCTTTTCTTCCCTGTTGGACGACACAGGTATGCTCTAAAAGTGTTTTAGGAGGGAACAGCATCATAAAACAGCAGGTGCGTGGGTTGATTTCTCAGGTAAACACCCACACTTGGTAAAGGGCATTTACAACAGACAGCCACTCACCACCCGGTGCTGATGACCTGCTTCCACTGCATGGCCAAGGCTCACGCCACAGGACTGCTGACACCTGGCCCAAACACAGCTGTCCTTCCCAGGTTTATGGGGGCCTGCCAGGCTGTGTGAGACGACATTTTATGGCAGCAATTACTTTCTTTTTGGTTGTAAACACCACTGTGGAAGCGCAGTCACATATTACTGCTCCCCGGCACTCCACTACGTCCAGCCGGGCTGTAACTCCGCTGTTGGTCTTGTCACTCCATAGCGGTGAGCTGGCTAATTGTGCCCCAGTCACGGCTTTGCATTCTAGAGTTACAGAGCAGGCTAATGTAGCAGCAACTTTCCAAATTACAAATGCTGTCCTGTGTGAGGTCTCTCTTTAGCCTCATATTCCTGTCAGTAGCAAATAGCTACAATCAATTTTAATGGCTGACAATTAACTCTTTATGTTGAAGTCAGAATCATATGAAAAGTTACTATCTCTTCTAACTCTTGACAAAGGGGAAAGATGAAAATCAGAAAATGTAATGGCTGCAAAACCAGAATGATTCACATTATTACTATAATGTCACTCAGACAAAAAAAAAAAAAAAGGATTTTCTATTAAATTCAAACAATGAATCCTATTTTTCTCCATGCCAGAGTAATTTCTAATGAATGGAAGAGGCATAGCTGCTGTTCTTCTGTATGAGGTTAATTGAGTCAACTAATGAAACAAGTTGAATTTAGTTGCTGACTTTAGGTGTCCAAAAAAGAGAATGGATTGCTTGATCATCCAAAAAAGACTTAGTTGCTCAAAAAATGTGTTTAAATTGCTTTATTTTTCCATGTCAGCATACCTCATTTTACGCAGTAATACAAAACGTTTGTCATTTTCTAGTTTTGCCCGGGGCCAGGATCCATTCCCTTCTCCACCTCCTATCTGATTCCCCGTAGTGCATGTACACCTGTCACTCTCCATAGGGGGCATTTCCCTTTACAGGAAGGACCTCGCTTTATGGGTCTTTGACCCTCACAACCCTAGGCCAATGCTTAGAGCGCAGGAGGCACCCAACAAATGGTGTTTGTTAAATAAATTGCACTTGACAAAGCATGGTGAATCAGATCACTTAAAAATAAATACTATGGATAAAAATATGAAAAGCTGCAGCACCATGGTCTAATCATGCCCTTTCGCATTGTGTAAGTATTGGATCTGGGTAGAGGAAACGTAAGTGCTGTCTTATAAAATGATATTCACTACAAAAATTATTGACTTTGCAATTCATTTTTAACTTCCAACATATTATTAGAAGTGTTATAAGAGGGCTTTTAGTAGCATAAAAACTCAGCAACAGAAATAAGTAAAATGTTTCATTCTGTCTTTCCTACATTAAACAATCCATGTCTTGAAAAATCCATGCGGTTAACATATAACATTCCTGATACGTAACAGTCATTTTCACGATTGAGAAATAATATTAATTTTATATTCTTCCTTAACTTTTTCAAAGCTGCTTATTTTAGTTTCTCCTAGTAACAAAACTCACTCTTGAAGCCCAGAGAGAATCATCCAAAGGCCACCCCAGCCCGATGATTGCAGAGATATGGCACTTTCTTTTCATAAGTCACACACATTTGTCCAACATCTGTTTGGAATTCTCCTTTGAACAGCATTAAATTTGAAATCAAGTATGTATGCGATTGGCAAAGAATCTCTGAAATTTTATCTTCTGGGTGGTAAATATGGCTTTGTATATAAAAATTACTGTGAGATAAATTACCATGTATATCTTTGTGGACAAAAGTTAAGCAGGAAGTTTCTGAAATAACTTAAGACCCACATTTCTCTGTCCATCGGGCATCCGCTGCGCACCTGCTGTGTGACCAGAACTGCGCCAGAGTGCACCTGAGCTCCCCGGACATGTTCTAAGGGGTGCACAGGCCCAGAGGGCTTTGAAAAAACCTGTTTCCAGATCTTTAGTTTCTTTATGTCCTCTCGTCTAAACTGCATCAGGCCAGAGATCTCCTCGTGATGGGTGTACCGCTTCACAATTGTCCTCCCCTTACTTTCTAAAAGGAAGTTATACCTCTTGCCCCTCTTGAATTTTACCAGACTGCACTGCTCAGGTGTGAGCAGATCTTGGGGACACTGAACACAAGGGCATCAAAACATTGAAATCGAGGTGAGAAATCACACTTCTGAAATACTGGTACATGAAGCGTCTGCCAATCAGAAGATTTACAGCCTGACAACCACTAAGGGGCCCAGGAAGTGTCACCCGGGGCTTGTCAGAAATGCAGAAGTGTCACGTGGAGTTCAATATCTCCAGGTGCTTCCTGTGCACACAGAAGTTTGAGACACCCTGGTTTATATATTCTTGTTTTGTTTTGTTTTCAACGAGGAGAGACTAACCTAGCTGTCGAGTTATCATTAAAAGTCATTTTTGATGTTAGATCATTACATGATTTTTTCACATAATAGAACTTTTAAAATCACCAGAAATTATCTTTCGTAACCATTTAAATTTATAATGAAAAAATTTTAATCGTCATCTTTCAAATGTAGGGGGCATATTGTTTTTCAAAGTCATGAAAGACTATATGAGCAAAAATGTTAAAGGCCACTGATCTAAACTAGCCTCTCCACTGCCAAAAGGGGCCACTAGGATGGAGATCAGGCAGTGACATCATGAGGATGATGTCCAAGAAACAGATGCTGGCAACAGAGGAAGGGGAACAGAAATTTCATAGGACTGAATAGGAATGTGGTAATTAGTGATTCTCAATCTACATCTACACATTGAAAATACATTATTATTTTTTTTTAATAAGTAAACCTGGGCCTTACAACTGCAATTCTGAAAATAGGTCTGAAATGGTATCTGTATTTCTAAAGAGCTCTCAGGAGATCCTGTCGGCCAGCGGAGTCGCTATGTCCCTGGTCTCTTTCTGCTCCTCTGGCGTGTGGAGAAGTGGGCAGGCGTAAAGGGAGCTGCCCTTGGAGCTGAGACTCTGCTGGTGAAATCCAGCTACAGTAGAAATCTTTATTTCTACAAACTCTGCCCATTTATCTTCCAGAAAGTAAGAGTCAAAGAATATTTCACAAAATTTTGGCTAGATGCATTAGAAGGCTGGACTTTGTTTTATAAGTAGAGTTATGGGAAGAACAGATAAAAAAATTTTTAAATATTGCAGTGTTTATTGGACATGAGAAGAAAGACACTGAATTGGATATATTAGTCTGGATTTCAGGTGATTATAAAGATATAAATCTGAGAGTCATCTGCGTATATATGGTGTTTAGTTTAAGATCTCGATGAGGCTGCCAGAAAGTGAGTGTAGATAGAGAGAAGATCTAAAGACATATCACTCTGGCAACATGTCACCTAATTCAGTATGTGAGCCTTCTTTCTAATCTTAGCAAAGCTTTCAAGAACATTTTAACCCAGTAGTTCATTCCCTTCACTTCTCCTAAAATACATTTTTTGTTTTATATTTTTGAAAATCATTTGTCTGATTTTCCTTCTCTATGATCATTTCTTTGTTGGCTCTGAATCTCTTTGAGTCTACACACACACTCACACACACATACACATACATGCACACACGCAAACATGCGGTTGACGGGTAAGTTCCTAGTCTCACTGATTCATTTTCAGCAACAACAAAAAGAAAAACCCCAAATCGAACTCACTGTGTAACAGCAACTCTTCTTAAGATCTGAAATACTGCCGCAAGCAAACAAAATCCCAACTCTAAGGAAACTTATTCTAACAGAGAAGAAAGATGACAAAGAAATTAATAAAATATATAATGTCTTACATGGTAGTAAGATCAACTGAGAAAAATAAGGACACAAGTTTATAAAATCTTATAATAATCAGAGCAATGTATTGAAACATATCAATTATACAAGAATCCTTGATACCTCCCCCCAAAAAAAACTTCCACTGATTGATTTCAGAGTTTCAAGGACAATAACTTATTAAAAAAAGTGATCCACAAAAGTAAAGAATCATTTATCTTGCCTTTTCTGTATAAACTATTTTTTTATAGAAACTAAACAGTGATGAGATAAATGTATTCTTTATAGAAGACTTCTAACTTATAAATGCCAAAGAATGATCTAATTGGAAAATTCCTACTTTGCGGCAAAGAATAAAAGAATTCATCTGGAAACTGATCAAAATGCTAACGTAATTAGATGAAAGACTGAGAATTTTACAATGTAATGTTCAAACCAACAACACCTGAACAAAATGATAGATTTCATATCATTACACATCACCTGATGTCATAGAATAAGAAGTACACAGAATTACCTATGAAGTATTCTTGCAAAATAAATAAATAAATTGCCCTTGAATTTAGGCAAACCTCCAAACATAAAAAGCAATTTACAGAAAATACGAAAGATTGAAAAACATAAGGACACTACAAGCATACATACGCTCAGCTCAGTTGATAAAGTAGATGCTAGATAAATAAACCAACTGTAAGAAGATATTTTGAAGGCAAACTTGCAACTATGGATATTTCCTGGCTGTAACATTATTCTAAGAAATTATTGTTAAGTTTGTAAGTATGATAAGTTATCCTGGTTGGTTTTTTTTAAGAATCTATAATCTAGTTCAATGAATGCTTAATTCATCTCTCCCAGTGTTTTTTCTAAACTCCAACATTTTAAAATTGAATTATTTTAAAGCAAATACAAAATGTCACAATTTAAATGTTAAAAAATAATTCTATATGTTCTACAAAGAGAGAGGACATGTTATTCTTTTTGTCATAATTGCATTTCTGAATTGTTAGACAAAGAGTAGGACTTCAACAAAGAAAAAGTTTTTTCTTCATGCCACTATCACTGTATAGGGACATATCTGGGTTCTCTGGTCACCTGCACACAAGTTTGGGATTGGCCTGAGTGACAGTACTAGATCTGGCGTGGGAGGCAGTGTCTAAAATGGCCTCTGACAGTCCCTGCTCCTGGTCACCGTGTCCTGTGCAGTCCTCTCCCCTCGAGTGTCAGTTGGATTTAATGGTTCATTTCTAATTAATAGAATGCGACGGAAGTGATGAGATGTCATTTCTGAGATCAGACTATCAAAGACTGCGGGCTCCACTGTGAGTGCTTTGGCTCCCTCTTACTCTCTCATGTCTCTTGCTTCTGGGGAAAGCCATCTGCCAAATCATGAAGAAGGTAGAGAGACCCCCATGAGAAAGGTTGGAAGTAGGTCTGAGCTTTGCACAAAGTCTTGTAAGTGAGTTCAGAAGCAGTTCCTCACCCAGTTTAAACTTCAGATGACAGGAGAGCCATCCAACAGTTTGATGGCTACTTTTTAAGAGGCGTATACTCTAACCAGTAGTCCCCAACCTGTTTGGCACCAGGGACCTGGGTGAGAATCTCATGCCTGATGATCTGAGGCGGAGCTGAGGTGGTGATGCTGGCGCTGGGGAGCAGATACAGATGGAACTTCACTCCCTTGCCAGCTTCTCACCTTCTGCTGTAAGGCACAGTTCCTGACAGGCTACCGACTGGTACTAGTCCATGGCCCAGGGTTTGGGGACCCCTACTCTAAGCAAGAACCACCTCGTTATATATTCTGGGGCTTCTGACCCACAGAATTGTAAAATTATAAATGGCTATTGCTTTCACTTGCTAAATCTGGGATACTTTATTACACAGCTATAGATAATTAATACAACCAGGATAAGAAATGGTAGTTAGAAACCTCCAAGGAAAACAAAAAGTGACATAGGCAAAGGAGTTTTGTTTATCACCCTCTCATTTTCTAGGTTCAACGTATTACTAACCCACACCATTGGCGGATGTCCTCAGATCTCTAACTCATACACTTAAGTTTGCCTCAGGCTTCACCTGTATTTGTATCTTGCCTCAGCCCTTTCCTCCCTCTTTTTATTTTTATTTTCCCATATAACCTACTTGCTTTCACTCAGTCTTTTAAGGTTATGAAATCACTTAAGAAATGACAATGTAAGCTGTCTTAGCTATTAGGAAAACATTACATGTTTTATTACAGTAATATGAAAGTTTCCTGCACCTGTGGTGAACAATTCAAAACAGGGGGTAAGCATTTCACACCTCCGTGTTACAGCAGGCAAAGCATTGTCTTTTTAAAGATGAAAAAGAATGTTACTTCCTTGGAGTATTTGGGGATGGGGAGTGAGAAGGGGTAGTTAGATTATTTACTGTGGGTGTTTCAAAACGCTAGTCCTTAGCTAGCAAATGAGGATTGCTTGGTCACAAAGTTAAATCAAGATGTTAATTCAGGAGAAACATGAAACTCTTTGCTGTTTGATTTAACATTATAGAAACTGATCTACAAGATGTGTTTATTTTAAAATAATTTCCCAACAGTGAAAAGCATGGGCATCGCTGTGCTGTCTCACAACATTTTATTGTCATTTGTTTAAAATAAAACTAACATCATGATTTTACAACACCAAATCGAATGGCACATCCATCTTGAGGGAACAGCACAGCTGGTACAGAGCCCACAGAGAAGGGGCCGGCGAACGCGCAAGCTGTGTCTGCATCTTCCTTGCATGGAACTTAGCAGCTGACGGGCTCTTCTAAGCCTTCCCTGCCCCTGGGCTCCTTTGATTCTCACAGAAAGCCTGTGAGGTAGGTCCTACTGTTAGCCCCACTTTAACACAGGAAAACGAGACACACAGACCACTTTCCCATGGATCAGAGCTATCCAGTGTGTCGTCACTTTCTTCGTTTCTACACAGTACTTTAATACTCTACTCAAAGCAGTGTTGGGCTTGCCTGGAATTAATATTAATAGGATCTGAACCAAGAGCATTGCGTCTTTCACAGCGAGACCCTCCTATGAACTGCAGAAACACACGCATATGTGTGCACGTACATGTGCACGCATTAGTCCTAACACGCTAATGACTAATATTTGTGCACATCTGACTTTTTTTAAAAAGATGTCATAAAAAAGGCTTGTTGCCAAAGAAATAAGAACTGAGTCATAAATCTTCATATAATATCGTAAGTACGGTCAAAAATTATAAACGCCAATTAATGAGGGGCAATCAACAGCTTCATGTTTTTTCTTAATTAACATCTTGATTTTAACTTAAAAATGAGTAATCCCTTTATTTTCTATCTACGTGATAATTATCTCCAGATTATATTTGTTAATCAAATAAACATGTTGTTAATGATCATAACTATTAATAGAATGTTTGGGTTTCCAGTTCAGAGTATCATTATTAAAATGTATTTGTCTTCAACAAATATTTATCATATTTGTAAAAAGTTCTTCATACTTAATTGTAATTTATAGTAAAGTCTAGATTTTTTTAAATTACAGTTGACATTTAATATTTTATATGTGTTTCAGGTATACAGCATAGTGGTTAGACATTTATATAATTTATGAAGTGATCCCCTTGATCAGTGGAAACTAAAGAACAAAATAAACAAAACAGAAACAGATTCATCGATACAGAGAACAAACTGACGGTTGCCAGAAGGGAGGGGGGCTAGTGAGGGTGAAGTGATTAAAAAGTTCACAACAGTCGCGGGGATGAGCAGTGCATACAGCACGGGGGATACGGGCGATACCGTCAGTAATACTGCAACATCGTGCCAGCTGGGCACTGGATTCTGTTACTAAGACAAACACGAATAGCATGCTTTTACTCTTTATCCTGTATCACTTTCAATATTTGTAAACACTAACGTTATTTTTTTCTGTTTTCACTTGAATATTTATTTGCAGTACTTAATAAAGAGGTACTTAATGCATTAATGAATGTTAGAGAAACTAATTCCACTGCTTGGGCATCGTATGATTTTAAAGAATTCTACTACCATCATCTTGAGAGAGCACAAAGGTAATTGATGCTTAGCAAAAAATGAATGCATCGCTTTGAGCCCGTACTTTTTCTTATTTCTCTTTTATTCTATTAGTTCCAGAGATCATTAATTAAGAGAGAACAATAGTTACATTGCCACTGTGCATCATGATGGGAGAAGGCTCCCTTTTCCTACTAGCTGATAAGTGAGACAGATAAAAGAGTAATATATTTTCTGTGCCAAACTCGGAATGAAAGTAGAGAATGGAAGTGACTGTTGAGGAGTTTCTGGGTGACATTCTCAGGGCGCCCTCCAGTACTGCTTGTTTTTATTTACAAATGAAGGAGGAATCCTTTTCACAGGGTCAATGTGATCCCGTGACTGTTTTTAAATAACTTGGATGATTTCTATTTTGCTTTGATAGTTAAAACTTGGCTACTTCAGATTCTGTAAATGGAACCTGACCTCACTGAGCTCAAGAGGTGAACAGACATATGAAAAAAGTTCTTCTTTAAATGTAAATAAATGAGGTTTTAAAAAATATGTTAAGACATAATTTGAGCATAATACACATTTTACGTTTATTCTTGCACAGCTTCATCTATGAGAATCAGAAAAATTTAGATTATTTCACCCTCTTTGGAGTTTGTCTGGTGTATGAACCTGATTTTCATCTGTAATTGAGTACATTTTAATTAAATGGAAAATCTCAGGGCTGAATACAATGCCTCCAGGTGAGCAGGTAGATTAAATAACACTTTTTTCTCTCTAACTTCTACATAACACACTTCTGATTTCATAAAGTGTATCAAATATTGTGTGGGGGCTTTATGCTCTCATGAACTCTTGAACCACTGAGTTAATAAGACTGAGATTCCCATGAGTTAGAGACCTGCTCTATTTAAATATGTCCATAGACCCTTCGGCCTACCGCCCCCTCCCCACAGGGCCGAGGTGCTGCCTGCTGGCAAATAAACATCTGGTCTTTTATTAGGTGGCATTATGGTCTCCTGGTACCAAACAGGCTTTAACAAAGAAAGGAAAATAAACCTCATGCCTCATTTTATACATATATATATACATACACACACACGTATATATATACACACACATATATACATACACACATACACTTTATATCATATATAGTATCATGTCATAAAACCTTGCACATTTACCTTCTCTTACCTTATGTTCTTACATGTTACCTTTTACATTTACATATGTGTCCATATATTCACACACACACATGCACACACACACACAGCAATGGACAGACAAACTCACGGTTTGCAATCCTCACCGCCTTTACGCCCACACTATGAGCTTCCTCAACGGGAAGCTCCTAGCTGCCTAGATGCTTGCTAAACATAATGCACGACTTTCTAACCGTGGCTACTAAACCCACGGGACAGCATTCGCTGAACGTGCGAGCCAGCATGCCTGACGCGTCGTGAGCTCACAACTGTGTCGATACTCTAGGCGGTCACGCCTCTTCTCCTGTGGGGACTGGCCACTGGCCGAGCAGGCCGGAGGAGGGACAGCCCTGGTCCCCCACGAGCCCCCTACGCCCTGCTCGGGTCAACTTTTTACTGCCCAGTCTAAGTTTCCTTAAAGTCTAAATTTTCTTCTTTTCTCTTTTCCAGCTGGAGTCTGATTGTCAATGTCAGTCTCATTCCAAATGTTGTTCCAGCTTCTGCAACTTTACAGAATTAAGAGCCACGGGGCAAGGCACAGGAAAGGTAGAGGAGACGAGAGGAGCAAGTGCTGTCAAGGGCAAGGACAGTACAGAAGGATGGGAGATTCTGGACTGTAAATCCTAGGAAGGAAGAGGCGGTGCAGGCCTTCTGACCTAATCGATACTAGAGCAGGGTGCGCTGGGAATGCGGCATCATGGGAGCGAGCCAGGCGTCCCATGTCACATGGTACATGTCATGGCCCGAGTGCGCAGGGAAAACCTCAGGTGTCTTTCATGTGTTCGCTGACACCCTTCAATTGGAGTAAAACTTGAACGAATATGACAAAGACCTGCTGCACGGATGCACGCGCCTGCTGGGGACAGAGAAGCACACAGACCAATGCGCTTCTCTTCCCTCGCGGTGCTTTGAAAACACTGCTTTATATTGGGAAGAAATAGTTAAAACTCCACTAAGTGAAAGCCTCCATGTTTTCTAACTGCCTGATCTTGTGGACATTTAGTAAATATGACAGACTGAAAGACTCCTCAACAAAGCCAAGGGCAGGCTCAGGGAGACGGAAGAACATCGTTGGATCTCTGTCTGGACAGCTTCTGAGAAAAGAAAACGCCAGTTTGCAGAATGCTTTCTCCCAGTGGGAAGACCCGCCCAGCAAGGGCTCCCTGACCAGTAAGTCTGTGAATCTTTATTTCCTCCAGGAAATCCATTTCAATTAAGTAAGTGTCAAAGGAGTATATTCTTGTCTTTAAAATACAATGTTGTTAATTTCCCTGTTCTAGAAATGTTTCCTGCTTCCCCTTGCCATGCAGTTACAACTGGATATAGATGGTGCACTTGTTCCTCCTGATTTCTTAGATCATAAACATATGGCTAAGGTCAAGACTGAATGTGTGTGCTCTATAAATATCTAACGTGCTGCGAGTATTCCATTTACACAGTCCATCAATTTTTGTGTTTTTTTTTTTTATACTAATTACTAGGTCACAAAGACAGCATCAATTCACTACAGAATTAGGTTCTATTCACTCTATAGCAATTTAAAATTTTTGCATAACTAATAGACTATACTGTATATATTAAGCATCAGAACAAAGAAGACAGTCACCAAGGGAAGCATCGCCCAGAGATTTTTGTACATGCTTCTATGAATCAATTTTAGGAATAACTCTGAGAAGCACATTATTTTCAAGTAATGCGCTATATTTTAGAATTTTTTAACCTTGAAATTATTAGAAATATATAATAATGATTCTATAATACAGAAAATATTTTGATTACGTAGCTAATATCTCTACTTTATCTGAACACAGGAATAGGAACCTACATTAACATTGATATCAAATTCTTTAAAATAAAAACTGAACTCCTTTTTCTCAAGCTAAATTAATCTGGAAAAAATAATAGTCCTGATAAAAATAGCACAATTGTGTGAGGTTTAGCTGGCTCTGTCTGCAACACTTTTTAAATACCAAAGCATTCCTGCTTCATGAATTCCCCCCAAGCATTTCTACAGTCCCGGGGGGTGTCCCCGCTATGGGCTGTAAATCGGTTGTCTGGAACAGCACCTGGCACTCACCATTCCATTCCCCCTCTCTAGTTTCTGTGATAATTCCTTCCATTGCTCCCAATGTGCGAGGCTGTAACTATGCCGCGAAGCTGCTGCCGTCCCTGGCGACGCCTGCTCGTGGCCCAGGGAGCAGACGGGGCTCGGTGCGGGCGCGGATGCTCTGCCACAGGGGCCCTCTCTCACCGCGTCCCACCGCCCGCAGCTCTGCCGGATGCCCTGCGCCCTTCAGTCCCTGGCCACGTAAGCTGGATCGCTTTTCAAATATTTATGATGCATTTTTGCTGGTTGCTTACGATAGCGTTCACGCAAGAGTCCACGTACGGGACCAGACCAGAGGATGATCGGAATGAAAGGTACCTGGCGGTGAGGATGAGCCTCCTCTGCTGACACCGGCCCACACCCCCGAATCCCTGCGCTCTTCCAGCCTCCCTGTCCCTTTCCACAGTGCCCCTGACTCCGTGCAAACGGGCCTGGTCGAGCTGCCCACGCGCCCTGCAGGCCCCCCTGCCTGCGTCCTGAGGGACACGCAGCCTGCGTCCCAGCTAGGAAATGCGTTCCACGGTCACGGAGACGTCGAAACCAAGTCTTTAGGACCGATTATTTTCATACAGTAAATAAAATAAATTTCACATGAATTTTGACAACATTTACGTTGAAACATACTGGACACGGCAGGTACCACCCATCTGCTTGGATGTCGAAGGGACGCTAAATGCCTGACCGCTGGCTGCGGCGGGGCCGCGGCGAGCAGGGGCCGTGCGTTCCAGCCCTGCCGCCCCGCAGCGCGGACCCGCGCCCCGCCCCGCACCAGGGGACGTGTGTCATCTTTACATGGTTCTCTGACCACCGGGAACCCTCATACTAACACCCTCTGGGAAGAGCCAAATGGGATTTTTAAACTGTGAAGACCACATCCGTTTCCTTTCCATGAAATGGTACGGCACGAAGCAAAATGAGTTATGAATTGGGGCTTTCTCCTGTGAAGACTAAGTTTCCTTAGCGCCCTCATAACTCGAATGAGAGAAAACAGAGTCAGCGACGATAACCTCGAAATGCGGTGGCGGGTGAGAGACGGACAGAGCGAAGGCGCGGCGCTGTCCTGGACAGGAGGTTCCTGTTTGAGCTCAAACCTTCCGCTGCGAACTCCGAATAATGGACATGAAAAAAGAGCCAATCATTATGATAACGATGCTCTTGGTTAATAATAGTTTCTCGAGAGAAGTGCTTTGCTGATAATTAGAGCTTATGAAAGAAGAAGTTTGCTTTCCTCTTGAATTATCTCATCTATTTCTTGGAGTAATGATACTTTTCCTTTCTTACAATTTCGCATGCACAGTGATCCCCCCGGCCTCACTCTCTTCTCCTATCTTGGAGACGTGCAAAGCTTTGCACAGGACAAACTGAGAGTTCACAAACTCTAACACGGCCATGGAAGCAGAAGTCAGGCAGCGCCCGATGCACCTCCTCACGACCTCCTACTAAAATACCATGAAGACATTTAACAAAATGACACGAAGCTCCCAATACTTTCAAACATAAGGATAATGTCTATTGTTAGACATCCTTAATTAACTTACTTAAGACGTTAAAGCTCAGCCTAACTTAAAGGACAGGGAACAAAAAACAAGCAAAAAAAATGAAAACACACACACAAAGTCTGGGGTGAGGGCTGGGGGCGGGGGACACTGGGTTGGTGGGTCCAGCCTCTCTCTGTCCCACCTGAGGACAGCCTGTGCAAAGCTGAGCCCCAACCCAGGCTGATTTTCTCTTTGTTGTGTGTGTGATTCTAACGTATTTCATAAGCCTTAGCACGCTGCCATGTGGCAAGTCTTGACATTAATGTCGTATTATTACTAACAAATGTTTGGTCACAGCCTCTTACCAGTGAGCCCTATGAATACAAAGAATTCAGTCCCTTGCTTAAAGAAGTTTAGACTGCACTGTCACATTCGCACGTGAGAACATACTGTTTTCCTGTTGTTATAAAACAAACAGCAAGCTCCTCTCCCAGCTCCCGCAACCCGGCCTCCTCGGTCTCCCTCCATGCCCTCTCTCTGCCTCTCAACATTGCCATAAACAGTTTCCAGAAAAGTCTGGTAAGAAATCTAAGCAGCACCTGTCTGTCACTAAAGTCGGTGCCTGCAGAGGGGAGAAGAATCAACGGGTTCGTTCCATCCGTTTGAAGATCCTTTCTTTCGTCTTTTCTACCGCGGACAAACCCTGAGTCTGGAGGGATCCTGTCCCTGGAGCGAGGGCACGTGGGGCCACACGCGTGTGACGGGCCTGGGCCCCAGGCCAGGGCGTGCCTGCCCCTGCTGCTCTTCAGAGCCTCCCCTGCGAGGAGGGAGCTCTGGCATACGGCTTCGAGCTGTGAACTCTGACGGTGACGCGGAACCCCTCTCCCACTACTGCTTCCGCTCCCCGCCATCTGCCTCTCCACCAAGAGTCATCAAAGTGGGAGCTCTGGCTGTGTCCCACACACGCATCACGTGTTGTCATCCTTCAAATGACAAATACGTGTGAATGGAAAAGAAATTTAAACAACATCTGTAAGGGGAAAAAAAAAAAAAAACTAAAACATAAGCTAGAATAAAAAAATGTCTTCTTGATTCTCATTAATTTGCCATTCAGGAAGCATCAATTATCCTTGAAAGTTAATTTTCTTTCCTCTTTTCTTAAAATCACTGAACATTTTTTCTTCTCAGCACTTTTGATTCTTGCTTCTTCTGCACTTAATTTACCATTCTAGTATGTATGAGGCTTGTAAAATACAATTTTCATACTTGGATTCCAACCATACTTGTAACTGAACTGTAAAAGCTAAGCTTTCAGATCATCAAGTAAATCAAACGTGTATGAAATGTAGGGCCTCTAGTCATGATTCAACCTTTGGTATTCCCCTTGCTTTTAAAAGAGAAATAAAGAAATTCTGCTTAGTTATTTTTCTCTTTACAAAAAAAGAAAAACATCCTCGGATGAGACACAATGAAAGGCATGCTAAAGACTGGATTAAACGTCCGCGGAGCACAGCTCTGCTCTGGCTACGGGGCCCGCCGCAGCCACGAGCAGCAGCCCGGCCTGGCGTGTCCGGACGCCGCCCAGCGCCGGGGAGCACCTGCGGCTCGGGCCTCCACAGCAATGCGTGACCTCCGCACTCACTACTACTCGCGCTTGTGCGATTTCATGAACATCTGGGTTGATAAAGATGTTCTCTGAGACCAAGGAAGCCCTCGGCCACTGGAAGCCACAGGCTGGAGGCGACGGCGGGAAGCCCCGTGCCGAAGAGGATGCTGTGCTGTGAACGCGGGAACAGAGGAGGGGGGAGCAGCCGGGTAACTAATTAGCTGGTGCTGAACCGTTTTCCCAGCACGGTTTTGTGGCTGCTGTGTGGGGTCGGTGGTAGTTAGAGAAGGCATGGACGCAAGCCCTGGGTAGGGCGAGATCTCGCTCTTCCTGCTTCTGGCCTGGGAGGCCGCATGTTGTGTGACTGAACAGATTTACCGTCACCGACTCAGTGTTCATCTATCCCTCTGAGTTTGGAGGTGCGTAAGTAGTTACCTTATCCATCAAAAATACAAGAAATGTATTGTTTCTGCCAGGGAGAAGCTGAGCCCTCCTCTGTCCACTCTCACGCTTCCTCGTTTAAGCCAGCCCTTAGCACGTCTGGTCTGCTCCAAAGCTTTACCCCCGCCACTTACTCTGCTGTGGCCCATTCTTCATCCTTGCGCTCTCTCCTGGTTATCCCCTTCTATAAGTAATGTAGTTCAGCTCTCTCGAATGTAAAAGAATCCTTCCCGGGCCCTCCAGCTAGAATCCTCTCTCTGTGCCAAAGCTCCGGAAAGACAAGTCTCTGTCTCCATCCATCACCTCATAATCAGGTTCAGTTTCAACACCAGGCCATGGAAACCAGGCTCGCCAAGGTCACCCATCTGTCCAGTGGGAATCTGGCCACTTTGTGGCTTTGTCCACGCCCTCCATTTCGAAGGTGTGGCCTCATCCCCCCCACCCCCCGAGACCGCAGCTCAGGGCATCCCCTACTTGGCTTCATTTCCTCTGCTGCTCTAATTCTCTCTGTTCCTCGGAGTTTTATCTGTGTCCTTTTCTCACGCTACTTATCCTGCCCGAGCAATCTGAATGCTGCTATGACTTCAACTACCAGCTTGTCACACGTGGCAGCCAAGCCACTATCTCCGGCTCGCTGCCTGAGCTCCAGAGCGGTGCATTCGGCGGCCTAAACCTTACGAAACAAAGTCCGCATTTCTCCTTCAAATCTCGCTCTTGGGCTACACACCCAGTTCCAGCGAAAGACACGGCCATTCCCCCGGTCTTGCAAATGACTGTAAGTCACCTGTGCAGCCGTTTCCTCCTCTGCCCCCAGCACTCAATTAATTCCAGACGTCTCCTTGATAAAGGGATGGACACGTCTTTAACTGGTTCTTTTTCTCCACTCTCCCTGCTGCCTCCTTACTTCAGGCCCCGGCACTGCTCATCGGACCCATTTCAGTACCATCCTAAGTGGCATTCTCCCACAGGAGAAAAAATCCTACACAGTGTTAAAGGGGGGAAAAATACATTTTGACGTGTAATTAGAGATAATAAGGAAGTGTGACCTCAACATCTAAAATCCTTAAAAGTGCCCAGAAATCTAATTTGCCAGTTTTGATTGCTGGAGCTTTTTTACCGACATCAGAGAATAGAAATTCTGAATTAAATCACCCACTGCTCTTTTATTTAGAGTGACTCTCATTTACCCATTCAAGTAATAATCTAAGGCTTTTCTACTGTTGCTACTAGCTCTGGGTCAATGTGAAGTCTATTAAACAATAGCCTCTAACAGCTTTTCTGAATCTTCTTAAGCTGCCATTAAAAGTTCAAAGCCTTACTCCTGTCTCATACTTTCATTTTATTTTTTCATGCCTCGCTAAAACTTGTGTATCTTCTATTGTATTTTTAGGTGTAAATTGCAAGGTCAGGAATTCACTTTTGTCATCTGAAGTTTTGGAGTCCATCTGTTCACGTGGTCCAATTTAACATATCGTGTGTTCTCCTCCAAATCATTAGTGTGTAAAACAGAAATCTTATGTTTTGAAAATGTCTTTTAAGCATGATTATGCCAGATTCATCTTCCTGAAGTACGTGTGTCACACGTAGTCATTTCAGGCTGAGTTCCAGGAATGATCAGGAAGAGGGCCCTTCCTCTCAGGCCCTTCCATGCTTCCTAGAAAGGCCCTTTCATCTCCTTTTCTTGTCCGCAGAAGTAGCCCTTACAAACATCTACCGCTCTAACCCTCTCTTCCGCTTTAGGGAAAACAGAGGATATCAGCTTCCTTCTTCCAATCCTCCAGCCTTATTCATGTGTAGCCATCATTCCCTTTTCTCCTATTACAATGTAGAAGATGCCCACTGTGCTTCTTCATCTCCATTACCAACTCCTCCAGCCTTGTCTGGGACCACCCTCTATAACATACGCATTTTAGTCTATGTTCTGGGTCGCCGCCCCCTAAAACAGCATTTAACATTTTGCTTTCTCATAAGAAAACAAATAACCAAAGCCGCGTCCTCTTCTATCCACTGCTCTAATTTTATCTTCTACTTTGTAATCAAATTTCATGAAAGAGTCATCTACACACTCTTCCTCTGTTTCGTCCAGTTGAGTCTTCAGACTCTTGACATCTGATTTCTGGCTACCCTGCTCTGCTGAAACTTTTTCTGTCAAAATCACTGACAAGTTCCTTAGTGGTAACTCCAAAGAATATGTCTCCTACGGCCACTGCCTTCCATGAACGCTGGGCTGTGTCTGACACCATCATGGACTCCTGCCTCGGTCTCCATGTCACTGAACACTCTGGGTCATCCTCCCAGCAATTAGGTGGCTCCTTGTCCCTTGAGTTTATATCACGCTCTTCCTCTACCTCCTAATGGCTACAAAGCACTGGGAGAGATGGCTATGGAAAGTGGAAAATTATATAAAGCTCATATTTGGCCTTAGATATAGGGAAACATATATGATACATAGAGATATGTGAGAGATTATTAATGATCACACTAGAATTAAAATATATCTATAAAAATACAGAGAATGGACAACAAAGGAATGAAAGTGTGGAGAAAGCCCCAGACGCCTATGTCTGGTGGCAGCACACAGTCAGCTCACATGTGATCGGTAAGGGGGAAAGATGATGTTAGGGCCACGTGAAATTGGGTGGTCTCATAACAAATTTCCCTAGTCACGAAAGGCTGGTATAGATGGAACAGAGTTAGAATCTCGGCTACTGCACTGGTAAGAACATGTTTAGCTATAACACAGGAATATTAAGAATAAACTCCTGCCCTGGGACTCTGATCCTGCGCTTAGCCTGGCTCTCTCTGCAGGTTGCTCTCCCTTCAAAGAATGCAGACCTTGGCTTGTGTCTGCATCACCTTTGTGCCCCCAAACACACACTTCTGTCATTGTTTTTGTACTTATTTGATCTCCCTAACATACCGTCCCTGGGCTAAATTATTTCATGACATACAAATTATCATCATCATCATCATCATCATCATCATCATCACTGCTTTGGTTACAAAGTGACATTTTGGGGAATTCTTTCCCCAAGACTTGTTTTACCTATAAGCCCTGCTATCTTTACTGTAGGACTCTTCAGAACACAAAGATTTTCAGGAATGCACACTTGCTCACATCCCAAGTATGTCTTTACAAGTTTAATGGGAATTAATCATGGAATATCCTGTACTTTATTTTAAGCATATGCTTGAATTCTATGAATGCATTTTTTTTAAAAATTAGTGTCCTACTTTGTCTTCTTAATACCAAGTTTCTTCAAACAAGACCAAGCTCACATTATTACCTGTCTGCCGGACCTGAAGCATGCACAGAAAGCTATTTTTCAGTAACATGAGTTATATGGTGTGAATCTGAGAAATCTCTTTCTTCCCATATTCAAAGACTGCAAACATACATGAGTGAATTTTAATCAAGAATGTAGAAAGGAATTCACTTTTGGCTGAATTCCAAGCCAAAGAAGTTTTACTCTCAATTTTTTTTAAATGATAGAACTAAGGAGGGGAAATAGGTTCGAAGGGAAACATAAATTTAATCTTAGCCACACTGTTCTACCATAATTTCAGTGAACATGAAACCAGCTCTTAGGTTTAGCCTCTTGCTGCCCAGCCATTGAACCGCGTTGCTGACCCTTCTTCACAGGTGCCCTTCCCATAACCACTTGTCAGGATTCACGTTCACCTTCCCTCCTCAATGCCCTCTAAGGTCATGTCTCCAAATTTAGTCTGCCTTGTAAATTCTAGACTCCAGACGTTATGAATCCAGTGCCTTCACTGACTTCCAGAACTCTGTCTTATAAAATGTTGCCAAAGGATGAGTTACAGAGATGCATGTAATTCCAGTAGACAAGGAAGCCACTCTTCTAAGATATTCTTCTCAAGTTTTAATGCCCCAGAACTCATGATACTGGGATCTGAGAGAGAGAACATCTTTCCTTTGTCGCTCCCCTGTGCATTATGCTAACTTCTCAAAGAAAAAAGCAAATGGGATTTCTGTTTTCGTGATAAATAGCGCGTAAATAAGTTCATCACATTATTTTGAAGAAAGTATCTACCTTGCTCGCATGAAAAGATTTCGGATCAAGAATTAGCTCCAAAGAATAAACGGTCATAGCAGCTGAAGCAGGAAAAGTGATGACAACTGGCCAGGAAACAGGGAGCTAAATGATAGAATTCACATGGTCATGGGGACGTGTGGCCAAGCCAAGGCCAAGCATGTGAAATACTCAGATCGTCTGACCTGGGCACCATTTCATGTGAGAATTCTGTTGATCCTTATAAAAGCATATGCTCATGTTAATGTAACCAAGATGTTATATGTAATCAATTTAAAAAGAGGTGACTAATATTTTAGAGTTGATGTGCTTTTAAACTATTTTTTTTCCTTTTTTCATAAATAAATTTGGCATGGCTTTAGGTATGGCCATAATAATAGTGTTTGCATTTTCCTAATTACAGTTTGGGATGCATTGTAAAACATAAATAAATAAAATAAAAATTAAAAAAGTGTTGACCCAGATAATCCAGCCTATATTTTTCACTTCACAGAATTCCAACATGAGCCCAGAATTTAAGCGCTGCATTGCCGATCTGTAAACAAACACGATTATTTAATAAGAGTTTTATCTTCCACATGCTACTGCCACGACCTTCACTTCCTGTGTCTCACTGTGATGCTTTCTTTCATTAGATTGTCTGGTTTTCTGCAGTCCCTCCAGGATTTCCTAAAGAATTTCCTAAAGAATTTAAATAATTTTATTAAGATGTTAACACATATTAGTATAAAATTGGTACTTAAGCCCTCTGGGTGCCCTGAAAGCTTAAGTATTCTAAGGTCTTTAGCCATGTTATTTTCACTGTGTAGTAACTGCCCCTACACTATCAGGTTACTTCTACCTTAAGAAGAAAAAAAAGAGTGAGAAATGCCGGCCAGCACTTGTTGCCTCTGCTCATTTCCCCTGAACATGGCTTTGCTTTGCTGATGTGTTAGCCGGTCCCCTCACATCTGCAGAACGAAAATGAGTTGTGAGGTCACCTGTTGTGAACATCTTCCAGCAGCCGTTCCCGGCCAGCCCGGGCCCTAGTGGCCGGTCCTAACGAGCAAGCCGCCAGCAGCGCAGACAAGGGGCATCTGCCTCCTGGCACATAACGAAGCCCCACGACTGCAAAGCTCAGGGCCTCTCGGAGGGGCAGATTGCGGAGCCCTGCAAATCCCCCCATGATCTGCCACTGGAGGAATCCAATACGACAGTCATTTGGAAGGAAATGGTGCCAGACCCAATATACAGCTTTTCTTTCAGCTAAACTAAAGTCTATTGTAATTTTTCTAAGGCCAAGCTTTCTTAAAAATACAAATGCTAATACCAGTATGTTTTGAGGAGTATGGCTACGACGGTGAGAGGAATATGAGATTACGTGTGCAAAAGAACCACCTTTGAAGTCCATTTGTCCAACTCCTACTGCGAGCCATTCTCCAAGCAAAGATGGCTTCCACCACTGACGTTCATGACTTTCTTGCTTCTCCTGAAATAAATAGCACTAGGTGTACTTTCCTCTTCGTATAAAGTCCCGGTTTACATACAGAGGTAAACAGTTTAAAAGGAATTGAGATGCTCAGAACTCTATCTAAATCATCCAATTACATTTAGGAGAATTGCCATAGAAATATCACTCAAAAAAAGTTTATTTCCGGAACAAGCTGTCGAGCTCACATTTATGTAAATATTTAGTATCAAATAAAACCCTGAAAATGTTTTTTTTTAAATCAAATTGAGTAAAGATTCTACTAAACCTTGATTTTCTCATATGTCAATGCATTAGTCTCTTTTCTTGTCATGTAAACCTTAAAAGAAAAAATGTGGCACATACTGTGTATTCAGGAAATGAGTATCTGATGAATAACGCATGGGGGTCTGGTCCACGTCTCCCCACTTCGGGTCTAGCTTTTGGAGTCTCCACGCATCCCTGTAGCGCATCACCCACTGGCTTTTAGGATCTGCTCATATACTGTTGCCCAACACAAGCCACGTCACCTGGGCAGGACACCGAGAAGGGGTTACCAGATCCCACCTGTAACTTTGTGTTAGGCAATCTTTGGTGAAATCGCTCAGGTGTTTTATTTGTGTTTGTTTGTTTGTTTGTTTGTTTTTATCAACACCCTGTTTGTGGGAATAGAGAAGGATCATCTATGTCAAGTAATGGGGTTAGTATCTGGATGAAGGAATGTCAGAAAAGCTGAATGACTGGTTTTAGTCTCTTCTATCATTCTACAAATCTCTGAGAATGGATTAATCTGATAAAGTAGGGATGAGAACAATAAATGAAGGTGAACTTTTAAAAGTAAAATCCTGAAAACATAAAAAAGAGGAAATTTGGAAAGTGCAACTCTCTGATCATGTCTGGCGTTTTCAGAGGGCTTCTGGTAGCTGTGCAGTTCTTTCGTCCTTACGAGTGTCCTTCTATTAGGACTAAGGTCTTGGAAAAAAAAAATTTTCTTAAATGAAAGAGCACAAGTGTTAATTGCCAGTTATGGCAAGATTAAGCAATGCAAAAATTCATTTTGTCATTAGAAGTACTATCAAAAATTTAAAATAATAAAAAAAAAATTGCTTAGCTTAACACTGCCATTTTAACAGAAACTTTAATTCCAGATCTTGAAAAGTTTTGCCAAATAAAACATTATATAAAATGATGTTTGAATTAGGAGTTATCATGTATTCTTAAAATTATTGCCTCCATCAGTTATTGTTATGCATGAGTAATTCCACAGGACGGAGTGCTATTTTCATGGCCTGCTTTTTAAATCATGACAACTGCACCTTGGCACTTGGCAGCAGTATTCGTGTGACCTGAGAATTCTTCTCCAGGGCCTCTGGCATCAGAGTGCAGGTGACACTTGGACAACGCAGGGGTCGGGGCGCCTGCCCCTGTGCATTCAAATATCTGCATATGATTTATGATTTCCGACTCCCAAAACTTAAGTTGCCCCTCAGGATCCGCAGGGCATCGGTTCCAGGACTGTCCCCGGTCCCCCACAGACACCCAAACCCACGGACGCACAAGTCCCCTACGTGAGACGCCTGGATCGATGCAACCGGTCGGCCTTGCGCACCCCGCAGATCCCAACTGCAGATCAAAAACAACGCAGAGATCCATATGGAAGTGGACCGTGCGGTTCGAGCTCATGTTGTGCGAGGGTCAGTGGTCTGTTAGTTATAAGTTTATCTGTTTCAGTGAAAATGTGTTCTTTTCCTGAAGACGATGCTGCGGATAATCTCTGAGGGCTCCTGTAATTGTGCGCCCCACTTCTGAGACAGCTCGGAGCCCCACGGTTCCCCACTGGTGAGGATGCCTCAGCAGAGCCCCCATTTCTGCCGGCAGTTGGCTGCTGAAGCCTCTCGTGGGAAACAGCTCTGCACGCCCGCCTGTTAACGCACTATTCATCCTTTAGCCACAGTTTCTCTGGGGAAAGCCATTTTATTCAGCAGAGTTAATTGAATCTCTCATCTCAGTGCAATGTAATAACCGTGAGGGTGGGAGCAATAAAAGAAAATCGTGTCCTCATCCTTAAGGAGATTATAAGAGGGACCCATGCAGGATATGTGCCCCACGATTTAGCCCAGTGTCTTATGAGGAAGCTGCAGAACTCCAGCAGGAATGAAGCTTCCTACTTGAATTAGGATGCTTACAGAAATGTTAAATTAGTTTTTGTCCCTTTGGGGACTATTTCCTCCAGTGCTTCCCAAAGCAAACTGTTTTGTAAAATCGCCCGTGGAGGATTTTAAGTTTAGGGATGGCCAGGTGTCACATCCAAAGATTTGTATTTTGTAGCTCCCCAGGCAATACTGATAATTAGCTAGTCTGGGAACAACTGCTGCAGATGATTTGAACATTAACAGAAAAACTTGTTTGATCAGAAATAAAAAGTAACCCTGAAAGGTTCAACATATTCAGTAAAGAGCCAGGTCCTGATATTTACAAATCTTTTTATGTCAAAGTAGATACAGTTTCTGGATCTTCTCTCATTGATGCACTTGAAATTAAGTGGCTCTTATTTTAAAAACTAATTTTCCCACCTTGACTATCTTGTTAATTTCTATTGTTTCTTATTTATCACATTATTGTAGATTTACACAAATACTTCTTTTCACAGATATTCAAGGACACTGGAAAATATTGTCATAAGTTTATCTATATTTACTATCATAAAAATATGAAACTACATGTATCACCTATGACATATAGCAAGTGACATTCTATTCCAAATCCATTTCCACTTAATAATAAAACTTTAAGCCCATAATTCTCTAACTCTCAACATCCCAGCACAGACACAGAGCAGAAAGGGACAAGCGACAAAAAAAAGTGTAGAAAAGGGGGGAAAAAGTACTATTGCTAAATGATTATTATGAAATG
>CM053512.1:3313001-3336478 GCA_028627145.1 Eidolon dupreanum | reverse complement strand
ACACCTTTTACCCACAAACTGGAGGGGGTCTCCATCAGGAGCCAACCAGCAGTTTTTACAAGTTTGTTGAAATTCTTGATAAAGAAAATACTGACGTAGCTACATTAAAGAATACAACTAGGATTCTTTTTTCCTTAACAGTAAAGAATTCTCTTCCATACTGAATAGTTTTCATGGTGCTATTTGGATGACCAGCCACAAATATTTTCAAGTAAAATGTATATTTAACACTTCTCAATTACTCTTATTCTTTGTCTTTTTCATTTAGAATAAACATGAGCATAGCATGATAAAAAGAATATTAAGATGAAAAATTAACCTTTCAGAAGCCTATTGACACAACTCAGTCACTTGGTGAACTTCTATGGACTTTCACTTTCCATTAAACATTTACATATTTATAATGCATTTTTGTAGTTATAATCATAAGGTCCTTATGATTTTGCATGAACACAGGTTATAGTTTCAGAAGACATTTTCTTTTATTTTAAATGTTATTTTTTACTCTCTAAATATTATTCCAAAGATAATAAAAGTATGCTTTTCACTCACCATGAGTGTAATAATTATTTGAAACTGTTTAAATTGGATTCACTTTTATTTAGATATAGAGTCATGCAAAAGTCAGATTATAATGTACAACAGTACATTAGAGCCCAGGGGCCTCTGAAATCAGAGTTACATTTGAAACATTTTTAGAGATGAGAACATAGAAGATTCTCTATGTCTACTTAAATTGAAGTCTCCAGAGTCAACACAAAGTACTTTCCACCAACCATTACGACTGTATTTATTCCTTATCAACAGCAAAATGCCAAGGGCAGGAACAATATCACGCATAGGGCTTAGTGTCTAACTTTTATTGTGAACGCTCTCATGATATTATATATGCATACATCTTCCTATTTATATATATATATATATATATATATATATATATATATACTTATATATATTATGTACTTTGCATGTATTTCTATATTTCTCTTTTCACATTTCTATGAGAGGTAGAAATGTCTTTCTTCTAGGAAATAAAACAAAAATTATATTCTAAAGTCAGATCCCATGTCTGATGAGCAACTCCTCCACTTTAATTGTAGATTCAAGTCTCCATAACTGGTGCGAACAGTGGAGACCAAACCAAATCTTGTCTTACTCTAAATGTTCTGTTCTGTTTAGCAGATGGAATAATATCATTTAATAACCACATACCACATCTGACCAAGTAGCTACTAGTTTAAATACTGGCACTACGTTTGCAGCAAAAGAATCACAGAGAAGTACAATAAACACCCTACACAGCTCGGCGAAGCTTTAGGAAAAGGTAAGCTTTTTCTAAGACACTGATAACGGACCGCCTAAGTGCCCCAGCAGAGGTAAGGTTTCCGCTGACATGGATTATCAGCAGGAATGTCGGAAAGCGATAGGGGAACATCCAGCCTCCCTCATGCTCCAGTGGAAGTACCACGGGTCTTCACTGCACAGAGTGTATTTAGAAAAATGTTTTACCCAAAGGCAAACTCTCTCTAGATTATTTAAATACTTTGTTATTGCAAAGGCTTTTTAAAAAGTTGATTTACTTTGCACTATTTTTTACTTACCTCTCTTTATCAGGTAGACATTGGCTAAGGCATATAAGATTTTTCTTAATTTGCTTATCTAAAATAATCACTTTGGGATTATCAATATGGAATTAAGCCCTTTTATAGGACATTTCTTGGCATGACTTTTGCTTTCTCTAGAAAGACATGTAGGTATAAGACAGGGGTGGGGTTAGTACTCACAGGAGAAAGAAGAACTAGCTATAGCTGAATGACAGAAAAACTGTGCTCTTTGTCCCTATTCTTATAGGACAGTCAATGTAAGAAATCTCAGTGTAGCTCCTACTTACCTGTGTGGCTCCAGGAAGCTGTGTTTACATTGACCCATTTAGTGACTGTGAGAGGCCTCCGGCCCTTCTGCCTGCCTGGCCCACTGATCTCAAGGCTGCATGAAGTCCTAGCATTACAGTTAGTTCCTCATTAATTGGTCAAATCTTTTATTACTTATTGAAATGCAAATTATCGTAGAAGAGGAAAAACATTCACACTTATCAGTGATTTGGAGTTGAGGTTAGGTTAGCTTGGCCTGACCCTTATTAGGCTCTCCCAGAGCCAGTGAACTCTGTTCAGCCTGCCAATCAGAGACACCCCCACCCATCCTTGTTAGGGGACTCAGCTGGGGATCACTGGATTCGGCCAGGTTCCAGCCCAGTGACCAGAATGCTGGCGGCATACACAACATACCTTTAAGTTTATTCTTCGGAAAAGCCCCGTTGGGGTCCTTGGGTGGGAGCTCTCTTCACCCTCCAACATGAATTTCATCTAGTGATTCACACTGTGGATGAATTAAAGGTTTATTAGTCAGATAAATATAAACATATTCTAACAAATGTGAGCTAACTTTTGATTAATATTTCCAAAATAAAGACTTTACAAGAAGAGCCTAAGAAAGATGAAGAGCGAAAAGAGAAATATAACAGATTCCTTTCCAATGGGCAAGAGACATTTGTATCTTTTTTGGTATAAATTTCCCATTGGTATCATTTGCCCATTTATGGAGAAGGGGTCACATTAATTTGTAAGATTTTTTAAAATATACTATCCGAATCCTAATTTTTCATTAGTTTCTTCCTTATTTAAAAACATTTTTCTTATACTACTAGTCTTACTTTCTCATTGGACCCATAATAAATTCTTTCATATTCAAAATACCTCAGACTCTTCAGTATTTCTTTGGTAGATAAGAAGTGTCTTAAAAGCATTAAATAGCCAACACAAATAGTCTTCTTTGATAAGTGAACATTGCTCTTTTTAATGCCTCTCATTACCACTTATCCTTAATCCTTCTGGCAAAAGCCTGAATATCTGTAATTGCCATCCTTTTTTACTTTGAAAGATCACATGAAATATAGTCTAGGTCTTATCAAGGTTGTCTTGACAGGAATTATATGATCAATGGATTCTCGTATTAGGATGCCTGCATACTGCTGATTGTATATAGATGTATACTTCTGCATTTGAGTACAAAATCAATCAGCCCCACCCCCCAGACATACACATACACACCCAGCAAATTCTCTTTTTTTGTAGATTTATCCCAGAGGCATATTTAGTTTTCAGGCTTTCACAATATTAACAGAAGTAGATTCTCACTTGTCTGTGTCCCTCCATTTCTTTCCATTCAATGACAGTAAAAAAAGAAAAAAAAATATGAATCACTGGGGTCCTTTATTAATCAGAAAAATGAACCAGATCTTCCCATTAAAAGTATGGTAAAATGTTATTAAATCTGTAAAGAATCAGAGGTATCTCGCTCTAGAGAGAGTAGAGACCTTGAGATAAGACTAACCCTGATTTATAGATTGCATAAAAGTGTTCTAAGAAATGTATTCTTCTGGATTCAGAAAGGCAAAGGAAATTAGCAGAAGTGATGAAAAGGAAAGGTGTCTTGAAGCACATGCCTGTAGGAATGTGTTCTAAGATAAGGTCGAATGCATTCAATCTCAGTTTTCTAAATGACTTGAAGTATGATCAGACGCCAAGCTGACTAAAGAAAATTCCAGCATATAATATTTACCTAACTTTGAAAGTTTACTTCCTCCCTCCTTTATATAAAACCTTTCTTGGAAATACTGCTGCTATTTTGTTTTCATTGTTAGTTCTGTCGTTTGTTTGTACATCAATTATTTGCCTTCAGACACATTCCAGCAAATTCTTAGCACTCATGCACATAATATACATGTTTAATCTTTTCTTGAATCAGTTATTTGTACTGTTATTTAATTTTATTTATTTCTAAAAAATATTTAATTTTCTTATTGAACCACTAACTCCTCAGAAAAGGGGTCTCTGACTTCCACTGTGTCACTCAGCAATATAATAGAAAAGCTTACAATGGATGTGATTTCTGAGCCAAAATTCAGGGAATGAGTTCTAAAAATATGTTTAGTCATGTGACTCATGATTTGCTATGAATCTTAGAATAACTTTGGGGATTTTAACCCAAGTGAAGTGAAATCTTATTAAATAAGAAAATATACCCTTACTGTAACAAACATTTAACACTTTAAAATAAATTATTTTTATTTACACTATTTTATTTAAGCATCAGAAAATTACTTTTAATATACATTTTATCTTTCTCCATTTAAGACACAAGAATACTCAGTATCAGAGGATATGTGACTTTTTTTCTGTCACAAACCTCATAAAAATTAGATATGCATTCTAATTCCAATCTGCACACCCTCTGTAATGAATACCTATAGTAATGAAGTTCCCTTAATACACTGGACAAACTGATCTTTGATGAAAATAATGCCCTGCAAAGTAGAAGACTGATATGGAATTGCAGGCATCTCCTTGTGAAGAAGAGTTATTAATCCAGCACAATGCAACGAACAGTGAGGGATATGGATGGCAGATATGTTTCATCGTGTTCAGAGGAATTCTGAAGAGTTCGCCTCTAAAGTTACTAATCCCCAGCAGAGGAGTCAGTAGAGCATGTCCGCTTACAAATGGATAACTTTAGCACAGCCAAGATAACTTTATTGGCTGAACTTCCTTGTTAGTCCTCATTTACTTGACCCATGTTCTAACAATCACATGAGTTCTGATGTGAAACGTAGTTAAGTAAGACAAGTACCTGCCCCTACTGACAAAAGGCCCACGTTAATTAAATCGGCCTTAGTATTTTCCATTAAGTGTCAGATATGCAGTACCCAATGATATGGAAGAAATGTTACTTTTAAAATAACTTATACAAGCCAACCATACACCTTTTGGATCACACTTTGAACACCAGGACATAATATAAAGTAGCCGTAGAAAATAATATATTTTTTTCTCATAAATGCAGCTACCCTAGTATACTTGTAATAATTTCCTACATCATCGAGGATTTCATGTGTTAGTAAAATACTCTACATTTCAGTACTTAAAAAAGGAATCTATCATAAAAATTGATATTCATATATAATTTATTTTTCTAATAATTTGATTTTAGAAAGCTGATATAGATGACTGAGGAAATGAATTTTTGTAAAGAGAACACAAAAGAATACTATCCCTAGTGGTGGCAAACTAGCATATGTCATATGAACCCAACTTATAATAATTACAGCTTTGAATAAAATATAAAAACATGCATTTGAAGGCACATAAGAGCAAACAAAAATAGGTAGAAACTAGAGCAAACTCACCTTTTTCTTATTTTTCCCCCCATTTTATTGAGAAATAATTGATACACGTTGCTGTATAAAGTATACAGCATGATGCTTGGATTGACGTAACTTGTGAAATAGTACCACAATGGGTTACATCCATCATCTCATACAGATATAATAAAATTAAAAGAAAAAATCTTGTGATGAGAACTTTTAGGTCAGAGTCATCTTTGGAAACAGGAAGTATATTGGTAACATTGACATCTCCATAGGTTTTCCCCTGAGGGCAGAGTGCAGTCCATGTGTTCCATAAGGAATAGTACTGACGCTAAAAACAGAAGCCTCACTGGGCTCATGACTCCAAGTTCAGAGTCTGAGACTCTGAGTGGGTCTAGAAATTGATGGGGGACAGCCAGGAGCCCCACATTTGGATAAAGTTGCCCTCATGCCATTGCTCGGCTCTTAACTGTGCACGTGCACTGACACGGATCCACGCAACCACTGGAAGGAGCAGGAGGGAGCTTGAACGCACTGAACAGAGAGTCCCCAAACTGCCCATTGCTGGCCAGACAGCAGTGGAAGTACAAGCTCTGCCAAGTGAGAGAAGAGTAGACAAAAGAGGATCTCCATTAAAACCTGAGAAGGACCACTCCTTAGAAATAAGATCCATATCCCATAATTAAAGAAAACAATGAAACAGACATAGGGTAACAAAACCTAAAGTCAAGACTCCACAGGTCCAGAGTGATCCACAGACTCTCTTCTTAACCCAAATGCAACACTCTTTAGAAGAAACCAGAATCCGAAGTCACTCTAATATATCACTGAAGCGTCCAATATTTACTCGAAAACCAACAGATGTAGAAGTAGCAGGAAAAGATGACTCATACTTAAAGAGTCAAAGGAAAGACTCTCAGATATTCCATATTTTGACATTTAAAGCAATGGACTTGAGATGTGCAAAATTCTAAAAAGGACTCTATGAAACACCTATAACCATATGAAACATGCAATATCTTAAAAAAAAAAGTCTCTGGATTACATATTGCAAATAGAGAAATTAAAAGAAAAGACCAGTAAATCTGAAAACCAGCCAACAAAATTATACAAACTAAAGTATGGGTGAGAGAGTAGCTGGAGAATGAAAAATATGGACAGTATTCACTGGTCTAACATACATGAAACTGGAGCTTCTGAAGGAGAAAATGAAGTTAATGGGGTGAAAAATATTTGCAGAAATATTAGTTAAAATGTTTAATGTTTAAAAAAAATGCAAAGTCAGGAAGGTAAGTAATACCCAAGTAGAATGAGTAGAAAACAACTGCATATATATATATATATATATATATATATATATATATATATATATATGATAGCCAAATTGTTGAAAACTGAAGGTAAAGAGAGAATCTTAACACCCTGAGAGTAAGGACATATTACATATAAGAGGACAAAAATAAGAACGATAATGCCTGTTATCTCATTAGAAGCAACGAAGCTAGAATAAGGTAAACTATTTAAAATATTGAAATAAAAAAATACTGTCAATATATAACTTTATATTAAGCAAAAATATTCCTTAAAATAAAAGATGAAATAAAGACACTTTTAGATAAACAAAAGCCAAGAATTCTTTGCTAAGGAACAGAGCCACCTTACAAATACTTCTGAAGGAATTTCTTTGAGCAGAAGCTAAATGGTACCAGATAGAAATTTAGATGTATGGGAGAAAATGAAGAGCGCTAAAATGGTAAATGTGTGGGTAAATAAGCAACATGTTTTTCTTGCTTTTATTGAATTATTTTGAATTAATTAAAAATAGAAAACAAAAAGCTCAGTTAATTCCTGAAGTAAAAGTAATAATATATTATGGGGTTCATAGCATGTGTAAAAGTGAAACACATGATGACAATAATATAAAGGGTGTTATACATTTCTAGCATGATAAAGTGTTATAATATTAAAGGTAGATGGTGATAAATTAACAAAAATTATAATCTCTAGAGAAAATCCCAACCACATGCTGTTTACAGAAGAACTTTAAAGACAGACCTATTGAAAGTGAAAGAAGAAAAAAGAGATACCAAATAACACTAAGCATAAAAATATTGGTGTTGCTATATTAATATCAGACAGTAGATTTCTGGACAGGAAGCATTACTGGAGATAAAGAGAAACATTTCATAATGTTAAAAGTTATCACTTTTAGAAGATTTGAACACTGTTATCAACTGACTTAATATTAGTAGAACATAACACTCAATAACTGCAGAATATACTTTTTTTTTAATGCACCTGCCATGTTCACTGCAGTAGGCCATATGGGGAGCTACAAGGAGGACAGTCACTGAGCTGCTTTTTAGCTACAATCATTAGCAGAAACGCCAACAGACTGTCCTCATAGTTTTCTGAACTTCCCCTAAATGGACACAGTTGTCTGAACTTTCCTTATGGTTTTCTGAACTTCTTTGTAAATAGACACATATATAATCTAAAATAATAAGTCAGACAGAGAAAGGTAAATACCAAATGATTTCACTTATTTGCAGAATCTAAGGAACAACAAGAACAAACTAATCAAAAATAGACTGCAAATATAGTGGATAATTTGGTGACAGACAGAGGGGAGGGGGTGGGGGCTGGGCGAATGGGGTGAAGGGTTAAAGAAGCACAAGGTAGTAGTCGATAGTTGGTCACAGAGATGAGGAGCATGGCATGGGGAATGCAGTCAGCACTAATATGATGGCGAGGCGGAGGGCCTGCGGAGGGAGGGAGCAATTGGGGGGATCGTTTTATGAGCTACATAGATGTTTAACCAATGTTCTGCATACTTCAATGTTCTGTATACTTGAGATTAATTTAAATAATAAATGTTTTTTAAAAAGTACAATTTTTAAACAAATATAAAACCCTCTACTATTCCAACCAAAGAAGCCCAAAATCTCTATTTGTTTTTTTTTTCCTTTTCTTTTTTCTTTATTAAAATGCTCCCATCTTAGGAGTGTAGATGAAAATAAGTTCAGTATTTTATTCATGGGGTTTATGAGTCTGTGGTTAGTAGAGAAGAATATTTACTCTCAGGAACCATGCTGCCATGTGATGAAGGGGAAAGACCACCAGCAAGTTCTAAGAAGCAGAGGTGAAATACTGGCCCTATTGCATCTTAATGAGAAATGGTCAATTTACATAAAATAACCTAGAAAGAGCACACACACACACATATATACATATATACGTATGTATATATGTATACACATACACACACACACACGATTATTATATATGTATACATATACATATACGATTCTTTTTACCAGTGACTGAGTCTGAGAAATTCCATTTAAAGAAATTTCTGCTCCAATTTTTCAAATGAAAAATTTATATTCTCCAAAGAAGTATATAAAGAGTTGAGGATCAAATTCTTAGAAAATTCATTAAAATCTTCTGTGAATTAGACCATTCCAGTCATTTCCTGATGCTATTCATTTTTTCCACAACAGTTTCAATTTAAAAAAAAAAAAGTATGCATCATGTGTCAAGGCCATTTAAGGCTGTCAGGTGGCAAGAAAATAAAAAAAAAAAATTACTTAGCTAATGAGTCAGGGTTTCTTTTTTTATAAAACTCCTCATAAAATTTCTCTGGCTTTGTCTACATCATAAAATGAAAAAGTGAACCTGGGGAAATTAAGCCAGCAGAATCACGTGGGGCAAAAACGATGGAGAGAAAACAGAAAGAAACCGTCTGGTGGATTTAAGAACTCAGAATGGGAAACTACGGTGAGAGTGAAAATAGTATAATATATTGCATGAAACTAATGATCTTATGACTATTTGCAAAAAAGGAAAAAAATGACAAGAGAAACTATCCAAATGTCATAAACACAAGGGATGGAAAATTTGTTTAAAATCACTTAGTCTCTCTATATGACAAGTATTATACCAAAATATATAGCCTGCCCACTCTCTTTCTTATTCCCCCATCCAAATTTCAGGTCTTTTATATTCATCTTCCTCAAAAAAGCTGTTCTTAGAGAGGAACTGAAGATATACATATACTTTTTAATGTTATGAATTACTTTTTATGAAAAATAATGACTGCATTACCTCTATTAAAGGTTCCTGTATTTGAAGCATCGTCTTGCCAGAATCTAAGCCTCATTAAACTCATTTTCTTGGTGTTCAAAATAAAATAACTTACTCCTCAAAAACCATTAGATCTTCAAGTCTCAATAATGTCCAGAGTCACATCAAGGTCATTCATTTCCTTCCATGAGAAATTATTTTTGAGGAACTGTTCTCTACGCTCTGAATTCCTCCAGGAGGGTGAGTCTTTCTCCCACTGCCATTGTCTCGCTAGAGCAGAAGCTCCAGAAGGGCAAGAATGTTTTCTGCCTTATTCCTGTTGCACCCCTGCAATGCCAATGGTGACGTGCACACAGAGACTGATGACTGAAAGAATGAGCTGACAAAACTCTGTTGCTCCTGAACTCTCCAGATCATTGAACACACTGTGCGACCCACAGAAAGTCATGTAATCACTCTTTCCCTTTGTTTTCCAAGCTGTAAAACAGCTATCACAATGCTATCTCCTTCGTAGGATTACTGACAGGGTACAGTGAGCTGTCCTTGATCAATTTTTCATCGATCTTTACTCTGAGCATGGACAGAACTGTAGCCCTTAAAACTTCAAAACAAAGAAGAGGGCAGACTATATGCATAACATTTATTTTCAGAATATCTGGGGCATAGAGGGAAACAGAAATAAAGTTCATGTGTCAATGTCACAAGTTGCTCATAAAGCCCACAGGAACCCCACTGAATCTCAAGATCCCTGCCGAGTTCTCGAAGGCTGCCATCAAGCATCTCCAGGACGTCTGAACATGGAATCTACTAACTCCTTACTCTTCTGTTACAAAACAAAAGGGAGAACCCGCCTTATCCATCACTCAAGGCTGCTCAATGAAGAACAGCAGGAACATGCATTTTCTTCAGGGAATACGCCCGTTTCCGATTTCCACCTCCAACTCAGTCCCTAGGACATGATCTGATCACAGTGACTCCCTACAGGAGATGCAAAGAACAATTACTTTCCCAAATCTGGCTAATTAGATCTTAAATTTAAACCAAGTAGAACCCCCTAAAATCCAGTACAATTATTGGGTAAAAAAATAAAAAACTTTAACTGATGCATTGTAGACTTAAAAACTGCTGGGAAGATTAACATAAAAATAACAATATACACAAGTGACAAATGGTTCTGGCAGCTATTCACCAGAGGATAAAACAAAATGGAAAACAGTCTAGCTAATTAATTGGCCAACTTAGATTCTAAATTAGACACTTAAAATTTTAGTTTCTAAAACCTTCACTTAGGTGTGTAGATTACATGATGTTTTTCTCTAACACGGGATAACCATGATGACCGTTTGCTTTACTTTTGTGAACCTAGCAGACCCAGCCCAGTGACTTCCCCAAAACAAAGGGCGAGTGTGTCAAAAGTAAACAAAATTTCTACTTCCAGGAAGTGAAAACTGACAGCACCCTTCAAAGGATGCTCCCCCATGGAAACAATAATAATAATGGTAATGAATTATTATCCTTCCATACTGGGTAACCGAAACATTTATAGCAACTTTGCTGACACTGGCAAACTCTGGGAGCTGCTGAAAACAGGCCATGGCCCCAGGTGGGCAGCCACTGTCATTAACACTTCCCACTGAGAATCAACGTACTTTTTTCCAATTCAGTGTCTAAGAATGAATGGTAACATACATGAAAAAACTTGTTAGCCAGAGAAACCTGAAACAAATCCTTCTGGGGAAAGGAAAGAGTCTCCTTGCTTGGGGGACCTGGAAGACTGCATCGGGCTGGGGTGCGGTCTCAGCTAAGCTGGGTGAGTGGAACAGGGGCCCCGGTCACTTCCACAGTTGCAAGCAGAAGGGCGCTGGGCTGGAAAGGGGGAGCAACGGTGCCTGGAGCCCGTGATCAGAGCCTCGAGCCGGGAATTCCTGGCGCATGTGCGCGGCCGGGGCAACAGGAACATCCTAAGGCGCACAGGGCTCTGGAGAAGACGCTCCAGGTCCCTCGTGCACCCTGCACAGCAGGTGGCCGGTCACCCCAACACTGAAGCCCTTCCTGCAGGTGCTGACACTGGAATAGGGAGTGAAAGAAAAGCTTCCCAACGCTGTCCCATGACACGAGCCAGGCGACCGTGCTGAGCGGGTACACTGTGCGGATGGCTGCCCGGCGAACCCGCGCCCAGCAAAGCTGCGCGTCTGCTGAAAACGCTCAGGACGGAGATCCCGACCCGACACTGCAGTCGGGCCACGCGCGGTTCTGTTCAGCTCATGGCGACCCAGTGCCATGAGTGACTGCAGGTATCCAAACCTCTGGAAAGCAGGGCTTTTGTTTTTCTAAACTTTTTTGAAACATTCTAAAAACTGGTGTGACAATCTTGCTTTCTTCAAACGAACACCTAAAACTCTTGCATTTGAAAATGGGCCTCGGTCACAAGGTGTGGACACTATGGACGTAGGACACAAAGGGAGCAGGTCTCGCGGACAGGAGGCCACGCCAGGGCACCCCGCCGACTTGGGGCGCGAGGCAAGGCTGCACCCTGGCCGGCCCGGCTCTACTGCAGGCCTCCACTAACGCAGCTCGTCACCAGGAAGAGGCCAAATGGCGGGAACACTGTCACGGCCACGTGCTCACACACACAAGGTGGTGGTGGGCTGTGAGCAGCACAGTGCAAATATTTCCCGAGTGCTCTGGGCAGCAGCCAAACCGAGAGAAATCGACACCCCACAATGCAGTCTGGGCCGCTGGGCTTGGGTCACTGGGCTTGGGCTTCTCTGATTCACATTTCTAATTACAAGTTAAAGCTTCTGTCCCTGGAACAGGGATGTCCTCAGTCGGTGGGCAGGTGTGGAAAGCAGATTTTCGGAATGGGGCAAGGAAGGTGGCTTCTGGAAGCGCAGACAGACACCTGGCCCTTTGCAACCACCCAAAACAGATTTTGGACTTACTGATGCATGAACTAAATGTCAGTGTTTGAAAACATACTCGAGAAAAGTAGGAATACTGTCAAAATGATCGGCAAGGGTTTCTACTCGACTTCAGGGCTCACATGGCCCTTCTACAATGTCATTCTAATGAATAAATATGTTTCGGTGCCATTGCTTTACAGAAGTCATAGGCATACATAGATTTTTCAGTGACGACAATAAAAGGGTAATTAATGGACGACCACATAATTTTATGTTTATAACCTAAAACAAATTTGATGAGGTTTTTATCCTGTGAATTAATGCAAAACTGATATACTAGTATCTACTATAAAAATAAATCCAAAAACTTTACAAAATCATGCTTTCTACCACAGCTGAATGCATCAATTCAAAATAGAAATAATTGACTACGGGTTTGAACATTGCATAGTAGCCTTGTTAGATATCAGGAGTTGTTTTTAAGTGTGTGTGTGTGTGTGTGTGTGTGTGTGTGTGTGAGATCTTTGCTTCCATGGACATAGCAAACTCGGTTATTACAGCTGGTGGTTGCTGGTGTCTTCCTCCATCCCAAAAGCTGCAGGCCACCTCCATGACTCTCAGCCTGTGCCACTGCGTTGTCTGCGGAAGAGCAAACCGAACGCGTCAGCACAGGCACCGGTTTTCCAGGGCGCTCAGGATCTTGGCCAGAGCAGGGAACCCACACAGCTCGACATCCCTTAAACAGCGAGCAGTCACTGCCGCAGGCAGCGAAGACGACACATATTGATGGTCTCCTTTCATCTTGGAAGGAAGGAAGGAGAGTCTCTCACGGGACTTGCGAAATGATCGGATGTACTCCTCTGCTCCTCTGGACGTGGGGACACTGACGGAAGCACGCCGTCAGGAGACACACTTCGCCCGCACGAGTCCTGCGCTGAGAACGCGGCCCCGGCCGCGGCCCGGCGCTGTTTCCTGGGCTCGCAGCCCGTCTCCGGCAGCCGCGCCGAGGGTGTTCGGGGCAGGCAGACGCGGACTCTGACATCCTCGGAGGGGCGGGAAGCAGTGCACCTGCTGCGCTCTCGCCCTGCGCGGTAAGCAAGCGTGCTCTTCACGATTCACCTGAAAACGTTTCGGTGCAGAGCGAGAGACCAAGTGCATTTGCACACAGAGAGACTGGGCTTGGGAGATACTTATTATTCTGCCAGGTAACCAGCAGCTGCTGTGATTAGTTCTTGACCTGTGGGAGAGGTCTCTACTGGGACATTGGGGACAGTGGCTCTGAATGACCGAACTTGCTCCTCTGCCACTGAGTGTCCTCATGAGGGATAGAAATAATCTTCACCACAAAGAGGAGAGAAAAGTTCAGCTGACTGGAAACCAGCAAGACAGCATAAGCTCCACTGAAGATGAGGATGTTATCATTGTGTCGCTGGCAGCTCCATCACTGGCCACATAACTTCCTAGAGCTGTATTCGAAGCCATCTTTCTTTTATGCGGAAGGCAGGTAACTGTTCAGGATAGGTTATTTACCCACAAGCTTATTTAATTTCACTATGCAATTGAAAATTAAAACACAATTTGTAGGTCAACTCAGCATTCTCTTATATCTCATTCACAAACATGTTGAAGAAGATATTGTTTCACTATAATTCCTGACAAATTTTCAAATATCTATTGAGAATATAGTTAAATATTAACCCTTTCACATGAGTTTTTTTTTCCTTTTCTTTTCTTTTAACACATTACCTTAGAATGAAGAGAACAGGTAATGGTTCAGAAGTGCAGGCCCTTAGCCAGAAGATAACAGGACTCTAGAATTTACTAGCTCTGATACTAGGTCTCTCTTCGAGACCTTCCTTCTCTGTAAAATGAGGTGAATAAAGGTACTTGTTTTTCTAGGGTGCTGTGAGGATGAAATGGCTTAATAAATGTGGAGCATTTAGATCAGTCCCCAGCACACCACACAGCACTCAGTGCCTATTAGCTTCTTTCATTTTGAATAAAATGGTTATCGATATGCTCTTTTTAAAGAAAAGATACCAGTATCTAATTCATTAACCATTGCATTTAAATGAACAATAAGAATAAAATTTTAACTCTTGACTAAAGCTCCTTTTAACACAATGATTAACAATACTGAATTGAAAGTACACAATATCTTTAAGCTCATCCACCTAAATTAAGCTAAGTGATAAATCATAGTATTACTAACAGATGACATAGTCAAAATGATGAAAGATAATCCTTAGGTATCACAGTAACATTTTATAAGCTTTGGGGAGACCCTCCTGAGATTAAGCAGAACTAAAAAGTCAAAGAAAGCAACTGCCAGGTTTTGAATTTTTACATTTAGCTTGCTGTATTGATGTATTATGCATGCATTCATGTAGTATCCAGTCTGACTTACTACTTTAAGAGCTCTTTAATAATGATTTTTTTTTCAGTTTTTCTGCATGAATAAATATTGGTAAGATTCAGAAAGTACCAAATTAATTCTGCATCGTAACAATGGTATTTAAAGGAGAAAAGCAGCAGGCAGTTAATCACGGGAATCCGAAATCAGTGGAGTAAAAGCAGCAAGATATGAATGCACACGATTGATCATCTAGAACAGTGTATCACAGTCAGATCCTGGAGTTAGACTAAATATCGTATTTAAAAGGCAAAAATTACAAATTATGTTTACTCCTCAATAATTCATTATTTGGATTTTCAGTACCACTTGTACCGCTAAGATATTTCTTGAAACCAGAAGTCATGATTTGTGGATAACTTTCTGCTTATTCTGCTATCTCCAGAAACACCAGGGGCCAGTTTCTGCCCTTCCAGGCTCAGTTTGCCATTTGGGCATTGTCAGCCGTGGCTGGCTAAGAGGCGTTCCTGTTTTCAAACACTGTCCATGTTTATTCTGTAATATTTTCCTGTGCTATTTTGAGTTATTTTGTTTTGACTCCTTATGAACTTCCCAAACAAAGATTTTAAGCATCTTACTCCGCAAAGGTCACAGGAAGAAAAAAGCACAACTTGAATTTATCGCACACATAGGTGTTGCTGGAACTCCGAAGTGGCAGAAGCATCGTGAGGTCCAGCTCGGCCGACCAGCTCATTCTGCCGAGAACAATTCCTGCTCCGTTCTAAAGCCCTCGATTTAAAGAGGGGGCTCAGGAGCATGCCAGCTGCTCTGCCCTCCACAGACCCACCGCGACCCACTCTGGTCTGGCGTCCGGCCTCCTGTCCAGCGGAACCTAGGTTTAGAGATGACCCTCTGTCATCTCACGCTGGGGGGCTATGCGGGCACAGCCCCCTCCACCAGCTTACCTGCCCTCCTTGGGCTGGGGTTCCAGAACCTTCCTTTGTGAACGATCACATGATGTTAAACCAAAGGTGCTCCCCGGATAGAAGAAAGATGTAGACAGAGAAGGAACCAGCGCCTTTTCTAGAGGGGACCACAAAGACCAGCAACCGCACATCATGGCAGAGCGCAGGGCCTGCCTGTCCTCCCCCAGGGCGGATGCGGGAGCCGTGTCACCCCTCTCAGCCCCGCCTGGGAAAGGTAAGGAGGCAAGGTTGTCCCGAATGCCAAACTGCCGCACTGTAAGCCACCTGCGCTATATTTTCCGGAATGGTTAAAATACTCCAAAAGAAATGAAGAATAGAAAGAAATGTGCACTCTAAAAGACACACAATTTCATTTCACTTGTTATTGAATATGGATTTTTTTGGCCTTTGTATCCCATTCTATATCTTAAAGGGGTTTCTGAAATTTAAAAAGGAAATGGCATTAAAACACAAGCTAAACTTCAAAGTAAAGAGATGCCACAGAGAAATAAGACTTCCCTCAGGGATGCATTGAATAACAAAACTGTGGTTTAAATTATTTGGTTATTTAGAGTCAAAGGTATGTTAACTGGAGAATATCCTTGACTTCACATGCACCCACTTTAACAACCATCCATTGCTCTGGCTGTCACACACTCACTTACCCTACCTCCCTCCCTCTCTCTCTCTCTCCTTCCCTTTCTGTCACTGACCAGTCCCCAGGCATTTTTCCCTAAAGTGAAACCTAGGTCTGAAATAAATGTGTGTTGATTAAAACTTATTTATAATAGAAACAGTAGGGAGCTATATAGACTATTGTCTGTGTAACTATATCTTTTTTAATGTAGCATGTTTATTTTTTAACGTAGCATGTTATCACATCTAAATAAATCAGAAGTAGTTAATTACATTATCAACTTGGAAATGGTAAAAATACTTTAAAAAGTTTTAATTGTAAATTAACTATAAATGAATTTAACTTTAAGTGACCTGCACATGCCCCATTTTCTAGGCCTCATCTGCCAAAAATCTCTCTCTAGAGATAGGTTAGGAGAACAGAAAAGACTCGTTTTTAGAGAATAAAAAATAGCACTGCCATATACTCGGGTGTATAGTATGACATTGAAACTTATCATTTATTTTGACCTTTCTTCCAGCTAGCATGGATCCTAAATGGTGCCCATAAGACTAACTGGAGTAACTTTTTCAAAATACACACGCCTGTGGCCCACTCTCCAGAGATCCACATTCATTAAGGCCTACAAAATTGGCATTTGGTAAGGGAGTCTCTAGCTCTTGATGATGCCACGCGACGGGCTCGGGGCTGCACAGAGGCTGTTTTAGTTATTCCGCACACAGGCTTACGGAGCAGACTCCGCCGTAACGTCTGTGGTACAGAGGATGCCGAAGGCTGCGGAGCGCACGGGCTCACACGAGAGCACGCGGCTCGGAAGCACTGGAACCGGATTCCAACTCAGACACTCACACCCTGGGGGCTATAGTTTCAACCACCATGAGATGCTACTCCTGTTTTTATATCAGCATTCCTAAATTTACCCAATTTAAGTCACATTTAACATTTCAGTAAATAATAAATTAAAATAGATAACAGAAGTATGTGCATGAGAGACTCAGTAAACATTCATTGCTGTGAAAATAAGATTAACTTGGACATGATCCAAATATTTGAAGTAATGAAAAGTGTCATAAATATCAGAGTTTTGTTTTTTGTTTGTTTGTTTGTTTGTTTGTTTTAACTACAGGAAATACTTTGAAAACTCTGAGGTCTTTTCTGAAATACCAATATGTGATAGTTGACTTTACTTGTCCTCTTGACCGGGTCACGGGGTGCCTCAATATGTGATATAAATCATTCCTGGGTGTGGCTGTGAGGGGGCTTCCGGGAGGGACGAGCGTTTGAACAGCGGACAAGTGAAGCGGACGGCCTGCCCCAGGGCAGGCATCGTTAGTCCGCTGAGGGCCTGAGCGGAGCAGAAACGTCAAGAAAGGGACAATGTGTGCTCTCTGCCTGACTGCTGGGCTGGGACGTCCGTGCTCTCCTGTCCTTGAACAGGACCAACGCCACCAGCTGCCCCCGGTTCTCAGGCCTTCGGACACAGGCGGGAATGACACCTCTGGTTTTCCAGCTCACAGATGGCAGATCATGGAACCTCTCGGCCTCCGTGATCACGTGAGCCAATTTCTATAATAGACACCTTTATCTGTCTCCTACTGGTTTTCTCTCCCTGGAGAACCCTGACTAAAACGCAGTACAATAACTTTTAAGCATAAGCTAAAGTTGGCAAACTATTTCTCTTCTGTAACAGAGATCATTATCTTCAGAGAGAATAGTATGTGACCTACAAGCATTCTATGCTTTAAGTGTTCTTATCTCTACTGATGAGAAAATATCTATCGGTAGTTAGAAGAATTCAAAGATTCATCTTTAGAAAAGAGTAAAAAATAGCATTTCCATGATACTCAGGTATAAAGCACTAAGAGAAAACAAACCATTTACATAGAATGGTCTTTCAGCTAGCTTGAATCCTAAAGATTTGCCGTTAGACTCCTAACATTCCTGCTAAAACTATTAGCCTTTAGCAGAGACAGATTTTGGGTTCTAAAGTTATTTTCAAATAAAAAGCTCTGTAGAAATTGATTTTCATTTTTAAAACCTTGTGCAAAAATGGGGAAAAAAATAATGTTCAACACTTAATTGCAACTGGAGTGGTCAGCAGGACACACAAATCCCATTACTCAAAACTTAGTTTAGGAAGTTCTCAAGGTTTGAAGTGTTTGACATTGTACAGTCTGTGAATAAAGTGCTGTAGAGACACACATACATTAAATTTCAATTAACGATGTGATTAAACAGGCTTCCAAACTGGCAGAAGGGCTGCGAGAGTCGAGGTTATTGGCTAGCCTGACCGATATGTGCACTGCGATATGAACACATACTGACATGCATACTGAATCACCAAGCATTCCAGCACAATAACCCCTGCTTGAACATTATGATTCTGCTTTGAAGACTCCCGACTGAAATTTTAAGTTTTCTAAATTTACAATCCAATTGTTACCTTTCAGTTCAACATAGTGGTTGGAAATTCTGGCCTTAATCTGTCTCATGTGTTCAGTGTATATGGGATTCTTTCTCCAAGGCTGCTAGGAAGCTATAGAGGGTGCAACAACCTGGGCTCTTCTTCTTGTTTTAGTACTCCCTCCATCTAATGTAAGACAGTGCCCCAATCTTAACTGATGTACATTAAAGCTGGATATATTGCAATGTCAAGAGAAGGAGGGAGAAAAAAAAAAAAAAAGACTGGAGAGAGGGAGAAAAAAATTGTGTACCAAAAAAGAATAGAGTAGGAATGTTCTGAAAACTTAGACTGTTCGGTATTCAAGGAAAGAAAAGAAATCTGTAAAACTAATGAGTGTGTCCTCCTGCCTCACTCTAGAGAACTTGCAACAATTCAAAAGTCAAAATTATATTCATTTAGTAACCAGTCTTCTTGTATCAATGCTTTAAAACTCATCTTCTCCTAACTCAATATAACTCAGGTAACACATTTTACAACTAAGGATTTATATCTTCCACCAGTTGGCAATATAAATTTGTTCAGGATGATAATGCCCTTTCTGTGCTAAAGCACTGACTTAAGAGATTATATGACACATATTTAAATGTGTTTAAAGCATGACATCATTAATTTTTTTTATTTCTACAACAATGCTATTCTCTCATTACATTTGATTTACATATTCTCCATTAAATCCTGGAATGTATGCAAATTGTAAATTACAGTAATTAAGTTACTATGCATAGTAAATCTCTTAATATTAAATCAACCAACACAAGTTTCTTTAGAATCTCAATTAAATAATAAAAAGGTTTTCTACTATAATTTTTTAGATTTAAGTGGGACATTTTTGTGGAGATTTTTTATTTTCCTATTTGTAGGAGATGTGTGATAATAAAAAAAACAAGCTATAAAAGCAAAATAATTCAGGCTTTTTCAAAGCAAGTCCTACCATAATTAAAAGTCTGCATAAAATTTTAAAGAAGAAATAAAGCTTTCAATTATATATAGCATTTTCTATATGCATTTAAACACAAAAACAAAATATCAGACAGAGGAGTATAAACGTCATCTTTCTCCAGCCTGCCCTTTCTCTGCCTCAGTCTCTTTGACAGCCCCTGCTGGTGGTGCAGCTTCTGCTTTAATCCTTTCCGTAGAGGTGCGTAGCTACAGGGCAACCCATTCTGACAGCAAAGGGCAGGGTTTATCCATCACAGCAAGGAGGTAAGAAAGAGTAGAATTCTAGCTTTCCCCTAATACACTTCTCTCCTTATTACCAACTGCACCTCAGTTGATTTTCTCTTTCTGACACAATGAAGAATTAATAGCACTGATGATCTTTCAAAAGGCAACATAAAGGATCTTCATCTGTTTGTGAAGTATAAGGAAACTGTTGCTTTCCCTAATGAGATAAATACAGACCTGCCAATCCCAACGATGAAGAGAAGCTCTCCAAGTTATTTGGGGACCTCTCACATCTAAACCTAAGACTCTTGAATCACATGGCTCACTTCTTCCTCATTAATTTCCTGCTAATATTTTTCTGTCAAGATTATGTAAGCCTTAGGGTGGGTAGGGGGGAGATTTAATTATTTGCAGACATCTAAAATGAGGGGCAAATTTTACTAAAATTTAGGTCTTGAAGTAATTAAAGAATGATGTACAAATCAATAATATGGCTTTCGAGACTTGACGTTCCCTAACTTTGGCCTACTCATGGGGACTTTCTATGACGCTCCCTGCTCATTGGCATTTTCTCGAAACGGAACCCGGAAGGACATGGTCCATAGACAGAGGTCCTCTTTCTGGCCAGTTTATGACCCAGAAAGGAGTTCTGGTTGCCCCTGATAAGACCAAAGTCCACCCTGGGTGGTTATTACCTGGGGTAGAGTTTACTCCCTGCATAAACTAGTAATTTTGACACATTATGTTCTTTCTGATATTACTTTAATTATTTCAATATCTTTGTCACTTATTTTTTTTTAATCAGTAACTAAAAATTTAGATTTAAATTCTCCACTAGAACACCGAAAGACTTAGAATAACCTTTTAGAATTAACGCTTGTAGACATGGCTGCAAGTAGGAAGTAATACAGTAGAAGCCAGTTTCTCTAGCTGTTCTTGCTATTCTAATTCACATAAAATCTCCATAGGTATGTAATAATCCAGTATCAGGCAATATGAGATCATTCTTTTGTTGCAAATGCGGGGGTAGGACAAATACAAAAGTTAAGTAAACCTTTAAAGACAGACTTTTGCAAGGTCATAAAATACTTTAGTCAGTTTTCCTGTGAAGCCCTTCATCATTCAGCTTTGGGGAAAACACACTAAGAAAGAACCATGGCATCTCTGGGAATCCAAAAATAGCCACGTCTCCCAGATGGCCTTCTGTGCTTCCTGGGGTGTCCTAGTAATGGGAAGAGGCTATCATGAACATGTTTACGTGGAAAGCAGGCAGGAGAATAAAGAGGTAGGGTTCTAAATGAAACGTTCTCACAGGCACCATGTGGTAGAACCCACCAAGCACAAGATGAGGGTAGATTTGATTTCCAAATTCTGCGAGCAAACGTGCTAGCTACAGCGCGCCATGCTGCATATCTTGTTCCCATTTAATTTCAGTAAGAATATGGCTGTCACATTAGATTACAAGCTGGCATTGCATCAGATCTCCAGTTTTCCTGTTGTAGCAGAATAAGTAGTCACTAATTTAGACAACAGTCTACATGGGGCGGGGTGGGGGGGGAGGATTCCAACCCACTCAGCAACACTGGACTTCACGTCTAGAGAAGGCACTGCTTTCATCACGATACAGTGACCCCTAGAGCTATGTATTACACAAGCTTTGCAACTGCAAATGTTTCAGAAATAATAATACTACTAATAACATGTGCATCTATACAAACAGTACTAAAGAAAAAACAGATAAAGGTACAAGGCGGTCACCATGTTATCTTTGCAACTTTTCTGTGAATTTGAAATTATTTCAAACTAAAAAAAATTCTGATCATCAAATAATGCTATTAAGGAAACAGTGAAGAGATAAGCCACATTTAACTAATGGAAAATAAATAGCTGTGGCAGACAGCAAGAACTCCTACCATCCGATAATTAAAAAGTATAAAAAAAATAGACAAATGAGGAAAAGACAAAGAAAGGTATTCGACCAAAGATGAACCATGAATGAAACAAACATCTAAAGATATTTAATACAACTAATAGAACTTCAGTATTAGGGGAAACAAAAGTTTAAAACATAGTTATGATCTTCTACCCACAGAACTGTCAAGATTTAAAACTATGGCAATGCCCAGGGTTGCAGAGACTTATATACTGCTGGTGAAGGTATAAACTGGTATAGTCCCTTAAAAGCAACTGGGAATTGTGTGATAACATTGATGATACATGAAACCGTTGACATCTACTAGAATGTATATGCCTTTGAGGAACTGCACGAGACAGGCATAAGACTGTTTATGGCTTTAATGTTTGTTACAGCTAAAAACTAGCAAGAACCCAAATGAAAAAGAATGAACAATAGCTAAACACCTCAGCATGAGTGATCTTAAAGAGAGAAATCTGAATGAAAGAAACAAGTCAGAATAATATTGACAGTGTGATATCATTATACAATGTTTAAAACACAACATATCAAAAAGTATATATAAATTCTAACACTTTATTAAGACTATCCCATCATGTATCATAATGAAATCCATGTATCAAAATGTCCTCAGTATGTTTTAATGACTGTGAAACTTTAAAAAATTCTGAATGAAGCAGAAAGTCCATTGCAAAACAGGGAGTTCCAGTTCAAAAAGATTATTTGAGATCATGAAAATGTCATAAAAATAATAATTTTTTTAAATACAGGAAATAGTTTGTATCTGACAACTCTAAAGTCTGACTCTTTTTGAAATTCCAGTACATGATTGCTACCTTTGTATGCCAACTTGACTGGGTCAGAGGGTGCCCCAATGTTTGATTCAAAATCATTTCTGGGTGTGTCTGTGAGGGGGTTTCCGGAAGAGATGAGCGTTTGAATCAGTGGACTGCATCAGGCCGATGAATCGCCCTCCCCAGTGTGGGTGGGCTTCATCTAATTCATCAGGCAAGAAAAGACCAAGGCCCCCGCTCAAGTTGTCAAGCAGAAGGAGTTCTCGCTTACTCGCAGGAGAGTCAGCCTTTTTGTGCTACTCTGGCCTTCAGCTGATTGGACGAGGGCCACCCGCACCAGGGAGGGCTGTCTGCTTTCCTCAGTCTGCTGATTCGAATGTCAGTCTCATCCGTGACCACCCTCACAGACACGCCCAGAATGTCTGACCAAGTATCTGCACATGCTTTGGTCCAGTCAAGTTGACATAAAATTTACCATCACAACCACTCAAATTTCATTCAAATTTTTACTGTCTAAATTCACAATCAAAATCATTTTGAGCTAGTTGAAAATTTATACTGATTTTACCTGTGCCAAACTGAAGCCTTAAAAGCACTTTGCAGAATTTCGTTCTGCCTGGTGCCTGGGCATGCTTCTTTAGGGCATGAGGCAAGGGTTGGTAAGGGAATGTGAAGGTCTGAAGCAGTTTTAATTTATAGTAAAAATTACAAAGTAAAGTTACTATCAATTGAATCACATAGCTATATGTGCAGTCTTTCTTTTCATAGGAGTTTTGTGATTCATGTGACACAGGAAAATTGGAATAGTATGTTAAAACTTAGTTACATTTAAAAATCTGGAAAGAGAGATAACTCAGACCATGTATAACATACATATACCAAGGAAATAATATCAGACATAGAAGAATACAGACTCTATGGTCCCATTTGTATAAAATTCAAAACAGCTCTACAATGGCAGAGGTCAGAGGGTAGTTAGCTATCTTCTGGGGC
>CM053512.1:3232367-3312501 GCA_028627145.1 Eidolon dupreanum | reverse complement strand
CCAGCGTGAGAGGCCTGTGCAGATCCCAGCCTCCAACGCTTTAGGGTGTGGGGAAAGTTTGTTAGCAATCCCAGAACTCTTCCTTTGTTCTGTGGGTTTCCTGTGGTCTGGCTGACAGCTGATCAGCATATTGCAGTCTCTGAAGTAGCTTGACTTAACATTTAAGTTATCTCGCCTTCTCCCTATGTTAGTAGAAAGCTAAAGGAACCGCTAAGAAAGCCTCAGGCATAACACAGAAACACATTCTATGTGCTTTCTGATTGGAGATGATAAAAACTATGGAATCGTCAGGAGTCATCAGAAAGTGACGAATGCAGAGAAGAGGCATGACCCAAGCTGTCTCACCCACAGGCACCTTTTATTAATATGAGTCTATAGTCAGACCAAAAAGAGAGGGCAAGAAGCATTTCATTTTATGTGAAATTTCTCACTGCTTGAAGTGACTGATAAAATGCTCCACGAAACTGATTGACTTAAAGGACCAACATAAGAATGCTCTGGAAGTTTACTGTGTCTTTTGAAAAATGTTGATGAGGTAAGGCACAGTCTTTATAGTCGTAAAAGGATTTTCTTTTTCAATACAGTGGTCCCTGTGTCTCTGCTCATACACGATTTCTGTCACATTCGACCTTTAGTGAAGGTACTAATAAGTGAACAAATGGTACTTTCCAAATGATTTTCCTTTAGGACAGAGTATCCAATTACCCTTTATAAAAATGTGTGTGTGGGAGGGTGGACCCTCCGAGATTATTTCATAATAGTATGAAAGACACCTTTCTTCATTGCGCACCAGACTCTGGGCCTTGCTGGGTGCCCTCCCCCCGCCCCGCCCCATCTGAATTCAGGACTTGACGGCTGGCTATGCCGGGGCGTTTCCAGTGCCCACGATGCTCCTTTGTCCCCTCCGCATCTCCTTCCCGCCTTCGCACTCGCCTGGCACCTCACTTCCATTTACTCTGCCAACCACATCCCCTCCCCTCCCGATTCCAGATGGGTTCACATGCTAGGAGGCACGTGCAAGGGAGGAGAGCCGGAAAGACACACTGAACAGCTACTTCTTCGGCTGCTTAGGGCCCCAGCTTAGGGCCACGCCTCCTGCCAGGCGGTCACTCACTCTCCTGCAACTGCTCTCTCGGTGGCTCCGGTGCTGCCCTGGCGTGCCTGGCCACTCGGTGTCGGCTTCCCCCGCTCCTTGTCACACTTCATAAATAGTCCCTTCATGAAACTTTCTTCATTACCCCTTCTGTGTGCCATCTGAATATTGTCCAGCCCCTAAGCTGCACACCGAAAAAGATTCCACGCAATGAAGACGGAACTATGTTGATTTTGCTGCACAGTTAACAGAAGAAAAATGACAAAGCACAAACTTCAGATAATAGGCTGTGGGGTTCTGATTCCTAACTCCCTTCTCAGTAAGGAAAAAACTCCTTCTCTCTCTCTCTCCCCCCCTCTCTCTTCCCGGTATTGCTAGATGGAAAGGAATATTAATTTTCATAAGCTTTACAAGTTTTCCAGTTGTGTATATTAATAACAGATTTTATTAATTCTATTCTTAAGTGTGGGTGGGGAGTGGCTTCTTATAATTTTCTCAGCAAAATGCCTGCCACTAAATATATGTAACCACAAAACTCACTGTTCTTCTATTTGTGTGGTCCTCAAGTTTTGAATCTTTCCCTAATTTTAGGGCTTTAAGTTTCTTCAGTAGCTGCTTCAGGGTTATTCCAAGAGGCTGTGATGAGAGCCTTGCATCAGAATAACTTTCCAATGAAGCCAGGCAGGAAGAAGCCCCCCGCCCCTCCCCATGCGGTGCACATCCTGCCCCCCACCGCCCTCCCACACCTGCTCCCACGTGGGCAACGCAGACGAGACACGCTCGTTTACGGCCCACTTATAGTTTTGATTTTCACACTAAGTATTTCTGGATCACATTTGTTTCACTTGCAGATGCTTTGTTAGTCTCTAGTTTATTATTAATATTCTGAAATAAATGCATTTCAGATCCCGTAGGAAACAACTTTCAGAAGTTGGTACATAACGTGCCCCACCTTTTCCTCGGTTCACTTCCGAGGAGAACTAAGAGGACTTCTTCCTGCTCTACTTTTGAGATGTGACACTGAGCGAGAACAGGGACTCTGTTTCTTAAAAAACACGATGCCTCTCATCTGCCAAATAACAGTATGTGTGCTCTGGCACCGTCGGCTCCTAGGAGTTACAACTGCAGAATTATCTGTGTGTCATTCACCTGATACGTGAGGCCATTTCCATGAGACAACTGGCTGGTATGTCCTTCTGTTTGAATAAGTCATTGTTCAATCCTGAGACATTTTTGAAGTAGTTTAGCCTATGTCTTCACACATAACATGCCTGCCAGAGCACGGAGCATTCAGCAGGGTTGGAAATCCTGTTGTTTGCTGGTAAGGACCCAAAAGCCACACAGATTCAGACTATGGTCCCTGGAACCACAATACACTACTATATAACATATTCATGAGAATCAAGTTTCTGTCACAGAATTTTCTCATAAAAGTTAATTGGAAAATACTGTATTACGTTAGCTATTTACGTGATGTAGCGCCAGTGTGCGCATATGCACCATATCTGACATGTGCCAATGTGTATATACACACTAAATGACATATGTGCCAGTGCGTAGCTGTTCTCCGTACATCTGTGCCAGAGCGTACATACAGCACTCGACATGCGTACCAGTGTGTGCGCATGCACGGTGTAGGGCATGCGTGTGCTGACATGCAGGCGGCTCATCAGAAATCTTTCCCTGTGGCCCCCAAACAATTACAGATAAAATTGCGTCAAGATTATCACCAAGACAATAGACTCTCTTCAAATTTTTTACTTTCTCTTAGATGATTCTATAATTTCAAGATTTAACACTGTAGAAGTGACTTTTCTCTACACAGCACTTCTCTGTGTAAACGCCCCAGAACAACCACTGCTCAGTGCACCTTCCACGTCCTCGGCTGTCTTTGTTGGCCACGAAAACTGAAAGCCATTCTCTTGTTTACATCGATTTAAAAAAAAAAAAAAAAAAACTCCTACATATTAACAGCAATTCTGTCCTTACACGGTACAAACTAAGGGAAAAGCGGTGGCTTCGAGAGGCGGCAACTGCGGAAGGAGTCTAACAAGCCCGCGGCGCCGCGTACCAGGTGCGGCGGCCCTCCCGGGGCGGCCTGCGTGCCGTCCACCCGATCCGCCAAGGTCACACGGCGCCTTTGCCAGTCCCTGATGCTATGACCTGGGCCAGTCCCTCGACTCTCTCCAAAACGGGGATATTAAGAGTACCCGTCTCATAGGGTAATCATGCCTTAACATTTCAAACTACCTAAACCTACTCTCTAGATGGTAAGTAATTAGTACATTCAGGTTTAGAATCAATGATCTTTCCTCTACATTCGTAATATCTGAGTCCCGGCGATGTCTGCCCAATCACCACATCGCACAGCAGGAGCCGAGGGCTTCGGCATCTAAACATCCGGGCTTTTAGGTTAGCAGCAGAAAGCATGATTGGTATTCCTATCATGTTTTGACAAAGTTCCATATTGCTTTTACGATGATTCAAAATGGGGAACCTCATTTAGCAGCTGGCCACATTCTTGCCTTTCACAGTAATTCATCTTGGCATAAAAACTTTGTAAGTTCTTCCCTTGGCCAAAGTAAAGCCTAAATCATGAGTATACCTGAAATATAAAATCGGCAACATTCTTTCTTTAGTCCAGTAGTGTAGAATTTAGGATTTTCTCAGCTATCAGAAAAATGATCCTACTAAGAAAACATGGTTTCTTTTTAGTTGTTTTTTTTTTTTTTAAATAGTAAAGAAAAAAAAAAAGGAAAACGTTTTCTTTGCCCCATAAAGGGGGGGAAAACAAATTCCACAGTGTTCAAAATCTCCCTTTGGAAATATGTGTTTCATGGAGTTAAAACGTTCCAATGATGTTGTTTTGAGATCATTTGGCTTGTTTTCACTCTATGTCACACACAAAGAATTCTCCCACATAGGATGAGAAAGTTGGACTTCAGGTTTTCAAGCATCTGCTTTCAGATGTGACTTAAGCACTTGTTTCTTAATAGTTTAAAAGTCCCCAGGGTCCCAGGCTGTGTGAAAATGGGATAATTATTAAAAGATTACAGAAGAGCAGAATCTGATCTGAGCCTAAAATCATTTCAATTGTCCTGATGGCTAATTATAAATTCGTTAGAAAATTTTTGGGAAAAAAAATGCATCCTCAAGCAGTTTTCACTGTTTGGAGACTATACCAACAGGTAGAAACATTTTGGGGGGGTTGTTACATAATTTAATATGTGTAAAGACTTCACAAAATGTTTTACTTAGGAACCTAAATATTTGAATCATGCAGGTTACTTATTTTTAGATGTTATCACTTATAAAAATTTCTTCTTCACTAATTATAATAATTCTGTCAGAAATACCTTTTTTTCCAAAAGCAAATTAATATACATTCAATCACTGGCACATTATTAAACTTTAAGTAGTTTAGCGTATATAGTGCTGTCAGCAGCATTTATTTTATCCTTTATGTAATAGGGAGGCACTTGTCAAAATTCCTGGCACCTTAATATGAAAATTGTTCTGTTTTGATCTGACAAAATACTATGAAAATAATAAAAATATTTTAACACTGATTGCCATATTACTGCCTGGACATATGCTAGTTCTTTTGTTGGCATAACAAAATATGTAAGAAATTAATTGCTTGCCTCTTAATTCATTCCATGCCATCAAGTTCACATGAAGCACTTTTAATATTATACCATTTTGCATTAAGTATTTTATATAAAGCTAACACTGTGTGTTTGACCTTCTAACCATAGCAACAAAGATCATAAAATACCATGAACTGAGAAGAAAATATTCATCTTTTTAGCATTTCTGGACTTAAACATAAATTCACTTAAGTATAGCCTATTTCTTGATACTCATAACGACAATAAATCTAGCCTTGAATTATAAAAGGCTCAAAAGTTTTCAAAAGAAATTGCTAAAATGATCAGACTTCAGGATACATGCATACAACCTAAAACCTTTAGGGGAACTAATAAAAAAGATTGTCTCCCAGAATACGTTCTTGTTTGTTCTTCAGATCAGCCTGAAGCCGATTCTATAGCTAAAAGCTGGGTAAATGTGCAAGTCTAACGTATAAATTGTAAAATATCCATATATTTTGGCAATCTCTTTTCTTCTTTATCTGCATGGCAGCCATTTTTGTTAATACTAAAACTCTACGGCCTATTGATGATAAATCTAACAACAATTACAAACCTGGTATTGCTTTTATTTTGGCTGAGCATTACATAAGTGACCCATACAACTTCTGCTTGCTTGCCTAGTAAATGCGAACCAAACAAGTAGAAAAATGGACCTCCAGCCCTAACCCCATCCGCATGAGCTGTAGAATTGACTGTGTTCCAGAGAGCATCATGAGATGTCCCTTCACCCCTAAAATGAGGCTCAATTTATTATCCTCTCTTATAGACCAAACACCTTATTTACCTCCCAGGTGTGTGACCTTGATTCTGACTTTAACTTATTTTCTTAAATTTGCTCCCCTCCTCTCTTTTATTTGGTAATCAAAATGTCCTGTTAATATTACCTTTTGTCCGTCTCTCTCGAGTTTATGTCATTCCCACTATCAATACCTAAATTGTGTTCTCTCTTGCACATTCAGCTTATTGTAATAAGTTTTTTAGTCTACTTCTCCACATCCTAAATCATCCCAAATTATGACTACTAGATTAATCACTAATAAAAAGTACTAACATTCAATGTGTCATTCGCCTTTAAAATAAATTGTTATTAGGAAGGCAAAATTTGGATTCTTCAAACAAGAACCAAAACTCTTCATTCACTGCTGCTGCCTATGGGGTATAGCTCAGTGGGAGAGCATTTGACTGCACTGATAATTTACTTATTGCTTCTCCCATAAAATTTCCTTTTCAGCTAATCTTCACCTCCATGCCCAAGCAAAACACCCATGTGCATTCCATCACATCAAGACACCGCGCTAGTGCTACGACCCCTGCCATCACCATGACCTTGGCCGATTCTTACCCCACATCCTTTCAGAAGTCCAGCTTACACTGACCAGGTTTAAGACTTCCTAAGCATTCAATAGATAGTTCTTGAGTAATTACTGCGTCAGTCAGTAGAAGATGAATTGCTGCCTAACAACAGAACCTCAGTGGATTCAAACAAAACAGAGAGACGACTCGCCTCTGCACCGCGTCAGGGGAACGGGGATCCGCTCTGCGTCACCCTCGCCCGGGGCCAAGCTACGCACCCTGTTCCATTTGGAATATCCTGTTTCTACGGTGGAAAGAAAGGAACATGGAGGATCGTGAGCGCCTGTAGCAGTCAGTCTGGAATCGCTTCCCCTCACGTTCCAGCCCCAACTGTAAGAGCGAGGTCGTGAGATCCTGCCATGTGTCTGGACACGCGGCCGGGCCACCTCCGGTGCCTTTAGACACGGGCTGCAGGTGAGTCTCCCACCGCATCTTCTCTCTCCTCACCTTCCCCCGCTTCTGCAGTGATACGAGGTCGGCTTCTTCCAGCGGCCGGACCTCATTCTGACAGCGCGGAGCTCCTAACCTATGACAGAGCTGGAGCTGGTGGAGATCTGGTCGTCGAACGAGCACGCACCTGGTGGCCTGGGTCTCGGCGTCTCAAGCTGCGGCATTCATGGGTGCAGCTAGCCCTCGCTCCAGGCACATGAGAGAACTGTATGTCCCGCCCCCCGGTGACTGGCGTAGGCCCCTAACTTCTGGCCAGAAGTGATGTGCATCCCCACCAGCCAGGCGATGCGCTGAGGTGGGACCCTTGAGAGCCCTTTCTCTCTTGACCTGGATGCAGCACACGTAAAGGGGGTGGCATCTCTGTCGGCCTAAGTCTAGACCGAGCACAAACTGCGACGAGCACAGACTCCTTGCCAACCTACGGGGCACGCGGGGCTGACCAAGGAATGAGCTTTCCTGGTTCGGAACAGTGGGTCTTGGGGCTGCTCATCCACGCACACGGATTCTAGGCTTCCCGACTAGTGCGGAGTTTATAAAAGCCACGCTCGGAGGGGCAGTGGGAGTCTTTGCTCTTTCTCACAGAGTGTCACAACCCCAACAGGCTGCTCTCAGGAGCGAGTCTAGCTCTAGCCCCCTGCCAGGTGTGGGGCGTTAGGATCCTGTTTCCCCAGGGAAGTAACCTCTGGCAACCGTGTTTGCTTTTGGAGTCAGATGGCGGTGAGCCCAGGCTACGGCTGTGTGTGTCTATGCCATTTCTGCTCCACAGAGATTTTTCTCCTGTTTAGGGATTCTTCTTTTGATGTTTTGAATTAGTTCACCTGACATTGCTCTATGCATGGCATGAAAAGGGTGCTTTTTAAAACAGGCTCTCAGAGTGCCACTTTGTCCTCAAATGATTTTGATGGTTTTCACATATCAAATCCTCATGCCCAGCCAAGCACCTGCCAATACTGTGACACATAAGTATGATCCAGGATCTAACTCAGGGTCACTCAGCCTGGGCATCAGCAACATTTTGGGCCAGATAATTCTTTGTTGGGGGTCGGGGAATCTTGTACATTGTAGGATGTTTAGCAGCGTCCCTGGCTTCTACTCACTAGATTCCAGTAGTCAGCACCTCCCAACACGCACACACATGCATGCACACGTGTGCACACACGTGTGACAAGCACACGTTTTCCCAGTCATTGACAGATGTCCTTCAGAGGAAGGGGACAAGATCACTACCAGTTGAGATCCACTGACCTCATGGTATCTACCAGAGAAAAATGACAAAAATACGTTGAATAAATTATTAGGGTAACTATTAAGGAAGATTGCTTTATGTCATTATCAGGGGAGGGGTTTGATTATAGATCAGGTGTGTGGGTTTTTTTAAATGAAAAAAATGTTATATTACCATTTCATCACATATTTGACAAAGAAAATACTAATAATTCAAGATACTGTGTGTTAAGTGTCATGTGCATGCCAGAGAGAGTGCCTGTGGCACACGGATGTCAGTTAGTGTCTTGCCGTCCTTTCTGAGGTTGAACAACTCGCAGTCTGCCGGGGGCATTCGCGAAAGCCCTCAGTGCTGGGAACACCAAGACGGCCGGTCCCCTGCAGTAAAGCTGAGCGACACCCCTAATCATGCCTTGCGAAAAGCCCAAGCCATTGCTAAGAACTCAGCTAGGTCCTAAGGGAAAGGTACTTCTCAAGCCACTTCTTGCTCCTATTTCCTGCTTTCCTTGAATTTTTATTTTTTGCCTTCAATCTTGAAGCTCTTCACTCATCTCCTCACTGACAATTAAACAAATAAGGACTTTATACTCTTTCGTCTATTTCAAAAGACAAAGAAAACATTTCAAAGGCCTTTTGTGTGTAGCAGAACCTATAAAGCTTAGAATATCATACAATTTTATTGTCTACAATATCATATATTCTGGCTTCTGGCTGCATATCCATTTACATCCTGTCTTCCATCGCTGCCCTCCCACTAGCCCCGCCACTCACTCACACCCCTCTCTCTTCTTCCTGCCTTTTCCTGTTCATTCTTGATCAGAGTATTTTAGGTCCTAGATTTACTCCCATAATGTTTGTTTCTCTGCAAAGACAGTTATCTTGCTCAGATGTACTCTGGAATGTGTAGTAAGATAATGTTTCTTTTGTCCTGTCAGCTGTGTGATGGAGATTTGGAAGAGAAAGAGAAATGTGTTCTCGCTGGGCGGGGGCAGAAGACTTCACGCCAAGACGGGAGACAAGGAAAGCAAAGGCGTGGAGATGAAATGAGCGTGGCAGAAAGACGAGTACGGCCCAAGAGAAGGATGTGTGGAGGGAGATAACCGGAAAAGATGAGGTTGGGGATACATTAAGGAGCTTAGGTGTCCAAAAACAGACTTGAGAATTTATCCCATAAAGAGTAAGAAGCTATGGAATGATCTTCAGCCATAGAGTGATAGGATTAACTTGAAACTTTTATATTTTCCCCTTATTTTAATTATTTTGGTCTTATACCACTTTCTCATTTCTTAACACAAAAGATAATCTCAATATTTAATTCTATAATAGTATAAAAGTCTCCATGTTAGGAATTGTATTATATCTTCCTTTTTCTTTTTATTAACTAGAGTAATTTCAAACTGATGAGAAATATAAATTAAGTTTCTTAAGTGATTTTTATGTCATTATATTTATTGTTCAATATATTGTACATGTGTATAATGTATCTTTCTGTTATCTGAAAAAAAAATGTTATTGTCAGAAACCCAAACAAAAGGTAACAAAGCAAAGCACAAAATTTCTAAAGTGTAATACCACCTTAGTTCTTATTTTCTCTCTATAGATAACCGCATTTTTTTCCAGTGTAAATAAAATACATAACAGTAAGATATTTAGAACACTTTACATTCGAAGTATTCTTAAGCTTTTTGGGACAATATTCAATGTGATCTGAAATTCTTCTCTAGCCATATTAGAACTCACATAGGAATTCATTCAGAAAATAACTGAAACCATTTTCTGTCTATAAATTCTCAAGTGCATTGTAGAAAAGTTATTTGCAATCTGTTGAATCATCAATGAAAAAAAGGGCTATTGTTCCTCTCTCCAATTTTAGTACTTTGCTAGTGTTAAAATGAGAATACTTCTTGCTGATTTTTATATCATTTGTGTGTGTACATATATATCACACACATATATGTGCACAAACTCAAGAATATTTTTACCTTCCTGCTACTTTTAGTCTATTTTCTGCCCTTGGTCCATTTACGTACATAATTTAAGCTAGATCTCCAGATAGATACTCATTTGTTAGCTGAACTTTGTCAGATGAATATTACAAAGCAGCCAGTATTTTCCATCTGTACTGTACATTTACAAAAAGAGACAAAGTTAAAAAAAAAAATACAGTAATGCATAATGTATCCACAAGCTGAGCAAGGTCTCAGGCTTCTATGTTCCTCATTCCTTTTTATAAAAACCCATCACAAATTTCCATAACTATAGTTAAATTGAGAATGAAAATGACACATACTGCATTGTTTTAGTGCCATTAAACTACACAGAAACTACTGTACTGTACCCATGCTGCCTTTCTTAATTTTAAGCTTTTTAAAATAATATTAGCTTATTTTAATGAGCAAAGAAAGAGGAAGAATGAAAAAAATTTCTATGACCTCACTAATATAATCACCATGCATTTGCAATGGCTTCAAGCTAAAAGCAATAAAACTATGACCAACATACACAGATATGTGTAGCCAAGTTGCTTGAAATATCCATTACCCCCCAATTTTTCGTGCTTCATTATGTAGTTCTGACTTTCAAACAACAGGTCGGCAAGAATTATGCTGAACACGAATGGGTTTATTTCATAAATCAACTCATGGTCAGGCTGAAATTTTCATCCTTTAAGGATCAATTACCCTTTAAGATTGATTACTCGGGCCCACTTAATTTGTTATTTCTGAAATAATGTTCCTTATATATAAAGATCTGCACCCACACATGTAGACTGGGATTCAGACATCGTTCTATCCAGCTCTGGCTCACTCTCTCAACAGCTCCTTCACTTCTTTGGTCCTTTGTGTGTTAGCATGCTCTTTCGGCTGGTTTCTGGCATTGCTAGAAGATGGATAGTAGCAGCCACTGAAGGCAATGTGTCTAGGAAGAGAGCAGCATTTATTCCTACAATCACCAGCTTCCTGAAATGCACTCTGACTAGACTATGCCCAAGTCATTCCCTATGATCAGGCAACTGCAATGTGCTAATTTTCTAGCCCTGGACTATGTGAACCTGTGACTATGACAAGGTAGATAAGAAATGCTGCTACATAGTGGGATAGGGATAGAATGGATGTTGGGTCAAAATGGCTAAACGTTCATTCTCCGACAGCCATTGGGTGTGGCTGCTGGGGAAAGGGGTGTAACTTTGGTGGCTCTCTGCAGGTGAGGCAATTCCTGAGGGGCTGAAGGCACCTGATGACAGGAGTCTCAGGCTACAAGTCCTTCACTCAAAGGAGATCTGGGCATCATGTCACCATACCTGCTTCATTCCCTACAGCCCCCCAAAAGTAACACATGAAACTCTGTTCATGAATATACCATGTGGATGGGTTGAATTTGAAAGCTAATTATTTCCCAAATTGACTGCGGAACTCAGATTGGTTTAATTAATTCCATGCTCTTCCAGCTGATCAGAGTTAGACTAAAACAAAAGGAATCATTTTCCTCTGCTGTCCAATCATTCCATATCAATCTCATGCCTTGAAGAGGCAGAACATAGGGTCAATATTCCACCTCACATCTTAGCTTTAAAAACATCAGTTTGGGGGTTACTAGCTGAGTTATGCAACAGCATAAATTCATCCTCCCCACACTAATAAAATGAACAAAAATAGTTTTTAAATGGAGAGAAAGAAAAAATAATCCTTCATAAGTAGCAACCAAATAAGGAAATAAGAAAAGATGAAAGCCATAAACCTCACAAAGTGAAGCTAAGGAAAGAAACAGAGGATTACAATGTGACAGGTGGTATGGTGGGGGCCTCTGAGTGGCTTTCTTACTCCTAGAATCAACTCTGGAAAAAGAAAATAACTCTACAAAATTCTCTAAATTCTCACTAAAATCTTCCACTTGGAAATATGTAAAGAAGCAGACCTTTTGATTTTTTTCCTTTTATTATTCTATATGGTTTGAGTTTCTTTATAATGAGTGAGCATATATTATTTTTATTAAAATCGAGGTTAGTTATGTAAAAAAAATCAAAATAAGAAGTAAAAATGTCCCACGTATCACATAAATAGTACTTTTGAAAAAGCATTAGGACAATATATGGAAACCTGAGAGTTGAACATGGCTGACATATGGATTTAATCTTCTATGGAAAATAGAACATCAAAAACATAAATGATTCTGTGTAGATAACAACATGCTTTACTGTACTCTGTACATTCCATGCAATTGAAATTATGCCCTGAAATCCAAACTCATAAAGTAACAATTTTCAAATTTTGAAGCCGTGAAACACTTTTTTCTAATGAAATATCTTGAATCTCAAAATGAACTGCAATTAAAAGCCAACATAATGAGCAAAGAAAATATCATTACCTTTAGATCTGATACAGGTTTGTTTTTTGTTTTTTTGTTTTTTTATAGAGAAACGTGTTTTATTGAGAAATAAAACAGTGGCAATGCCGAGAGATTCTATGCTTCCTTTGTCCCTACAGAAGGTCCGTGTGTGGGCTGGGGCCAAGCATAAGCACGAGTAAAGAGAGAAAAAGTCTGTTCTTAGGGCCATCTGGGAACGCAAAAAGAAAGAGAGACCTACTGGGCTCATAAATGCTTGGGAGCTCCATTTTCGTAAGTGTGTAAGTCGATGAATTTTACTATCAGATGGAGGTCAGAAACAGCATATACATTTTTAAGAGCCAAGAGATAGAGATGGCCTTGGGAATTTTCAAAAATAATTAATAGATTTTAAATGACCAGGATCTCTTAACTTGGCACTGGATTGAGCCAATTTTACTCACTTTGCTTTCTGTTGGAGGTAGGCCTGAGCTAACATTCTGAATGCAGTGGTGAAAGCTGACCCCCCTATTAGAAATGTATGCGGGGGCCCAGAAGGCCATGCACTGGGCAGGCTCAGTCTGTCTGGTTGGCTCCTGAACCATCTCCAAACATCCTTGGCGGAAAAGTACGAAAATCAATAAATTAGATAACCATTAAAGTTATTTCCAGAAAAAAAGAAGTGAATTGAATTTTATAGATTTGGTGCAAAACTTTTATTTCTATGATGTGTTTCTTTGTTGTGAGTTATGCCAAGTTCAAGGATTGTGCTCTTGGGCTGTTGCCCCGCCCACAAATGCACATAAATGGGATGAAATCTGGTATACAATCAGTCACTTTTCTGTGTCTCCCTCTTTTCCACCCTAAGACTACACAAGAAAGAACTGTAATTACTTAGAATTATAATGAACCTACCCATTTCCTACAGATGTGCAGAACTAGTCTTTGATCAGACATGCAAGCTATCCCTGTGAAAAGTTGTTCATTCAGTCATCACTATGAATGCTAAGTTCAAGATGCTAAAGGAAAGGCAGGAAATGACATGGGACACAGGTTTACCTTTGATAAATCTCCACTCTAGTGAGGAAGAAAGGCAAAAAAAAATCTATTATAGCACAACGTGACACATATTACAGAACAGAAAGAAATATGTTATGAAAACATGGATAAAAAAAATCTGTTTAGAAAAGTCATCATCGCCTGCTAAAATAACACTTCCAGATCAATCTCAGAGGCTGCATGGACGTTAGTCACACAGGGAAAAGAGAAAGGATAATGCAAATGGAGGGAGGTGGACACGGTCTGGACAGAAGGACCGGCATGGACATAAGCATGGAGGGGTGGCCCAACAGTCAGCCTTACAACTGACAATCAGGCTTTCAAGTGAAAAAAAAAAAAAAAAAAAAAAAAAAGGCCAAATGGACAAATCTTTATTATCTTTACTAATAAAATCAAATAAAAAGCATCAACTTTTTGTTGTCGTTACTGTTACATTTTTATACTGTTTTCCTCTGGAGAACACAACACACCATCTCATTACATTTTCCCCACTGTGTTCTCCAGAAAAACGTCTGGACTCAGGCAAATCTTTTTTTGAAATTTTGCCAACCCTTTGGCCAGCAAACACCAACCGTAGACATGACAACTGAAATTTGACATTATAAAGTTTTCCAGCTATATTCAAGAGAAGTGAAATAAATCACGTCAGGTTTCAACATGCTTACACGGAGAGCCTTCAACCACTTAAAATTTCACTCATCATTACTAATTATAATTCTATATGTTTTCGAAGGCTTTGTAGTTCAACTGCAACATTTTGCTCATGGCTGACACTTGGGCTTTCCTTTCCCTTCAAAGCTTCCTAAGAACTAGAAATCAGGTAAAACCAGTTTAGCAGATTTTGTCGAGGGTGACTTACAATCTCCTATCCTGTCCCATACTGCAAACACTTACCCCAAACTGATGGGTGCTGCTGCTGAAATGTCAACATTCTCAGAAATACTGTCAACAAAAGCAGGGCTGGTCTCCAAGATATTCAAAGCAAGACTGGATAAGGTACTATTCTGAAATATGACATCTCCATAGCTGATTTTAGAGTTATTGACCACATGTAACTTTATTTATCTGGCCTCACTCAGAGAGAAAACCTCCCAGAGCTGTGTGCATTGATAATGGATTATTTATTTTCTTACATGATAGGTCTTGAAAAATTAAGAGGGTAGTGGAATTGCCTGGAAAGTCATATAAAATTATAATCATTTGTAATTCTAACAAGCAAAGAAAAAGGCTATCCATAAAATCCCACAGGCAATCATGAGATTGATTAAAAACTGGAAAATGTGCTCACTTCGGCAGCACATGTACTAAAAACTGGAAAAATGAAGCATTTTATTTCTATTCATTTTAACGCGCTGATAGAAAGTGGACCTTCAGAAGACTGAGCGAACTTAAGAGCATCCTCACAGAGGCACAGAATTCTAATGGCGGGAAGGATTCAGACATCATCTGCACTAAACTTTTGATTTTATAGATGAGTAACCGAGGTCGATAAACAATAAGCGGCAGGCTGACATTCATTAGAAGAGCTGCAATTAGATACTAAAGCACTTTACTACTAGTGCTAGATTTTTGACAGATATTATGTAGAGGAAAAATTTGGAAAAATTTTGGAAAAATTGAACTATATGGTTTTTTACCTGTTTTATCCTTTTAACTAACATACTCCTTTCAGGTGAAAGATGGAGTACTGTAGCTTCAAGAAACCAAAGTCTAAGGGGAGCACACCTTGATTCTCCACTGCAGGCTCTGGTCCAGGTGAAAAAAGGGCGACAAAGTGTTATATGCTTAGGGAGAACTGGTTCTTCATTCCCCCATTCCCTCTTCTGCCCTTACATATAAAGTTAAAAAAATCTAACCAAACAAAAAAAACTTCAAGATAAGGGAGAAAGGAGAGAACTGTAGACAAGGACAGTTAAGAAGCAGACTTAATTAGTGTTCATTTCAAGAGGAAGATAATAAATCAGCAGACAAGTTTGGGGGTTTTAAAGCAAAGAGAATCTGGTACCTGCTCACAGGAAGGCAGTAACCTTGAAGGAACTGCTGAGCTAGAGGACAAAAAAATACCACCTGGAGTATTGCAGAGAGAAGGCCTAAAGCAATCTATGCAAGACAGTACAATCCACAGAGGAAGATTTGGACCTTCTGTCAAAATCCAGAAGGATACAGAAATTGAGAAGGCAAGTCCACAGACTCAATGGTCTCATGGCAGGACAGGCACCAGCAGATAGGCATGTGGATCCTGTACTATAGCTCAAAGAGTGACCGATGGCCAGACCAGGCAGATGCCTCTAGACATGCCAGAGAGCCCAGAAGCTAACGAAGCCCCAGCATCGCCCACCAACGCCATGGCTTCTACAAGCCCTGCCCACCTGCTCTGAACTGAACTGCGTCTCCATGTTCAAATGTTTAAATACAATCCCCCATTACCTCAGAATGTGACTGTATTTGGAGATAGGGGTTTTAAAGAGTTAATTAAGTTAAAGTCATCAAGGTTGTCTCTAACCCAATATGACTGGTGTACTTAAAATAACAAGAAATTTGAATAAAAACATGCATAGAGGGGAACACCTTGTGAACAAAGATAGTTACCGGTAAGCCAAGGAGAAAGGCCTGGGGAGAAATTAAGTCTGCTGACACCTTGATCTCAGTCTTCTAGTCTCTAGAACTATGAGAAAATAAATTGCTGTTGCTATAAAACACTCGGTTTGTGATGCCTTATCCTGGCAGCCCTAGCAAACTAAGAAACCATTCTCAATTGGAAATGAGAGTTTCATATGATTCATAAACTGGCTATGAATAAATCCCCCAAAATTTAACTTCTTGGAAATTACAAGATTATATGTTCTGCCATCAGCAGAAATCACAATAGAGATTAAATTAAGGAATATTTAAAAAAATAAAAACAAAAACATATCTGCTTTTTGTATTATCATTTTGTACCTTAGAACCTATAAATTATGAAAGTCAGAAGTATGAAATAAGTGGCTATTTGGAGAACTATGAAACTCTTAAAAAGTATAGCAATACCTATTAATAAAATAACTTTCCATTTTAATTTGTTAGATTACTGGGATGGATTATTACAGTTAGTTCAGTTAGAAAGCTAAATAAATTAAAAAACTGGGACAAGGTTTTTTTTTTATAGTTAAATACTTTTTGGTTATTGGTTTGACTACAGATCCATTTCTAAGTCAGTCATGTATTTGTCTAACATGGAAGGCAATAAGAATAAAATCTGGAATCATAAAGAATGGTACACTTCCTTGTTTTTTAACTAGAAAAATCTGTGACCTTAGACAAGTTACCAAACCTTTCTAGGCCTTCATGTCCTTGCCTGTAAAATGTTGATAATAATAAAATCTAATTCATAAGGTTATTGTGAGAATAAAATTAATGGTACTGAAAAAACACAGTAAGTGGCTGAGATGAATGAGAAATTAGTTTGAAATATCAACTAGGACCAGACTATGGAGAATTTATGATGTCCACAATATGGAGTTTGCACTTGATTTTCAGGTTAGAGAAGGACATAAATATAGAAGGGCTGTGGCTGAGAGGGCCTACTGTTCTATATTTTATTATAATTATATTTTAAGGATAATTATTCATTGTTAATCTCTTGAGGTTGGATTCGATGGGGCAAAGCATCAAGACACTGTCATCTAAGGATAAAACTTAGTCATACAGTCTACTTTCCTACTCTGGGAAATTATCATCCTGGTTTCAAATACACCTTATATCCTATCCACCCAGAACCATCATCAGCTGTCTGCCATTTGGGGGAACTGACTTCACCAAGAAGAGCCACTTAACCCAAATTTATAGCCTCAAAAGCAGCTTACAGCTCGTGAGTGATGGAGGGGTCCCTTGTGAGCGACTGACAGAGGAAGTGGAGAACAATCATGAGTCATGGATGGTTTGGCTAAGTATGTGGATACAAGTTGGAAATGGCTGGAGGTTGCACTTGAAAGAAGGTAACTCTAGCAACAACTTAGTGAGGGAAATGTCTCCAAAGAGCAGAGCTCTAGCCAGTCCAGCTGGTGAGCCGTACTGTGTGGAAAGGGAGTAGACACTAAACTAAGCAGGCAGAGCCATCAGCCAGCGATGCGAGCTGTCCTCGTCCATCAGTCATCCCAGTGCTATAACGACAGCTGCATGACTAGAATAGCCACAGGCATGGAGGCTCCGCAGGGCCAAACAGCACTGGCTCTCAAAGCAGCAGACTAAGTACTGCCACAGCTACATGGTCAAAGACCAGTGATGGAGACCAATAATGATCCCCATATGGCACAAACCTGTGAGTTACCAATTAGCCACATAGTGGTAAATTGAGTATATTGGACACTTTCCACCCAGGAAGCAGCAGTGATTTATTTTGATAAAAACAGACTTATACTCTCATTATGAGTTTGCACTTTCTGACTGCAGGGTCTCAGCCAACAGTACCATCTGAGGAGTTAAAGACTGTTTAATCTACAAGTACAGGATGCTACTTCATAGCAAAGGCTGTGCGGCTGTGAGCTATGACCATGGAATTCATTATCTCTATACCACCCAGAAGCTTCTGGCCTAATAAAATGATGGAAAGAGGTGGTGAAAACAGGTGAAGCACCAGCTCAGAGAGGGTAGTTGGGAGGATTTGAGGCCAACTTCCAGGAGGCAGTGCACACTAAGTCAATGACTTTAATACAGTGCAGTGTCTTCAGTGGGTGGACTACTGGGATCCAGAATCTAGGTAGTAGAAAGAGGACACACTCTGCTTCTGTCCCCGCTAGAGATATTATTCAGGATGTGTGCTTTCAATTCTTGGGAATCTGAACTGTGAGGGTATAGAAGTCCTGGTTCTCAAAAAGGGAACACTTCCATCAGGGGATACAAAAAGAGTTCCATTTAACTATAAAGAACAGTTGCAAATGGATCACTTTTGGCAACTTATTCTAAGAGACCAGAAACTCAAAAGAGGAGTCACCATCTTAGAAGGAAGAATTGATCCTGAGCACCAGGTAGGGCTGCTACACCATTCAGGTGGGCAGAAATATGTTCCAACCAAGGTAATCTCCTTGGTGCCTCTATGCATTCCTGTGCAAACTTTTATGGGCAACAGAAAAAAAAAAAGTGTGGCAGTAATGGCAGGGAAAAGTACACTGAACAGGGCTCAGACTTCAGAGAAGGAGGTCTGGGTCATTTCACCAAGTAAGCCACAAAGAACAGTAGGGAAGCTAGCTTAAGATCCAAGAAATCTAAAAGAATAATGGAGCAGGGAGACAGGAAGTATCTGCGATGGCTCAGAGACAACCACAGTTGTGGGTTCTCTCACTATTTTTTCAGGATTAAAAGCACTCAGAAACCTGAGGGAGTTATTCCTGAATTTCATACAGATGTATGAATCTGAACGGTACAAGAAGTGGGCCTCTGCACTTGTTGTGATTGTCAGCTGGTTTCCCCTTCTATAGCAAAGGTCTCATTCTTTCATCTGTGGGGAGTGTTTCGTGCAGAGAGCCCTCAATAGTGAGTCCCCTTCCAGAGGTACCTTGTGAAGAGAGCTGCCTCACCCAAGGGCACACTCTCTTCCATGGGAAGCTCACATGCAGTGACTGATTGACATGGGAGATAAAGCCTGAGTCCCTCACACCAACTCATGACAATTCCGAAGGGTCATTCAGGCTTCAGATCTCTCCATGGGACTTGCTGAGGCCTTTGTTGAGACCTTGATACAGTTCACTTTTCCCTTTGCCTAATTCCTATTTCCTCCCCTTCCCTTCTGTGGTTCCAGGCGCATCCTGAATAAATCTGTGTGATAACCTCCATCTCCAAATCTGCTTCCTGAGAACTAAACCTACAAGAGATATAACTGTGGGGCAGAAAAACCAGCCAGCCTCAGAGAAAAAGAGGAAAAAGAAGGAGAAATAAGGGGGCCTTAAAGTTAGAATGAGGTCAAATAGCCAAAAAGCAAGCCAAGCTTGGAATTGTTCCCACATGTTATAAAGTCAAATATTAGCAGCATGAGAAACTCAATTTAAAATCTGAGAAAAGATAGCCCCAATCAAAATAATGGAGTAGAAAACACCATGCTCACCTCCTCTCACAACCACATCAAAATTACACCTAAACTACACAACAACCGTCATTGAGGACCACCTGAAGACTAGCTAAACAAAAGTCCTATAACTAAGGACATAGAGAAGATGCCACATTGAGACTGGTAGGAGAAGCAGATACTCGAAATGAACTGGTCCCACACTCACAATTAAAAATTGGGAGAGATATTTTGGCTGTGGAAGTTCTCTCTGAGTAAGGGGTCGCACCCCACACCAGCCTCCCCAGCCCAGGGTTCCAGTGCTGGAAAGAGAAGTCCCCACAACTTCTGGCTGTGAGAACCAGCAGATACTGTGGCTAAGTGAGATAGAGAGAGGCTGGAGTCATAGACATTCATCTTAAGGGCTGAACTTACTTGGTGACAGACTCACTCTGAGCTCCATTGCTGGGGCAGCAGCTCTACAGGTGCCAGGGCCATCCAGGGAGGAACTGAACAGTCTAGCTTTAGGACAAGGGCTGGAGGGGCAGCTTTCTCCCAGAAAGAAGTGCTGATAGAGTCCATTGTTCCTTTGTAGAGCCCTCCCCACTGTGGGCGTGCAGATGCAAGTGGCTGCCATATCTGAGTCTCCATCAACCTAGCTAATACTAGTTGCCTCATCCTGGTAATTCTCTGAGACTCCGCCCCTCCCAAATTGCGGGCCCACCTAAGCTGTTTCCAGTAGCTTTTTCATACAAACAACCTGCCTTAGCTCGAGCTGAAGACTTTCCTAAAATCTCTAAAAGGTTCACAAACCCAAAACATGCAGCACCTGTTCTCGGCATGCCCAGTACCTCTTGATGAGCAGCCCCGTGTTCGGCACTAATGGCAGCTGGCCTCGGTTCGCAGCTAAGCCTCTCCCAGGCATCTCCAAGCCCAGCATATATGGCAAACATCCTCAGATCACTCTGTAGCTCATATCAAGTGGCCCCAGGCAGGGTGCAGGCAGTGACTGACCTTGGTCTGTGGTAGAGCCCCTTCCCAGAGGCCCCAAAACCAACATATCCAGTGGCTAGCTTTAGACCACACCAGAATACCACCAAACCACCTCACGAATGACACACATAGAGGGCAGAACAGGCCAGGCACCAGCACCTTACTAAAGCAAATCCTGCTCTGTAGGGTCAGCCCCTACATGACAGCTCCTCTACTATAGCCATGGCTAATCTGCACAACCAATCAGACTGAGGGTCGATCCCTCCTACTGATGTGCAAACAGCAACCAAGGCTCAACTACAACACAAAACTCAACTACAAGGCTCATACACAACAGAAGTCTCAGCTACAAGATTCATACACGACCCCACAAGGGACACTCTTAGAGTACCCAGCTCAGATGACCAGGGAGACAGCATCACTGGGCCCCACAGGATACCTACTACATAAGGCCACTCTACCAAGATCAGGACCATAGCAGCTCTGCCTATTACACAGGAACAAACACAGGGGAATAGCCAAAATAAGAAGACAAAGAAACATTTCAAATGAAAGAACAGAACAAAGCTCCAGAAAAAGAACTAAACAAAGATTGCTTGTCTCTGTTTTGCAGAGTTCGAAACACTGGTTTTAAGGATGTTCAATGTACTTAGGGGAAGAGTAGACAAACTCAGTGATAACTTTAACAAAGAAATAGGAAACATAAAAATGGAGACAGAAAACATAAAAAAAGAATTGATCAGAAATGAAGACTACAATAACTAAAATGAAGACTACATTAGAGTGAATCAACCATAGATTAGATGAAGCAGAGGATCGAATCATCAATTTGGAAAATAAAATAGCAGAAAACTCTCAATAGGAACAACAAAAAGAAAAACGAATTAAAAAAAATTAGGAGAGTTTAAGGGGCCTCTGGAATAACATCAAGTATACCAACATTCACATGATAGGGGTACCAGGAGGAGAAGAGAGAGCAAGAAATTAAAACCTATTTCGAGAAATAATAACTAAAAACTTCCCTAACCTGGTGAAGGAAATAGACACACAAGCCCAGGAAGTGTACAGAGTCCCAAACAAGATGAACCCAAAGAGGCCACACCAAGATACATCATAAATTAAATGCCAAAAGTTAAAGACAAAGAGAGAATCTTAAAAGCAACTCTCCAGGGAAAAGCTATGAGTTATCTACAACAGAGCTCCCATAAGACTGTCAGCTGATTTCTCAATAGAAACTACTCAGGCCAGAAGGACTTGGCACAAAATATTCAAAATGATGAAAAGTAAGAACCTACAACCAAGATTATTCTATCCAGCAGAACTATCATTTAGAATCTTTTAAACTGTCTTTTAGAATCTTCCAAGGACAAGAAAAACCTAGAGTTCATTACCACCAAACCAGTATTACAAGAAATGTTAAAGAGACTTCTTTAAGAAGAAGAAAAAAGAAGAAAAAAAGATTAGAAATATAAATAATAAAATGGCAATAGCTACATATCTATCAATAATTACTTTAAATGAAAGTGGATTAAATGCTTCAATCAAAATATAAATGGATAAGAAAATAAGACCCTTACACATGCTGTGCACAAGAGACTCACTTCAGATCTAAAGACATACACAGAATGCAAGTTAAGAAACTGATAAAGGTATTTCATGAAAATGGAACCAAACAAAAAAGACTTGGAGTAGCAATATTTATACCAGACAAAATAGACTTTAAAATAAAGGCTATAACAGGAGACAAAGAAGAACCCAGTAATCCTACTTTTGGGTATTTATCCAAAGAAACCTAAAACACTACTTTGAAGGGACATGTGCATCAATATGTTCACTGCAGCATTGTTTACAACAGACAAGATATGGAAGTCACCTGAGGTCCATCTATGGATGAGTGGATAAAGAAGAGATGGTACATATCTACAATGGAACATTACTCGGACATAAAAAAAAAAAAAAAATGAAATCTTGCCATCTGCAACAACATGGATGGACCTAAAGGGTACTGTGGTGAGTGAAGTAAGTCAAAGACAAATGACAAATAATTTCACTTATATGTGAAATCTAAAGAGGAAAATAAATGAATAAACAAAATAAAAACAAACTCATAGATACAGACAGCATTTCGATGGTTGCCAGATAGGAGCAAAGTAGGAGGAATAGGTGGAAAAGGGGAAGGTTTTAAAGTACAAATTGGTAGTTATAAAAGTCATGGGCATATAAAAGTACAGCATAGGGAATATAGTCAATAATATTGTGATAACTATGTATGGTGTCAGATGGGTACTAGATTTATCAGGGTGATCACTTTGTAGGTTACGTAAACGTCTAATCAATATGTTGTACACCTTAAACTAATATAATATTGTATGCCAACTGTAATTAAAAAATAAAAACTTATTTTAAAAAACCTCAAAAGAGAACAGAGCATTTTTTCCATCTTCCTTCTTGTTTCATTGAATAAGAATTTTGTGATAGTGTTGGGAAAATAATGGACTCATATCTTATCCCTGATTACTTATATATTCATCTAACTGGGAGTCCTTTCATAAAAAAACAAAACATCAATCTGTGTTGCCTCAACAGGCAAAGGAATGTGCAATCCAACACTATAGTATTAAAAAATAATTAGAAATGGTTTCAGTCATTTTCCCCAAGTTTGTGTGTGTGTTAAAAAAATAAAACAGATTGTATCCTGAGGCACTACTAAATGTATAAACTTAATGGATTTTCCAATTTCTCTGTAAGTGAAAATAATTCTAACTATCCTGCAGAAGGCTCTCATCTGATGGATATTAGTCTCAACTAAGCAATAACAGTCTGAGCTGCAGAGAACTCTGTCACGAATGTGTATGCTCATCGAATTCTCATAAATGCACTCAAGTTTATTTAGTTTACATTTGGATTCCAATGAAACAAATTATAAAACATTAATATGGAAAACCAATTTTATTTTCTTCCAAAAGTGTACTTGCTTGATACAAATAATAAGTATTTCACAATTCAGCTACTCCAGAGTTTTGTTGTAAACTGCAGGCTAAGAGTTTTAAGGACATTTTATTGTTATTAGCCATTTGATATTCAAAATTACTTTGTCAAAACAGCAATACTTTATTAAAAATTAAAGCAAAATGTATAAAGTAATTACGGATCGAATTAGCTTCCCATGTGAGAATCTGAAAAATGCACCATGTAAAATTTGATTTTCATTTCCTTTAGTATTTTAGGTGGTATTATGCACAAAATATATATTATTATTTAGTACATGGGAATTTGCATCCACCACATTCAAGCCCAGGAGACATATCTGTATGCTCCTTATATTTCTAGTCTTCCAGAAAGTGATTCTTAGGCAATGATACTGTAAGGGTGACAAGTAAAAGATACAGGGGTCGGGGTGCTTGTCTCACACCTAATCACGGCGATACTAGAACCCTAACTAGTGTGTGTTAGTGTGGCTGTGTGCAAAAATTGAGAGAGATAAGTTGTGGTTTCACCACACTCATTTAATTGTTGAACTCCCAGGTTTTCATAAGAAAATTCAAAAAGACGATATTGACTTTATAAAGGCAATGTATTGATAATTTAAAAGGTAAGGAACATTGGCATTATTTAAATTCCTGAAAAGGAGGATGAGTGGTTATGCCTGAAGTTCTTTGCATGCTAAAACACTTCAAATATGTTAAATATTTGAAAATAATATGATAAAATACATTAGTATAATATTGTTATATTAAAGCTAGATAATGAGTAGAGAGCCACTTATACAATATCCTCACAGATGAATATCTCTGCCAAAACCAGTCATGGCAAAGATAAAACGAACCTTCCACTTCAGCAAAATGAAGTTCCAAGTGAATTTCAGAGTTATCAGCAATGTATTATTCTTCCCTCTTCTACCTGAGCTGGAACAATGGTAGCGCGCACACACACACACACACACACACACGCACGCACGCATACTCAAAATCAGAATGTTTTGCTCTTCAAAATCTGAAATTGTGATTCATGGCAGCTAAGTGATATTATTTCTGAGTGCAATTCAATTTATTTTCCATTTGGTGGAACTCCTTTTGAAGTGTTGAAATGAAGCCAGTTCTAGTTTGGACTGCTGCTAACCAAAGGGAAAGAAATCACAGCTATTCATAAAGCACATAAGATAACAACACTATTTTGCAAATTTAAAGAGAATTTTTTGCAAACAATCTGTGAAATTGGCTCTACTGAAACGATCCCCATATACAGCACATTTACACGTGTTATTATTTTATTTTTAACTCTGCCAATAATAATACAACAGAAATACTATGATTGAATGCTCTGTTGGAATGCTGCTGATGACGTACACGACGGTGGTGCTGTTCCAAAGATCCATATGAATTAGTCATTTGTTTCCATGAAAAAAATGAATCTTAACTTGCTGTTGTTTATTGAGCCTTAGCGGAAGTTTGAAGACATGCAACAAAACTTTTATGAAAAAGGATTGCTTATCATTTTCTTGATTTCAATTTGGTATTAACTCTTATAGAAACATAAAAGAGAAATACTACCGTAAAGAACTAAACTGAAGGTGATCTAAAATATACTCTTTTAACCCAGGTTAAAACATCCATGTCCATCAATAGATAAATAGATATTCGGTCTCTAGCATTCATTGACTGACATTTACGGTCATCAAACATCATTGTTGTTAGGAAAAAATGAAAGTGACCAAAGATAATTAACAGGATGGCATTTTATTCTCTGGAGAGCAATGGCATCAAGGATTATGTATTAGGTTTTTTTTTTTTAATATTTTACACAATAGATAATATTAATATTAAACCATATTTAATCCTTAGCACCTCTGAAAGATAAGACAATGAAAAGGGAATTTTTCAAAATAATACTGCAGGAAGTCATGAGTTCTTCAGACTTGGACCTCACGTCCCCAAATCCTCCCTTTCATGTCACCAGATTAGAAACTGCAGATTTAGGAATACTGTCCATTTGCCTCAGCAGATGGGACATTTGAAGAACAAAAGCTCAATGTCACAAAGATTCTGTAGATTTTGAATTTTTCAGGCTACCATTACTGTTAATAAATCAATCTAATTTCCAAATTTGTGTTTTATTTATGCCTCACTTAGCTGAAAATATGTGGATTCAGGTTGCGTCTTTAGTGTTCCTCAAATTATTGCTAAAAATTAACAGAAATAGCAATGATAGATTTCTTTAGTGTTTTTGTTCAAAGGTTATGCTTGTATTTCTAGAATTGTTTGCTGTTGTTTTATGGCGTTTCACTAATTTTCTCTATATAAAAGCATTATTTAAGTACCATTTAGCATATAATGTCTTCATATTATACATATGTATGTATGTAATATAAAAGAATATACATATGTATATAGATATATATACACATATTTGAATATCAACATAAAAATTATGCTTAAATGATACTCAACAAAGCCTTCATATATGATATATAATATATATATATATATATATAAATTTGATAAAAGACCTCTTAATTCTCATAAAAATATGCTGAAATTTCTTACCAAATACATCTTTATTTGGATCTTGAATTTTGTTTGAGCCCACAATGCAACTATGGCTATTTATAAGGAAACAAAAACAATATATGTTCCAGCCAGACTCTAAACATTAATATATAGCAAATAAAATAATTAATTTTAGAGTTCAGTGTAAGAACAATATATAAAACTGCTCCAAGGAATTTGGTTCAATTGATTTGTCAAATAAAATAACTCGCACTGAATTTTTTTTATGCAATAGTATTTAAGAAATAATAGTATGTGAGTGTGCAATAAGTTAGAGGGTATTGTTTACCACTGTAACTTATTAAAGATAATATTTTATTATACTGATTTTAAGAATATTTGCTATTTTTTGTTTTACTAGAATTCTGATTCATCTAGGTTACTTTCATCTAATTTAAACTGTAATAAAGTACTCATTTTGCTTCTAGCAACACGCAGACTTGCTGAAACACATGGGAAACGACATATTCTGTCTATTAAGCTGCCCGACATCAAAAGGAGAAAGCCTGGAGTCCGTGGGCCCTGGTAAGATGATAGATATGTTTACTCACTACCCCCACAGAAAGAAAAAAAAGTACATATTTTTTGAATTATATAATTATATAATTGAATAATATATATACTTATATATAATTTAATAAATACTTATATAAATGAAAATATATATATAACTGAATAATATAAAATATGTAAATACACATAATATAAAATTACTTATAGATACATATAATTGAACACTAAATAGCGTGACTAATATCCTAAAATGTGCAGCAAATACCAAAACAGCCACTCTGGCTCTTATGTAAAACTAGGTCACAATTAACAATTGGTCAGTTCCTAAAATTATCTTCTCTATATCCTAAGCTGCCTCAATGTTCAATAGCATTATGCTTAAAAAATTAAAATACTTTACTGAATAAAGCCAAGAATAAATTCATTAAACTGAATGCATATAATTATATGTGTAGAGTTCAGAAATTTCTCTAATTGAAATCAAAGACTTTCCTTCAAATGATCTTTTTATTAAATGGACAGTATGATGATCTCAACTCATTTTGCCAATTTAGAAGGCTAATTGACTGTGTTCTATTTGGTTACTCTTCAGCAAATTTTCACTCTCACAGAACTGCATTCATGGGAGAAGTATATTTTCCCACTCCAGTGATATTGGGCTAGAACATGTGCCTTGGCCAATGAAGTATGCGCGAAGGTACCAGTGTGTGTGCCAGTCCCGAACAGTGCTTGTTTCCACTCACCTATCCGGGAGCCTCTGGCTTCCTAAGAGCATGTCCTAGGGCAACCCTGCCCTCCACTGAGGGGGTCACCCAAGCCAACCAATATACATGCGAGCGGAAAATAAACACTGCCATATGCCCCAAAAGAATTTTCTAGTCATTTCTTATGTAGCAAATGCTGACCAGTACACTAACCAGAACATGTAGTATTAATTAAGGTATCGTTCACAATAACAAAATGATATATAATATTTGCAAAGAAACTTACAGAGGAATATATGAAAACTCCATCAGAAAGATGTTTTTAATATATGGTTTAAGATGATGCACTAAATAAATGAATAGCATTGCATATTCTTGACTTAAAATTATAAAGATGTTGATTGACCCTAAATTAAAATGGAAGTTCAGTATGATCTAAATTAAAAATCTCAGTTAATATTTTTAAGAAACAAGATATACTTATTCTAAAGTCCATACAAAGGAATACCATTCAGATAATAGCTAAATCAACCTTTATAAAAGAGTACAGCACAGTAGAAGAATGTTTAGAGATATATGACTGCATATATAAGAACTTACTATAGACAAAAGTGACATCACACATCAGTGCAGGATGGACACGTTATTTCATAGGTTGGGGGGATGAGAGGAAGGGCTCCTATCTAGGCAAAAAAAAAAAAAAAAAACAACAATCAAATACAGGCAAAAATAAAACAAGATTCCAATCAAATACCACATATAAGAATGCACTGTAGGCAGAAGAAATATTGAAATGAGAAAAGTAAAAATACAAAGTAAATAGAAAGAATACAGGTAAACATCTTTTGTACTTAGTGGCAGTAAAAGAATTATTAAATGAAACTTCAAAAGTACATAAGGGAAGGAATGAATTATTTAACTAAACTAAGACAAGGTTATCTGTTCAAGGAAAGATACCATGAAAAAATGAAAAGTCCAACGAAAAAATGGATCAAGATATTTGTTATGTCTAAAAAAAACAAAGTGCCAATCTCTAGATATACAAGAAGTTTCTAAAAAGCAAGAAGTTGTCAGCAAACCTAATAGAAAAGTGACAATAATTATGAACAGGTCATTTACAATCAAGGAAACACAAAAGGCCAACAATGCACAAAGTGTAGTTCAAAATCAACTGCAATCAGAAATATGTATATTAAAAACATTTCATTTTGATCTATGATACAGAAAAAAAATGAGAAAGTTGGATAATTTCAATTATTGAAGAGAATGTTGTGATTTAAGAACTCCATACACTGGTACGGTCACACTGGAGAGAATCTGTCATTACTTAGGCAAGTAAGGTATAGGCACAGCCTCTCTGCTAGAGTCATTCTGCTCCCACAAACTCAAAGGAACTATCACACAAGCAGGCAGAGAGAATCTGCCAGGATCTTCCTCAAAGCATTATGTGTAGTGGCTGGAAGTTGGAGGCAACCTGGGTATCCATCACAGGGAGAAAAAAACAGATAAAATCTGGATGAACACATGAGTGTACACAACAAACAGATGTAACAGAGATGTATAGATTGGAACATGAATGAATATCAAGCACATTGTGCTTTGTTGAAAAGAGAATGTTTATTTCACAATAACGTTGAAATAAATCAAAGTATCTGCACGCACACAAAAAAACACATATTTTCTAAGAACACATACTTGGGGAGGAATGTACATTAAATCTAAAAGAATGATTATTATTCCAGTTGTTATACTGAGTAACAAATCACTCTCTCTAAAACTTAGTGGCTAAAAACAACAACAATCATTCATTTTGCTCACAAATCTGAGAGTCAGAAACTCAGGCACATCTTGAGCAGGTGACAGCTGTGCCCCGTGGTGTCCACAGAGACCATTTGATGTATTCTATTGGTAGATGAGTTGGTCTGTAGTGTCCAAGACCTCACCAGTCACATTCTAACACGTCGGCAGATACTAGAAGGCTTGGCTCAGTGGGAACACCCTCCTGCTCCATTCCACACTCAGGGTCTGTCAGTGTGGTTCCTCCAGCAAAGTAGTCAGGTCATGAGAGCGAGACAGAAGCTGCCAGTCCTCTTACAGGCTGGTCTTGGAGTTTACATAGCCCCGCTGCCATCACACTTAGCGTTACACAGTCGGAATCATGTAGTTGATCACAGGCCAACTCGGATCAAGGTAAATAAAAGCAGTCCCATCTTTTGAAGGGAGACATGTCAAAGTATTTACAGTCATCTTTAGTCAGTCATTGTCATCTACAGAAAAAGAGAAATGAGAATAGGGTTCGAAGATAAATGGAATATGTACATTAAATAAAAGAGGGTATGGAAAAAAACAATGATAATGTGCCATGAACTGAGGAGAATGTATCTGATATTTTAAAAATCAGATTCGAATTTTAAAGAATGGAGAATCCCATGATGCTGAGGCTGCCTCTTGTCTAATTGTTTCTTTAGGCCCATTGTTTTCTGCCTAAACGTTATGACCAGTATTTCCATGGCAACCATAACACATACTTTAGTAAGGTTGTACTAGGATAACAATGTCTTCTTCCATTTTCCAGATCAGAGGATAACAATGTCCTCTTCCATTTTCCAGATCAGAGCAAATATTGCAAAAATCTTAATTTATGTTAAAGCAGAGGGGTGTTTATATGAGTATATGTAATATGATTTTAATAGCTTCCTGTGAATTACAAATATTTCTTAATTTAAAAAAATAAACATCTACCACTACCAAACGGTCACCTGGGAAAAAATTAAACACCAACATTTTGAGTGGGTAAACAATATCAAAATTCTAAAGGAAAAATGGTTAATCCAGTTGAAAGTGCCTCTAAAACTAAACAGAGGCACAGTTACATTTTATAAACAAAAGCAATTTGCACACTCATTTTCCTTGGCTTAACATGAAACACAAACACATTGTTGTTTTGGATTTTTTAAAATAAAACCATAACTCATTTTTTAGAGAAAGATTACAGTTTATAGTTAGAACTCTATAAGACTGAGCATTCATTCATTTATGCATTGCATTGCTGAATCCAGAAATTTGTGTTTAAATATTAATAAGAAATGTCTAAAGAAGGCATTTATTACAATAATAGATATTTTTACATCAATCAGCACATATGTATCCAACACCTGTTATACTCGAGGCACTTTGAAAAGCCTCTGGAATCTGTTTGTAACTGACAATACGGAGGAGTGTTTACTTACTCTCTCCGAGTCTATTCATGGGGGGTTGTAATACAAATCTCCCAAGGTCTTTGCCACAAAAGTTTCATCTTTAATAAAAAGTCTTAGCAGAACTAACAGTAAAATTAAAGCTACTATATGATAGAGTCCCAAATTAGATAATTGTGTTTTATATATATATTAAAAAAAAAACAAAACAAAACAAAACAAAAAACAAAAACCTCAGAGGAGAGTGATATGGAAAAGCTGAAACTAAGGAGAAAGAGGGGCTAAAAATTGACATAGAACTTGAAGAATGATGTATTTGAATAGGTACAGAGGTAAGAGAAGCTCTTAAAGTTAAGCAAACATTATGAGACAGGCTAAGGAAACAGGAATGAAGAGTTGCCTGGGGCAAAGACAATACACCGACTTTGACTGAGCAGGCAGAGGTTGCAACCAGTAGCTGAATCCTGCTGTTGGATTTTGTTGGCAAGCAGAGTAGTTTTAAATATTTGCCAGTTGCCCACATTAAAAAAAAAAAAAAAAAAAATGGCGACTTTACCTAGCTCTCAAAGTATCTGACAAAGTTTGCCCTCTGTCCCGCATGGCAAAACTCAGCTGTAACTAAACAGATCTGCTCACCTGTAGATGGTGTGTTCACTCTGCAGGTGTCTTCAGTCCCTGCTCATTTCTATTCCACTTCACTGGTTTTACTTATCTATATTCTCCACCTAGTCCTGTTGACATTTCAATGTGTCAAAGCCACAGAATGGGTCCATTTTTAAGAAGTTGTAGTCTTACAGTCAGCAGGCAATAAAATTTGAATTCCATCTTATGAGATTTTACTACATGCATTTTATGACAAGAGGTTTATGTTTTTGAAATGCATTCTTTTGAATATTAAATAAAAGCTACAATAAGTGACTCAGGATGCTAGAATCAAAAAAAGGTCTCCTTAGGAATTGGGAAGAGAGAGAATCATGAGCCAAAAGAAAGTTGATTTTAGAGGAACGTTGCTTTCTCAGAGGTAGGAGAAAAGTATAGGAAAAAAATAGGGTCGTGAAAGGCAGAAGCTGGGCAAGCCCTGGACGACGAGGGGCGAGAATGTATAATTTTACACAGCATCTTCTCACGCAGGTGCGTCTCCTAGGTGATACGCTGTCTCCGCAAGCTGCTCTCTTCCTGCACGTAGATAGCTTTAAGAATTGAAACTTATTTTATCTACAAAAGGGAAAATTTATACTTTATTTTTAGGCAGTTTGTCAGGGAAAGTAAAGAGTTTTTTTCTGCATCCGTGATTTTTAATGGCCTTTAGTTCAAAATAATTCTTATGCCAAAGTGGCAGGCATATTTTGAGGTGGCATATTCATTCAGGGACTCTTTGAACTGTTGATGTTCACCCTTATCCACTTGCCAATTTTATCTACAGCCAGTGTTCTTGAAAATAAGAGAAATAGGTTGAAATTTGGGATGATTAATGCATATTTACCACTCTTATTGGACAAACAATGCAAAAGGAATTCCTGAGAGTCAAGGCATCCTTTTTACTGGTAAAAGCAGTGTGTATTCATTCCTTTGTTTTAACAGATAAAGGAACTGAGCTTTGTTTGCTGAAACTTAAGTGAATTAATTCTCATGCCTTGAATATTGCAATTTTAAATCTCTATTTTCCCACTTGAATGTATTCCACATTAGGGATAACTTTTTTTGATCCATCAAAACCCAATTATCATAAACTTTGAAACCTGTTTATCAAGATTACTAACAAAAAATATTATTTTAAATTCAGCCTATTTTCATTTTTAGCCTGCTGAGTCTGAATGTTAAGAAACTTCATTGGGTCCTCCAAACGACTTTGTTTCAGTAATGTGTTGATGACAGCTATTTGCTGGCTCAAATTTAAATGTTCTTTGCCTGGGCTATTTAAATTATAATTGGCATTGACAGCCAGTGGTCACAAAGAGACCATAGTTACACAATGTGTATTCTTAGCAACAGAAAAATAATGAGAGAAAAAAAAAAAATCACTACAGCAGAAACACCAGAGGACAGACTTAATATGGTCTGATGAACTTCTAAATTATGCATTTAATACGACAAAAATTATACCAGTCTCTATAGTAATATTCCTAAACCTCATTACTCCTCCTGTTAAAATGACAGTTAAAAACTGCAATAATTATAGCAACCTCTGAAGTGCCGTTCTCTTTAGTGAGGATCTAAATATGATTTTTTACCTTTATTTTTATTTATATGGTTTTTGCCAATACTCACTGAGCACCTACGCTACTCTGAATATTTTATATAAAATAAAGTTTCAATACTGCAAAGGAAATTGTTAAGTTTTCTGTTTCCTTTTTCTTTGCCACATACATTTAGATTATGCCGTTGTTCATTTTAGCACTAACTATTAGGCTGCAATTTGGTATATGCAATCAGCTGCATGGAATCAAAATTGCTCCATTCTCTTTCAAATGATTCAGATAAATTTAATAGACACAACACGCACAAAAAATAAGATGATGATTAAAAAAATTCTTTTCTTCTCATGAAAATGAAAGCTAAAGAAGGATGAACTGAAATCTAATTAATGCAGTATGTTGGGGCTGCAGCTATGCGCTTTGTTACAAACTCTAAACAACTGTAGCAGCTCCAAGTGACAGGGTCAGAGCAAGCTCCTCCAAAATATGCCTCGTTGGCATACGGAGATTTTGAGCTGATGGCCAATAAGAACCAGCAGATGCAAGAAAAGCTCTAAAAGCAGGATACAAGTTTTCCTTTTGTAAAGGACATTTCCACGTGTTGAGCTGTCTTCTGTACCAGAAAAAGAAAGCCTCTTCATAACTGTTAGTAAGAAGGCACCAGGGTGCATTTGCAAAACACACTTTACCAAACGACTCTGTTCGCCACACTCTTCCCGGTCACCTTCCCATCACTTCCTCCTCCACTCAGAAGTCTCCAAACCCTTTTCCTTTGTTTAGCCTACATACGAGTTATTTTTCTTACTATTAGTTAAATTAATTCTATATTAAGAGACATAGATGTATCTAAGATCAATTTCTTGTAAAGTGAGATGATACTAAAGATTTTTAAAATACAGGCCTAGTTATAAAGCCATTTCAGCAGGAGAGTAGAAGGCAGTTATGTCATAAGACACCAGCTAGGAGGCCACTTCAGAAGGCCATGACTAAGGATTCAGTCCTGAATTGATCTGTGGTTCTCAGAAATAAGTCAAAATAAGAAAGACTGAGAGAAAGGCATACCCACGAGTTACCTCCAGACATTAAACTAGAGGCTGAATTTTAAAGGAAGATGGATACTTTGTCTTGGCTAAAATGATACGTGAATTTATCTCACTGTGCTTCCTCTTAGTGACCATGCTTGAAGACCTAAAAGCGGCTATTGCTGTAGGTATGAAAGCAGTCCTTTGAACTCTGTCTTTACCTGAGATTTTAAGTATTACACTATTATTACATTATAAGCTCACACTCCCTTCTGATAGTGTGCTTTCACTACATTTTGTTTTTGTGAAAGCACCGTTAGGTTAGTATACAACTGGGTGAAATGTATAAGGGGTGTGGCTCAGTAGCTGTAATATTTCTGACTTTAATTCTTCATCATAGGCAAAATGAACAAAATAGCAATAGTAAAGCCTTATGGTTAGATATATCCTGAAATGCTCAGTCATAAATAAAATAATTTTGATACAATATGAAATTAAAAAATAAGACATAACATTTGGAAATCTGGGAATACACCAAAGAAATAATTGTCTATTTAACTGCCCATGTTAGTGATTACAAAATCATAAAAATTCCCAAGGAATATTTCACACTAAAAGGTTATTCACTCCCTCTCTCTTCTTTTGCAAGCCATTACTTTAAAATGAGCCATCACTTTGAATTACAGGTTAGGCTTTTTTTTTTTTCCTATAATTCCATGTTGATGGTGTAATAATCAGGAAAATGAGAAGGATAATAGATGAATCAAAGAAAAGATAAAAAGGAAAATATGCTTTCTTATTATTTGCTTTTGACCTAAGGCTTAATGGAGGTTATTTACAATTAAATTGGATCAGAGCTTTTATTTTAAACAATATGTAGAAAATTTTAAGACAGATTTGAATTTGGTAATTTTTAAAAATTCTGATTTCCTTTGCCTATAATTTTTTCCTCACCTACATTTCTCCATTGCACTCATGCACACAAGCCCCACTTGATTCTTAGTTTGCCTTTCATGACGTATTTTTAATTGCCTTTATTTTAAGAGTAAGTACTTGGTTTTCAAAAACATGACATAGCTTACATTCTACTTCTTAAAAAAATCTCATACGATCATACTCAGGAGAGTAGTGTTTCAATAAGAAATGGTACTCTCACATCAAAGAATAGCCTTAAACCACTGTATACTCAGTCTCATCTGTAATCACTTAAGTCATGAACACTTTACCCAGCCCTTCCTTCAGCTTCTCGTGATTTTATACAGCAACAGCAAGCCGTTTTCAGGAAGACGAGAGTGCCTTTGAAGGGCTTCGTAATTCCTACATGCCTTTGACAGTTTATTTCATTGATACAATGGCAAAAATACTTGAGTACATCAACCATTGCCATGAAACTTCATCTGTGTAGAGGGGAAAAAATCTGGCTTGTTCATTCATTTAAGATTTATTGGGTACTTACTATGTGTCAGGTCTGTGCTAGGCAAATGAGGAGAAAATATACGTAGTAATATCTGGAACCCAATAGATTTAGGATTAGAACTTGGTTCTGATATTTATTAGCTGAGTATGTAATAAAGAACTTGGCTGACCTTTGTTTCTGATTCGTCGGCAGTGGCCTCTAAACCCTTGGATTTCCCTGAGTGATAGCAGTGCCTTCCTTATTCACAGTGGGCCCCCGGGACTACACCTGGATTGTCTATGCTAACAAGGGTCCCTAGATAGTGTATGTTAATGAGGTGTCTCAGGATAGGGGCTGACCTCACTCAAAAAACCAATCACGTGATGAGAGAGTTGGGACTTCGAGCCATTGTGATATCAGCCTGACCTTCAGAGGGGGCTGAGTTCGACCATCTTGACAAAGATTTCATTAATTCCATCTACACAATGAAGCCTGCGTAGAAACTCTAGACACCGAAGCTTAGGTGAGCCTCTTAGGTGGGCAATATACTCGGTATGCCTTTTCACACATCGATGCCAGGAGGTAAAGTATTCCTAGTGACTTAGAAGCCTTACCGTTGGACACTTCTCTGTCCAAGATTCTACCCTATGCACCTGTTTTCACGTGTACTCTTTGCTTGTACTAAAAAGGACTGTGAATATAGTAGGCTTCAGTGATTTCTGTGAGTCCTTCTAGTAAATTCTAGAAACTGAGAGTGGTTTTGGGAAGCTGATGAACTTGTAGTTGGTGTCAGAGGTATTGAGAAGACTTGGCAGTCTGGAAGACCTCCCCAAGTTTGGCTAACTCCAGGTACTAAGCAACCTTCTGTGACAAATTACTTACTTTTTAAAGTCTTAACCTTTATATCTTTAAAATGGGTAAAATAATAGTATCTAAGATAGTGCATTGTTGTAAATATAAAACAGCTAATTCCATAAAGTATTTATCATATGGCTCGCACATAACAGTTGCTCACTTAATGCATTATTATTGGCTAGGAAGTAAAAAATCCAGCCTAACACATTATCTTAGAAATGAGGACTCTTAGTAAGTATCTCTCTTGTAGCACACAAGCAAAGGATGTGGCAAATTTCACGCACCGGATCTCTGACTTGTTGACCTTGCCAGTGAGATATGAGAACTCAGTCCCGTCCATAACAGCTCATCACCGGGCTCAGAGACTTGAATCTATTAGGAACATTAGGCCTATGACTAATGCTTTCATCTTAATCTCTTGAGATTTTTTTTTAAAGCATGAGAATTACAAGACAGAGCTCCATTCTAAATATCTAAGATTTAACAGAAAGGTAAATTATTCTGGGAAGTAGTGGCTGAGAAATCATGGCATCACAGAAAACTCAGTGGATAAGAAACACTAGACCTCACTGGGTGTCCTGATGTAGGCGGGATGTCCTCAATCATCCAGCTCTGTGACACTGGAAGTGGTCCTTGCCCTCTGAAAATGCAATTATGAGGCCGACTTCCAGAGCCGGAGCAAAGGCTAAACGAAGTGGGGCATGTAAAAGGGTGTCAGAAGCCCTGATTATGTTTTATTTAATGTATATAATTATTGATTTGGACACATAATACTATTCTAATATGTAAGTAAAATACTTTTGAGCTGTGAGATAAAAAGCCAATTGCCTGACTCAATAATGGTAAGAGACTTGGCTAAAATAAAGTTGGCACAGAGAAATAAACCCCTGTAGTTGTAATTAATGTAATTTAAGGATTAATCATGGTATATAAAAAAAGAATAGGCTATAGGCCAAATTGCCCACAAATGTGTTCTAATTAGTCTGCAGAGTTTAAAAAAATTCTTTTTAATTTTGGCTCTGTGTTCCCCAGTGGCAACCATCAACTGGAAATAAATGGAGTCCCGTTCCTTCCAGTTTTTCAGTTCTCCCTCAATTCCCGTTTCTTCATTTATATCACTGACCTAGTGCCTATGGCCATGTGAGCCTCTGACGTACTTTACAGAGTTGAGTAACGTCTAGAATCAGAGCATTTGGGAATGGAGAAAACCAGGAGACAGATGTGAACAAGGAGGACAGAAGATCAAAGGGCCTTTGCTGAGAACAAAATGATGGGCAAGTCAGCGTAAGGCCAAGCAGGCCGGAGGAGGGATTATAGTTCAAGCCCCTAGAAAGTCTTGCAACACGATGCCTAGTAGCACAAATCTCTTGCTGGATCTGCAGAAGAGCCCATGGCCGTGAGCATCGCCGGCCCTCCAGGAAGCCCACCTGCAGAGGAGGCTAGCCGGGAGGCCGCAGCTGTGGCACCATGTCTTGGTCGTCCCCATCCACCCAGATCTATGAAATGCAATATTTCTGATTTGACATTTAACACATGTATCTGTAAAGCCTTCTTCTCAATGCTTGCTGAAATATAGAAAATAATGTCTAAATTATTCTGATAATTTAGGCTGTGACAATCTTGAATATTTTGGGAATCACAATGCATACATTCGCACCATAAAGGGGCCAAGAAATCTCCCTTTTGATGCAGGCTAGTGAGTGCTACTGAATGCCTGTTCCTTCCTTGGGCACCGCTCTAGCCCACTGACATCTTAGGAAACCATAAGCAAGAATTTATAATGTGGTAGAGAAACGGAGACCTGACTGTCAAGTGGGAATAATGGTGGTGGCTAAATACATGTGAGCGAACTTGAACCTGAGAGCACTGCATTGGAACATGCAGGGGGTGCAGGAGTCACTGCAGAGGTCCTGCCTCTGCACTGCTCTCCTCCAGAGCCACGTGGGGAAGACAGGGTTGGCAGGCTGTGTGCACTGAGGCCCAGGCTGGCACACCCGGTAAACGTTCATATTTCTGAGGTAGATGATTCGTATTCATAGGTTGTACTATATTGTAAGAAAAGTAAAGTAGAAGCTAAACTTCACCCATTTATTCAGTAATTTATCCAAGAAATATCAGTTGATAAGCTAATATAAGTTCGCTGACAATCGAAAGGATTACAAACTTCAAGGAACTTAAAATCCACTAAGAAAAACAAGACAGGTTATCTCCAAAATCTATATAAGCTTTCGTAATTAAATACCTACAGAGCATGACTGACAGCGAGCACTACCAATCTGCAAGCAGGAGGAAGGCTGTAGATTTTGCAGGTGCACCCAGAGAAGGTGAAACTGGACTGATGCAGCACTTGGGCAGTAAAGGGAAGCAGAGGGTGTGATAAGCAAGCCTTTGCTTACAACTCCTTTAAGAATTTCCACCTCCGAATGGTGATGGACTTTCTATAAAGACAGTCCAGACGCGGAAAATCTGGTTCTAAGCTAAATCCCAGCCTGATCTGTGACTGCTCCCTGGCTACGTCAGTCCTTCCAGGTGCCTGCATCTCCCAGACACACTTTCAGACCTCCACGTCAGCGCTGGTGCTGCCCCGGCTTGCTCCGTGAGGCCCAGCTCGGCCTTCAGGACACAGCTCAGATGCCTGGGCTGTGGAACCTTCCCGAAAGGCTGGTCTCCGCAGAAAGCGCTCATTGGCTGGACCTGGCGCTCACACGGAGCTGCAGCAGCAGAAGCTACTCTGGTGTGGGCAAGCAGCACCCCAAAGTCTCCTCAGTCACCCCTACTTCTTACATAAGAACGGATTTTTAGTTTTCCGTTACTAGCTATGCAACTGTATCTCCATGGTTTCGTACTATATATGCGTTAATGACACAGCGCTTTTCCATCACGTTAAAAGTAGCGTTCAGTTCTCTCCACTTTCACACCGTGAACTCTTTGAATTTAACAAATATTTCTGAATGGTGACTGTGCAGGGCACTGCCCCCGAGTAAGCAACTACGCACTTCCATATGGGTGTCGCCAAACAGGGTCCTAGGAAGTCACGCTTACCACAGGCTGCCTGTCATCCTCCCTCTACTGTAAGCTGTGGGGGCAGGAATCTGTCCATATCCCTTGAAAACAGCACGGTGTCAGTTACACATTAATCTCACTGAGTGTTTCTTCAATGAATGGTCAAGCAAATCACTTGCGAGGAGCAGGGAGAAGACTCCTCTTTTTGGGTCAGTGTATTTATGTTGCAGTAAACTAAGAAAGCAAGTTTGAACTAGATTTGGGTCATGGATTATATTAAATGCTACAGAAATTATACTTATCTTGAAAGCAATAGGTAACTATTTTGTCTTTTGAGCATGAGTGACGGCATTACAGGTGTGGTTTAGAAAAATGTGTTCACCACATTTTGAAGCCCATCACACAGAAGGAAACGTTAGGGTGACAGGCACTCTTAGATATTTTTCTGTAGTCAAAGTTTGAGATGATCAGCCCCTAAACTAGACTGTAACTAGTGTGAATGACTGGAAACAGAAAAAATACGGAAGACAGACAATGCATGAAAGGTGATGCCATTTTTTAAATTCCAGATCACTTAGGTGGTGACAAAGAGATATTAAGTAATGTGATATATATGTTAATTCCCATTTTGCACATGTGAAGTGACAAGTGATGCTCGGGTATCAAGATGGAAAGGTATGGTGAGTAATGGAAAGTGTCAGGACAACGCTCACTCAGTGAACCTCTCCTGAGTGTCCGTCCACTCAGTGTTGGACAACTCACTGAACACTGGAGATTCCGAATTCAGTCAGGCACTCCTGATTTCCTCAAGGAGTGGTGAGCAACCAGCAAGAGACGGCAAGCAGATATTTACGACCGGGTAGGATGATTAACATAGTCAAAGTTTGGAGAGTTGACATAGTAGTAAAAAGAAGAAACATTTAAGTGTGTTTCAGTTTGAAGGTAGAAGACAGAGCTATGAATTTGAAAATTGACAGAGCTGTGAGGCAAGAACTCCACAAGGAGGCTGATGTCTTCATTATTCAATCTAAACATCAGTGAAGAAGAAAGAATTTGTATGTAGACAAGTTGGGAGCAGTTCTAGTAGAAAAATATAAATATATAACGTGTCATGAACTTGTACTGGAATAAGATATTTAGATTTGAGAGACAACTACAAAAAAGTTACTCTGAGTTATCTACAGAGAAGAGGACAAGGTCAGACACTGAGCATCAGGGAATGGCGGCTATAGCATGAAGGCAGAAAATAATCAGGAAAAAAAAATGAAAATCAGTATGAAATGCAGCAGCAGTGTTTGCGGAGAATGAGAGCTGAGAAGTCTTTGGGACTCTTGAGGACTTCGGTGGGGAGAAAGGACACCAGAATGGCTCTCAGAAGTGAAGGGCTTGTGAATGAAGAGAAGCAGGAGGTACAGGCAGACATCTGAGCAGTTTTCCTATTAAAAAATGAGGGAAGGGGCGCTAAGATTATGTCGCCAATTCACAATTTACTGAATGGTGACAGGTCGCATTTTGAGACAGCGAAGGCCCCCATATGATGGTGCTCAGGCCTAGAGAAAGACCCCCGTCCAAGGAGACAGGGGACCTCCCCATGCTGAGTCAGGGGGACAGGAAGAGAAAAGGGGCAGAGTTAATACGCTGGCTCCTGACGGGTGGGATGAGGGTCCCCAGATGAGCCAGCCCTGGATAAGGTGCAAAGGAAGGTGCCACGGGGATTTTCCTGAGGATGAGGGTCACTTCCTTCTTTGACTGAAAACAAAGCTTAGTCCCTTTGGTTGACATTTTTCCCACTATGCATTACAACTTTTTCTATTTCCTGAACATGGTGGCACATTTATTCCAGTGATTGTCAATCATGTATAATTATTCCTCAGGAATCATGTAAATAGAGATTCTGTGGTTACAGATGTTACTGGGTTGAATAAATGTCTGAATTCTTATGCTATTTAATCAATGTACATGTTGAGAATGAGAAATCAACATTAAAGCTATATAGTGAATTTCATGGTTTTATGCCAATGAAAAATTCATATATTAAGATTCTTAGGTAATTCCACTTTAGATGTAGATTAGCTTCTCACATATAACTCTATTAATCTGAGTTTTTACTATAATCTCCTGGAGACTACACGCAGCAGGAGGTTACGACCCTTAACCTTCACGGCCAGAAACTCCCCTCACTGTGAATTTCTTTCTTTTGTTGTTTTCATTTGGCTTATTAGGCATTTTAGAGTTATAGATACATATACTTCTAAGGCTCTGCTGAATTTTAAGTCTCATATGATACAAGATCTTATTCTGTTGATTTTTCTAATTAGACTTTTCAGTTAAACTATTAAACTATTATTTTTACAAATTTTATTTGTTATTTTTATAAATGCCATTTCAATATTTTATGGTTTTACTTTTTTTTCTTGCAATTAGAGTTGAGTCAGCTTAGACAAAATGCATAAGGATGAGCTTCCATTTTTGTCTGAGATATTGCCAAATGACTCTTTTTCATGCTGAAAACAAGAATGGCAACCTGTAACTTTCAAAGACAAACTCAGGAAGCTCTATGAACAACTGTTAAACATAGTCACAAAAAGCTAATTATAACCTGTTGTTTATTTAAGAATCGAATAGAGTTATATAGAAGCTACTTAAACAGTAATTTTCCTAGGTTATCTTAAAGCTAAAAGATAATTTTTTTTTTCAAAAACTTATTCTATAAAAGCTTTATTATGCTCAGTTTATATAAAATGACTTATTTTAGATTCCATACATCAGGAGAGCCTGTAGTCTTCCAAGTGACCATTTTCTTTCCTAAGTTTTTATTGTAGTTATGACACAAGGTAAAACAAAGAATATCAAAAATATTTCCCTCAATATTTTAATTTAAAAAATGGAGTACCAGGAAGGAAATACAGATGCTTCTCAGCTTATGGGTGGTGAGGTCATGTTGTGACAGATCTACGTAAGCTAAAAAAGCATTTAACACAAGTAGCCCACCGAACATCACAGCTTAGCCTCGTGTACCTCAGAAGTGCTCAGAACACCTGCATCAGCCTGCAGCTGGGCAAAACCACCTAACACAGTGAGTACACTGCAGGCAGTGGTCACTTACCTGTGTGATTGCGTGGCTGGCTGGAGGCTGCAGCTGGCTGCCCAGCATCACGAGGGAGCATCACATTGCATGTCACTAGCCTGTGAAAAAAACAAAATTCAAAATTCAAAGGACAGTTTCTACTGAATGCATATGGCTTTCATATCATTATATAGCTGAAAAATCATTAAAGTCAAACGGTAAGTTAGGGACCGTCTGTATATTGAAATAAATGACAAGTTTTCTGCCCAATCTTCAAACACTATAACTTGCAGTTAACAGCTTTTTCTACAGAAAAAAGGCAAATGAACGATATCTGTTTTAGCAGATTTCTAGCTTTTTTCCCAGTCTGTTCCTCCTTTTCCCATAATCACCCAGTTATAGGCTAAATATTTTCTAGTCTCCTTTGAAGTTGTGGCCATGTGACTAAATCCTTCATAAGAGAAAGAAAAAGAAAGTGATATTTACAATTATCACATTGTTTGCCTAAAAAGAAGTAATTTTCATGGAGGTCCATTTTTGTTACCTTCTTCCCAGTGGGCAGATGGAGGTGTCAATGGCCCAGTGTATACAGAGTGACACAATGGAGGAATCTTGAGTCCCCAAACAACCTGGTGGAGCAGAGCTGCTCCTGAGGCCCCGATGCCCAGCTATCGGATCGGGAAAGACAGATTCTGCTTTGCCAACCCATTGTACTTTGGACTCTCTTTATGACAACTCACACTCTACTTAGATTAATACCGCTACAGAGCTTAGAGATTTCACTGGAAAATGCCATCCCTTCAAAACCATTACATCTCTGCTCTCTTCTCTAAATAAGAAATAGCAATCTATAGTTCAAGATTATAGTCTGTGAATCATAAATATGACACATTAATTTTAAGATTATATATAATCTAAATAATGCCATAAATCAAATTTTTCATTATAATTTCATATATGATTTATATATTTCATTATATATGATAGCATAGTACATATTACTTATTACACTATAATTAATCATAAAACTCCATCACTGTAACCACAAAATGATTATATTGTGCAAATCCTCGACAGCTGCATGAAAGTGTAGAAAAAGCACGAGGACTCCTAACAGCTCGCTCTCTACAATCATTTTATCTGCTCCCCATTCCCCACCTCCATAACATTGTTTATAGCATTTGGCCGGAGTACTGAAAACTAAAATAAAAAATCCTATAACCTTCCTATAATCTTTGTCAGTAACTCTGAAGGATGATTTACTTCCCAATAATTAACTCATTTTTTTCTCTGCAGTTATTTGCCATTCTAGTCAATGTACTTTTTAAAAGTCTGAGTTAAAGACTCTTTCCTGGATAGACAACATTTTTGGAAGCCTGAACACTAGAAAAGTATTATGTACAAGACAATTCCTGTATCCTCAGGAACTAATGATGTAGTTTATAAAGCCCCGCGGCAGCCTACGTGATTCCTAACGTCCCTTTTTAAAGAAACTATTCTAATTAGATGAAATTATTTCAAAGTTCTACTACATCATTCAGTATGATTAGAAATAGTTTCTAATAATTTGATAGTATAATACAGGCAAAGCACTAGAGAAATTTTGGGATGAAAATGATTAATGAAATTGAATCAGGATAAACATGGAGATTTAAAATGATTCTATCAAAACAAGAAGAAAAATAGGAAAGTAATTCATATAGGAAAAGTATCATGGACTTTAAGAAAAATATTTTCAAAGTTAATGGAAATAACATGAACTTGGAACATAATTTAAAACTGGAAAATTGTGACTCATTTTAGCAAACACTTTACAAATTTCAAAACATGCTTCTTTGCCGAACATCTAAAATATTCCATTCCATATAGATATCGAATTAACCTTTGAATACGATTTTTTTTAGGTTTGGATTACACATTTCCAATCAGTAACAAGAATCACTAAGACTGACAGAAATAGAACTTTGAATTGTGTATGTATGACATACAAGCTGTCGTCAACTTTCACCAAGTGAATGTTGAATAATCACATTTCAAAGCAAGTTTTTAAAAATATATCATTTGAAAAACAACGGGCTGATATATAAAGGTTCCCTGATGGTATGTGTGTGAAAGTAATCTCAGTGATATATTACTCCTAAAATTATCTTGCTAAAAAAGAAACTAAATACAAGAGATAGGCAAATTCACAGAAGCCTACATGTTAAGACAAATAAGAAAACTGGTTTTGCATAAGTAAGAATTTTAGTTAAAATTTCAAAATGTAATTGTTGCTGCTTTATTTCTTTTAACTATGCTGACTCATTGTCATCACATGTAGTTTCATGGTAATTCTAGTATTCATTTCTTACCTTATCGCTTCACTTCCTGAGACTCTACTCAGAAAAATTTGCTCATATAATCAGATCATGAGAACATAATCATTATACAATTTAAAATCTGACTTATTTTGCATTTTAAATCTATGATACCAGGTTTTAAAATTTATATAAGGTTTTAATCGCAAGTTTTTATTATTAAAGTTTTCGTGTCAAACTTATATTTTAGGTCAACCTTAAAAAAATTAATTCACCTCAGGATTTGATTAATAAGTACATGTTTGTTAATGAACCATAAATTCACATCTCAAGAAGCTACCTGAGAAACTACAAAGAGCAGGTCTTAGAGACACAAAGACCTGAGTGTCAGTCATGGCTCCACCAAGTTCTAGCTGTAGTTACATATACGGTTTATTAGAGCCCACACAGCTCTCTGAGACCCCAATAGTAAAATGTAGGTAAAATCACCTTTTGCATTAAAAGTGTTTGTAAAGCAAACAATAAATGGAATCACTGAAATACTGGCACACAATAAACATTGACTTCCCCTCTATAGAGAAAGGTATCTTTAAATTGTTTAGTTTTTAAATAGAATATTTTGATATTCATGTTGGAAATCGATGGGTTTAAGTTTTGCAACTGCTTTTATTTATCCACTTACGGGTAATAAAACTCAACATACACACACACAAATACTTATTCAGGTTACCTTCAGTTGTCAAATATCTCAATGACACTGACATTTGCAAATAACTTTGAAAATCAATATTTGAAATTTCCTTCACAGTATTTTCTTTTGAAATTGTTCAATGATGTTAAATATCCACATTTCATGAGAAGTATTTTTTTAACAAGAAATAGGCAGAAATAATTCAAAAAAAAAAAGCAGGAAACAATTTGATGAAAAAATAAATTGTACAAATTTAGTTAAATATAAAGTATCTAAAATAATAAAGTTGTGTTGTATCAACTATAAATTCACTTCACCTACTAGCTAGATGGATAAATCTTGTTTTTTAACTATGTGAAATCATATTAGGTATATTTGCTTTTGTAAAAAGGTAGATCAAATGATGTGCAATATATTTCACGAATCGTTTAGTTACCTTAGAGACATCTGGGGATGTGTCCTATGGGTACTAACGGGAGGGGTGTAGAGGAGTCATGCCTTGCTCTGTGGTCTGGGCTTGTATCGAGAGCCCCTTCAGTCTCTGGACAACCCCTAATTCTGAGTAGTAACTATGAATGTAGCCAAGAAAAAAAACACACACACACACACACACACACACACACACACACAGATGATAGATGAGGTAAAACAGAGTTGTTGGGACCATATTGGGGAAAATTCTCCTTGTAAATGTAAGAGGGGATTATTTGTAGTCTGCTTCAACAAGTATTTATGGAGCATCTGCTCAGTGTTCAGAACTGTGCTATTTGGCACTACTTCTTTTTCTAAACTTGGATATTCCGGCTAAAATTTCAAAGTGTCAAGGAGAAATATTGAGTTTTTCATCAGCAGTCATTGCCAAATTACTTGAAATGGTATTTGAACATATGGACAGTTTCATTTCTAAGTCTGAGTAAACCTCTATTTTAAAAGGTAGTCTATTATCAATTTGTAAAAGCTCTTCCTGTATTATTTGTAAGTCATAAAACTGTAACAAATAAGTCATAATCGTTTCTATAACCTGATTTGCAGGCTGTTGCATGGAATAATTTCTAAAGCATTCATTAAATACGCTTCAGACAGCAACAGCAGAGACTTTATCTTCCTAGTGTACATCTACTACCTTAAATAATAGCTGGTACATAAATAGAGAAATTTAATAAATATTCCTTGAACTGACCTGACCTGAACATCAATTCAAAAAGAGTTTGAAATACATGACAAATCTAGGAAAATTAAATGCTGCATTCTAGATCAGTATTTTATGTCTAGGAGACAGAGGGAATAACAGAAACACCAATCACATCTAGGTCACTGTGTATGTGATAGAAAAGATCATGTGAACACACACAAAAAAAGTAGTTTTATTTCACATTTGCTATAGGAATCTTCCAGGAAAAGCCTTTCCTGTTCATTTGATGTACCCATATATGTATTTATGAAACATCTAAGGAATGGGGAATAGTGATTTTTTGGAGATAATTTAGTTTGATTTTAGTGAAATACTTTCCTGAGTTGTGTTTTTAAGAGAACAAAAAATTAAAATTAAAATTAAAAAAAGATATAGACATTGTTTTGAGATAATCTAGTAAAAATCTGGATAGGCCTATGTAACTCTGTTGATTTATTCAATAACTTACAGTAAGGGAGTTTCAAATTTTATATTGATAAAATCTTGAATGTAGAATAAGGCACAACACCCAAGGTGAAAAAAGGAGATTATCTCACTGGCAAGCAAATAACTACCAAAAGCATGACTAAGTAACTTACACAGTGAGAAAACCAACATGGAGTTAGCCACTGTCTGACCTCTCTAATCAGAGGGGAAAGAACTGCCTTTCTCTGTGTGCCATAGTTTGATTCACACAGAGATGGGGCCTTGTGTGGGGGGCTTTAATCACACAGTGGAAAGAGAAACATGTCTCACTACTTCAAAATGAAGGGAGCACTTGTTATTTCTGTGCCATGTAATGGAAAATGAGTTGAAAGTACGAAAGATCAATGAGTCAAATAATATTTCTTCTTTTAAAAAGATAACACATTAGAAAGCACCATAATGTAATTTCTTATCCAGGAGTGTTCCAGATTTTGGTTAGAACACAACTTAAAATAGCCTGATCTGAAATTAGAAAGAGTGGTGAACACTGTGAAACCATGTGTTCAGGGTGGAGTCATGAAGATTCAGTCTTGAAAAGCACTCATGAGTAGAGAATCCCTATGTTTTCACTGCAGTACATTTGACATAATATTCATAATGAGCACAGCATAATCCAAGGAGCATTCTAAGATTTTAGCAGAACACCCAAAATATTTTGGCCAGAACTATAATAATCAGTTATCACCATTGGCAAGCAACTGTTGATACAATTGATATATTCGCAGCTGTAACGGAAATAGGACAAGCTATGGATTATACTACATTCCATCTGCTTCTATTGCTCATTTTCTCACCCTCAAGCAAGACACTTGAATAAAATTAAAAGTGATATTATTTTAGGAAAATGCCTTAGTTGCTCTTGAATAGTACCTGTATTTTAACTTCTATTAGTAGCATATTACTTGTGACATACTTCACAGAAAATACTGACACCTAAGAGTAGTGCCCCATACTGGGAAAGTTAAAAGCTACACATTTCTGTCATAAATATTTGTCATTAGATAGAAGAAAAGTTTTCATTACAATAAATTACAGACATCTGGGAGAAAAGTGTCATGCGCGTCATAATTAGCTGGTCCATGCTTAATAAATTTTGGTCATTGCAATGTGAGACATTGTTCAAATTTCTGTCAGAAAGAAAATTCTAGTCCATATTAGCTTAAATTAGATCAAAATTGCTTCTTAAATTATTTTAAGCATAAAGAAGAAGCTGATTTAACACTTTTGGTCTTGTGCCACCAAATACCACTTCTAGCACCAAGGTTTCCATTTCACCACCCAGGTCAATGCAGGGTCTGCGCTGGTTGTGTTTGGATGGGAGGGTTATATGTTACTTATTTCATCTGTCATGCTTTTCTGGGCTTGCCAAACTTTCTATGAGAACTATAAATATCATTGCATACAACATATACTACAATAGATTTATGTACATATATGCATATACATACATATACAAATATATATATATATATATACACATATCTGTGTACATGTATAAATTATAATCAGATGAAACACTAAACAAGACCATTTTTAAAATACTAAAAATAAATAATACATTTTGAATGCTGATAATTATTTTTACATTTGTTCAAGTGGGGTAAGCACATTTTCTTCCTGCTTGGAGATTGAGGCTTATTGATATTAGTGAAACTGCTGAATAGTGTACTATATCGAAGGATTACGATCAGGACAAACTGAATAGTAATCATGTCTTCTCTACTTAGCATGCACAAATGCAATTTATTTGTTTTTTATATAGTTATGGTTAGAAACAACTTATGAATCTTTGGATATAATAGGAAATTGTCAGATGTCAAATAAACAATAGATACATATTTTGGTTCTTAAAAGGCTACCTAAAAATTGGAGGCATGTGTACTGAAAGCAAGAAAAGTACACAAAAAATAACTTGACCCAGTTGTGTATTTATTCTAGTCAGAAAGTATTCCTGCGAAGTAACTTATTAAGAATTATACTCTTTACTACTTGATAGACTGCACATGGTAAAAACATACTTGCTTGAATAAATTTTTTATCTAACAGTTTAAAACATAATAAGCAGACTAAGGAACTCTACATTATCCACAATGTACTTCACAGGTAATGCTGATTCCAGCTGGCATTCACTAAGCAGGCAGAAAATTGTGGCAATTATTGAAAATTATTAGGTTTTAAACACAATGTACTCAACTCTCTCCTCTCATCCTCCCCAACCACATGCAAATTATATTAGGAAACTAATATAATTTATTAGGAAACTAATAAATTATGCTGCTTCAGCACAAGCAAGATAGATTTGGGAAAATACTGATTTATGTTTTTACTGCTGTTTGTTCCAAAAAATACACATGCACTTTTTTTTCCCTCAATCCAAATCACGGTTTTCACTTTTCACTAGTTTCCCTATGGTTAACATACTTCATATTTAACTATCCTTACAAAAAAAGTTATAACTCAAATCTTCGTCCTAAAAGAAAGTCTCTTCTAATTTCCCTAACACAACTTCGTACTTTTCTCTCGCGCGTTTTCAATGTTGGCTGTGGCTCCAACCGGCCGTGCTCGGGCGCTGTGCGCATGTGCCCCGACTACAGGGCGGGCACTCGGTGGGAATGGCGTGAGGCACCTCCTCTCTGCCCCCAGCAACGCCTACCCGCTCACCTGCCCACTGCTGGAATTCACTGAAGAGACAAAGACACCTCAAGCTCAACGACTCTGAACACAAAAATGCCTCATTCTCCTTATTAATTCCATAAGGATTTCTTTTTTGCTGTTTTGTTTTGTTTTGTTTGATTCAGATACAAGGATATAAGGTTAGATGATTAAAAATGTTAAGCTAAAAAAAATACGAAACTATCGTGCAGTTGTAAACAAACTATCTTTTTAGTTATTTTCTAGGGCAAATTATCCTTTGAAATGAGCTGGCATATCATTTCAAAAAAATAACAATTCTAAGTGAATTTCTACCTACTAAATCTGACTAATCATAATAACATGCTGTTTGAAATATGACACAATCTATTTATAATAATAAAATATTCTCAGGTGAAATTAGATTTTAAAACTCTTAATTAAAAAAAAAATAATCATGTATTGCACCAGATTCAAAGTCAGTTTTTCAAAAGCAAATGTCATGTTTGTATTAAGATTATTAATCCCAGAGAATATATCTTCCAATTTATGTCACTGAGAAATGGGTAATTATGTACATGAGGCCATTGAAAATTCAACAAAGGTTTTCATTGCCATTATCAAGTTCTTATCCAGTATAACACACTTTACTAAACCCAATTTGTAGAGCATCCCACTGCTATTTTGGAATAGAAATTAAGGAAATCTATTTTCTCTAAATGAGCCTTTGATATTGAGCAACATAAGGTGCAGAAAACACTAAAATACCTTATTTGTGAAATAATGACTTGAACTTATGTCTTAAAAAGGTTTCTTTCTAAATTAATTATTAATGACTACAAAATTACATATCACATTAGTAAGAAAATTGCCAGCTTTGTCCTTAGCCTATATTATTTCAGAAATATTATGAAATAGGCTAAATGAGTGTCTCTAGTATTTTGAATATTCAAATTAGGTGCGTACCACACGGCAGGCCTGTGCTTAGCACTAACTTGAGTCACAAAGACAAATAAGACTGTGCGACATCACACTGTTAGCTAACTGTATAAATTGATGTTTCATAACTAAAATTATGTGTACTAAATTAATTTTACCCTGGATATTCTGAGAACTAGTTTCTCAGTCATGATAGTCTCATAATAGCTCCTCCAAGTAGTACCAGTAACCAAAAGAGAAAAGATAGCAATTTATTTCATATTGGTTACAATTACTAAAAAGGAGATGGGAGGGGTAGAGTTCAATGTATTTACTTAATATAAGTTGAAACCTAAATCTTTGCAATAAAAAATTTCAGGCAAAATCATGGTTCATAACATACATTATACTGTATTGTTTCCAGAAGATTCTATTTCCTGATTAAACACATTTGAATTGTGTTACCGTGAAAAGAATGCGTCAAGAATGAATATGCCATTTAGCGAACATACATATTTTTAGCTCACTATAAAATATTACTGATGCTAATTAGGTTAAATATAAGCAAGGACTCATGAATCCTGACATTGCTTTAATTTCTACTTCGTTGAAGTGAGTCATTCGCGAGATCACCTGAATGCAGCTTAATAATTTTTTCGTCATGCCAAACTGAGTTGTTTATTTTCATGCCTGGAAATCACAGGACCCCTAAAGCCGAGTGGACCTTTCCCGGGCTGTCAGGGAAGCCAGCAGAGGCAGCAGCTCAGTTACTACAAGCTCTTAGTGGAGCATCAGCCTCACTCTCACCTGCCCAACTAGAGCTTGAAAGATCAGTGTCATGCGGCACACAATAATTTGTAATAGACTTTGCGTAGTGGATGTAAAATCTTAGTTAAAAGGTGGAATTATCATCAAATTGTTTTTTTCTAAAGCTTGAAAAATCTCCCCTGGGTTTGATATGTCTGTACAAGCACAATACCCGCCTCCGTAATGTATTTTAACACAAACTGAATACAAGCTTTACATTATTATAAATACTTCCTGATTATACAGAATCTACCACAAAATGGCTGTTCCACATCAAATGGTTTTATAAAGGCACAGGCAGACCACAGGTTAAGCCTCAGGAAATCCTGGATCAGGTTATCAATACGAGCTTTTCTGTTTAGATATTGAGATAAGGCTTTGCTCATTATATTTAAGTTATTCATTTGAATTCTACTTCAGAAAACAGAGCTGAGAACTCAGGAGTCAACAGTTAAGCGAACATTTATACTTGATGGGTTATTCTTTATGTGCACATTCCCTTAGATTTAACGAGCCAGTTTACATGATGCTCCAATGCTGTCCTTTTTCTGTGAGAAAGCGGGAAGTTGCAGTGGGGATGAAGGAAGAGGGACATGGTTTTGGTTAGAGTGCCACACCTCTGCTTGATAACTGGAGCTTTCCAGTCCTGGAAGGGCAACCAATGACTTTTCCAGAGATCCTTTCTTGTCCTGATATTTATTACCCAGTTTTGCAAAGGAATTGGTGGCACAGTTATCAGTAAGAGTAACCTTCTCTAATTCAGCAAGATTAGGGTCAGAAAGGCCTCCTTGGGTCTCTAAAGCAACAGATTTCGAAACAACTGTTCAACTGGCATACAGTTTGGCTTGGCTACAATAACCAAGTTGGGGTTATTAAATCTTGGTGTTAATCTGAACCTGAGAAAGGTTTAGGATGTGAATTCAGAATTGGGGTTTGAGTTCCAAATTTCTGAATTCTAAAGGCCCAGTTAGTCCATAGACTGTTGCATATTTAAATGATATTTCTATAATTGTTCCTAAATATGCATTTTAGACAAAAACAAAGATTTTTTATCATGTAGAAAGCATGGGTTTATTTTGATTGATCCTCAGGAAATCCTGGATCAGGCCATCAGTACAGGCATTTCAGTTTATGTGTTGGGGTAAGTCTTGTTTCATTGTACTGCAATTATTCACTTAAATGCTATACACAGAAAACAGAGCAGAGAATTTTGTGTCAACCAGTTAAAGAAACCCACAATTCCATAGCATTTTTCACTTTCATGCCTTGGCCTTAGCCTTTCTCTCTGCCTAGAATTGTCTCTGTATTCCCATAGATATCTACTGAAGCCCCAACCTTCTCAAGGTACGACTGCTCTGAGGTCATCTAGGCTACTTCCAAACTTGTCCTAGCTAGATGTATTCATTCTCTTCTGTCCCCACAGTCGATACCACTCACAAGGTATGAACTGCCTTGTATTTGAGTCATTTTACGACTTTTCTAGGTTATAAATCCCATCAGTGCTTGAATTGTGGGAACTGCCATATGTTGCAGAGCGTATGATATACAATATGTACTCAATGAATATATACAAGTAACATATTATTTGAAGTCTGGTTTTAAAACTAAATTAAAACCATCCAAAAATTGCTTTTACTCCGGGAGGTCATTTTCACTGATGCTAGGTAATGGGTTTGTAAGTGCTCTGCATACTGATTATCATAGTATAGCAATCGATATTAAGCATATTTCCTACAAATCACAACTGAGGGTTTTTGAAACCTCTGGAGGGAAAAGGTAATGTTGAAAATAAGTCAATAAACTCTTTAATATCCAGGACATCATTTTTTTAAATTTAGCAAGTGGTTTAAGTAGTCTGACACATAATTTATTTTCAAAGTAGAAATGAAGAGGTGCTCACACTGATCCCTTTGTTATTTGAAAATGTAATCCTCACAGTCTGGTCAAGATTCACATATACAGTATATATGATATGTCATATATACTATATATAAAATCACAGTACAGTAATCATCATTCAAGGCAAAGTAAAATATGTGAATTTGAGACAATTATAGAGCATCCAAGAGGTAAAGTATATAGACAGTATACAGCTGGACATATGAAAATAATAGGTAATGGGAAACAATTTGTATCTTTTTAAAAATTAACTATGGTTATAATATACTTTATAGGACAGTAACAACTACTTATCACCAAAAGAAATTATTCTTTTAACAGAAAAATCAGTTTGGTCATCAGTTAAGAAACACAAGGACCACTAGATACAGCCAAACAGGTGCCACTGAGTTGACCAGCAATAACAGAAACTCTGGAGTTGCCTCCCGCACCCAGGGAATAAAGCGAAGTCCCGGCATAGGTGATAAGAAAAAGTCTGGCGATGCGGGGCTCCAGAACACAGCTGGGGCCAGAACCTGTGAGGAAAAGCACACGTGGGGGATCTGCACTGTGTTACTTTGTATTTTAACTGATTTCCTTTACCCAGACAACTTCTTAAACTCCCCTTTAAGAACATGAGAAAAGAGATATTTACAAACATAAAATTTCCATTAAAAATTGCTTCAAGGATGTACTTTAACAAGAATAAAAGTGAACAAGTACATAAAATGGCTATACATAAAACAAAATTGAGCATAGGAATTGAGAAATATGTTGGTAAACTTAATTACTATCAACGATAAAACAGAGAAATAAACATATGTACAAAGAATCAGTGTATATTTCTGCATTCATAATATTAAAATGCCTGTTCCCTTGCTAACTATTTCTCCACTTCCTGCCACCATCTCACACTTTTCTCCCTCTCATTCATCCTTCCTATTTTTTTTCAACTCCTATGAAATTCACTGCTTCTGGTAGGAAGCGGACCTGGGTTTCTTTTGGCCGTCAAGACAAGAACATAAATGCCAGGATATCTGGCTTCCTCCGCTCTGACACTTAACAGTCACATTTCGACCTTTGGCCTAAGTGAGCAAAACCAGTCCTGAGCCTAAGATAACAAGACACTATCAAAGAGGTCAAGACCAAGGGCTAAGACTTTAGCAAACTTATGGCCCCATCCCATGAGCCTTCCCTTGTGTTACCAGTGCAAACACAGAGTATGATGCTTATGCTTTATAAAAACTGTGCAACTATAACATGCTTTCCAGACAAAAGATTTCTTACTTTACATATTTCTCCTAATTATATGATAATGCATAGTATTCATTTATACATTACTCTATTTTCATTCCCTTTCCAAAAAAATGAGTTAAAATGTAGTAGCTTTCAAACCAGCATTTACCAGTGTCAATTATCTCAGTCCACACTAGACTTGCTTTATCAATTATTCTCCGTAAGAAGATTCAGTTTCAGGGCAACTCACTTGTTTCCCTCCTAAATCAGGACATAACATTATGAACCAAATTTTCAAACTCTGCTTCAAACTGGAATTCATTAATAATTGAGTCATTAGTTTCAGGTTCAAATCACTGGTCTCCTGGACTAATGCTGGTTTTATCTTCACACTCCTAATATCAATGATAAGAAAACTAATATATTCCAACCTCCTCAAAGCTACAATAAATAAAAGTATAGTTCATATAAATTAAATGCAACGACATAGTCTCCAAAGTCAATTCTTGAACTGAACCCAGGAATGACAAGCAAATTAACAGGCTACTGTGTTGGTACCGAAATACCCATGGTGAGAGAGTCTTCCAAATGCCAGAAAAAATAAAGATATGTTTTTAAGAGATGAAATTTATATATAATTTAGTAGGATTAAGGTTAAATTATTTTCAAAATGAATAGCAATATGAAAAAGTTAAGAATGCAAATTGCAGCAAGAATGCAAGATTTGTGTGTGGTTACAGCTCTGTGAGAGAGAGGTAGGCATTCGACTAGAATGAGCAACTTATCGCTTTACCAGAGAACATGCACAAACAAAAATTAAATCAGAAATTAAACACTTATATCATTCCCAAAAGCCTTTTGGAGGGTGGGGCTCATGAGTTACACAAACAATCCACTTATTCTTACGAAATTTGCCTATTAAAGAAAAGCCTGGTCTCTATCACCTCTTCAGTTTCTCTTCTCTCTTTAACACTGTTTATGAGTTATCTTACAGGCATGGGCATATCATTTAAAATATTTAGTTAATTCAATTACTACTTGCAGATCTCCTCTAAGAACCTATCAAACATAACTAAAATAGGACACCAAAAGCAAAATAAGGAAAAATAAATATAAATAAAAATAGTTCTAATATACAACTGAGATATACAGTGGAAGCCAAATTACACAAAAAGACTAATAACTCACAGAAATGTAAATGTCAATAATTTATCCTAACTATTCAAAAGCTCTGCATTCAGAACATCTGACACATCCTTCTTATGGCATCAAAGTGACAGTGCCATATGGAGAACAGAATGAAAAATTCACAATGCGCTATATGTGCTCATTCAGATGAACGGTACAATTATTAGCAAAGCTGGTGACTCCGAGAAAATAAAACACAAAGTGTCTTTTGGTCTCTTTATGAGAAAATGCTTTCTAAAAGTATTAAAACAGTCATAATAAGATTCGACTCACCCAAAAAAGGGAAGATTCAAAGGCCCTCAAGTGTAAAATATACAGATATCAATAGTCCATATGTCGTGTATAATATGAAATGTTTATACTTCAGTGAAACTGGCTTATTACAGTGATCAGAAATATTTTCTATTTCAGTTAGGAAAACAGCAATAAAATAGGCCTGGCTTTTGTGGGTACCAAAAAAAAAAAAAAAGTAAAAGCTGATATGCATTGGCTCTCTTTACCAGAGTTCTCGATCTTAAAACCAGGGTTTTGTGACTTAATTACATATACTGAGAAGTCTGGCTGGATGGACATATAAGGAAAGTAAAGTCAGCTTCATCGTTGGGCATTTTTCTTTCCCAAAGGCTCTGAGTACGTTGTTGATGTGCTCTATTTTCTGCATTTGTTATGTGGTTTTAAGAGTGTGGATGGACACACACCTGCATCCAATTTGAGTAACATGAACACATGGCCTTGCTGGCAGAAGAAAGAGAAACTGGAATGCACAGAAGGGTTTTTCTCTTCTCAGTGATGCCGGTTGCCTATTTTCACTGTCTCTTCTTTTTTAGAACTAAAGAATACTTAAGATTGCAGAGTAAGACGGGAAAGATAAAATTTTTTTTTCAGGTTCAACTAGAACCTGAAAATAGCAATAATAATTTAGACTAACATAACTGCTGTCCATTCTAAGTCTTTAATGTTAAAGTAAATGACTCAGAGTTGAAAAATAGCCTTACATTGTGTGTGTATGAATGTGTGTGTGTGTGTGTGTGTGTGTGTGTGTATGCCCGTTCTTATTTTATAATAGGAGAACTAATGCACAGAGTAAATATTATAAGAGGGAATATGTATAATTAAAAATTTCATTTTTCAATATTTCAGAAGTCACCTGAAATAGCTAAAAATTGAAGACTCTTAAAAATGTTCAATATATGTTTTTCAAACCAGCAAAACAAAACAAAAACTTCTAATTTACAACTAATTAACATAAATTGATATTTGGAAAATGTATGCCTATAAATTAGAAGATGAAAACTATAGATAGCTAATATAATATTTTTATAAAATATGGTAATACCCTGTAATTATCCATTGTTGATCAGATTTTACATCTAATTTACTGTAATTCAATTCAAATATTTCTGGAGTGCCGAGCTCTGAATCCCATATTGGATGTAGCAAATGTGAGCTAATAGGCAAACTAATGCACAAATAGATTTTCTATTTCTATATAAATATAACATACACACTATTTATTCTATACATGTACATATATATACATATATATATGTATATTTCTTCTTTCCATTCTCACATAGCAAATATGAGCCTTCAATAAACAATTGTGCAGAAAACTGCAGAATTTTAAGCAAGTAACAAGATTTTGTGGTTTCTATGTTTGTTTGTTTGTTTGTTTGTTTGTTTGTTTTGAAGACTCTTTAACCTCCAAGACCTTAAGTCTTTCATGGTCTGGCTGTGTGTGTGTGATTACAACATTTTTTCTTAAGTTAAACTATGAAATAAAGTGCCCTTTATGATTTATTTTCACACCTAACTTTCTCATCACTTTAGTAAAAGGTAATCAAACTTATCATTTATTTAAATTATCAACATAAAATCATAGTCACATCTTTTAGGAAAAGAGAAAATACTGATTTAGCCTCATGACGGTCGAATAATATGGAGACAATAAAATCCATTGCTGGTCTCCTCATGAGAACATGACGGAGTCAGCCTGGCTTAGGTTCATGGATTTCATCACATACAACAGAGTCAAATTCTCTAAGCCTGTTTTCTCTGCTACAAAAGAGACACAAGTGCTTCACAGGATAATTATGAAGACTAATCGAAAGAATGTATAAGAAGCATTTTAGGACTCTGGTATATATAGAAATGTACAGAAAGAATATATATTAAAATATGTATACAAATACATATTTCTCCCTTCCATTCTCAAATGCATTCTTCAAACTCCTACAAAATCCACTTTACCTTTTCAAATACAGTAAGAATTTATGAAGTCCCTACTTAAATTATTCTAGACACTACAAGGATGGAAAAGAATTATTAGTTATGTTCTTGATTTTCCAATATTATTGAGGAGGCAAATCATAAACACAGGAAATGTTTAGAGAATACCATACAACTCCATTAAAATTTTAAAATTCAAGAGGTATGGTAAGGAAACATAGGACTATCAGAAGGGGAAAAAAAAAAAAAAACAGAATAAACTAGAAGTTTGCTGGGAAATTCTAAGGCAGTTTGTTAGACACTGGAGAGAGAGCTTTATTTTTCAACTTCATCTCACCACAGGCCTGAATTTCCACACTTTTAGATTATTTCATTAATATTACTTTTCCGTTGTCTGTGAAACCCATCATGATCTCCAGAAAGCTTGAGTTTCCTCCCTTCATTTCTCTAAGAGGCTGATCTCCCAGCCATGTGTGTCTAACTTCCTTTTTCCCACTAAAAAGCAAAAACACACACCACCAAACACACAATTTGGGGAGGAGGCCTAAAGTTATAAAAACGATTCCATTTCGAATGATGACATGGCAGTTATATTCTGGGCCTTATCAGAGGTGTATGGTACCCAGTGGTATCAAAATAAAGGCACACTTGTGGGAAATGAGCCACCCCAGCAGGGCTAGAGGTGGAAAGAAGGGGCACTAGCTTAGTGTCAGTCTCTGACTGGACAGAGCTAATGACACATGCAGAGGCGCTCTCCATCACCGCCAGCCTCGGGGCTAGTCCAGTAAAAGATTTCTCTTAAGTGTGCTTCATTTTTTTTACAGCAAAAAGTGTTTCCATTTTACAAGAGAATTTGTTTCTCATGATCAAAAACTAAGTACAAATTATTTTAAAATTAGAAAGGAAGTAAAAATGGACTAGTATAGTTTTAATTAAATTCACTACTATCTATAACAGTGGTCCCCAACCTTTTTGGCTCCAGGGACCGGTGCTCTTATGAGCATCTAATGCCAGATCATCTGAGGTGGAGCTTAGGCAGTGATGCTGGCAATGGGGAGTGGCTGCGAATACAGATAAAGCTTCACTTGCTCACCTGCTGCTCACCTCCTGCTGTGTGACCTGGTTTCTAACAGGCCACAGTAGCAGACTATAGCCAGAGGTATTGGGGATCCCTGATCTATCTATAAAATGTCATGATGGACCCCAGTGGAAATACAAAGCTGGATGAGACTCAAATCCCTGTACACATTGCAGTAAGGAGGCACAACTGTAAAAGAGTAACTATAATTTAAGCCATAGTATGATAAATAATATTGGGGCATGCAAAATGTTAAAAAAAAATCAATGAAACAATATTCGTTCTTGCTTAGGGAGAGCAGAGTTGTCTGTGTTAATTGCCTCCCCTTCTCCCTGTTCTTGAGAGAGGGACCCCACCCCAGGTTCATGGAGATAAGCAAACATGGGGTGCCTACCCCTGAACAGATGAGACCCACAGCAGTTTACACTCACAGCCTGGGGGAGAAGGAGACTGCATGACACACAGGCCCACAGGAGTCACGCGCAGGGACAGAGGGCACGACTAGTGGCCATGGGAGGCTCAGCGGTAAGAGGGCAAGATGCCCATGGCTTCTGCTGGAGCACGCACTTGGCTTGTTTGAATAATTCCATGAGCTGGTAGGTAACTGGAAACAGCTGCTAAGGGATGAGCAGGAACTCTGCCTGGTCCCCTTGATAAGGGCTGTCATTTGGCGAGGGAATTATGGGAGCAGAATGGGGAAATCTTCAGTTAGGCCATTTGAGTCACTCTTGGTTTCACCAGATGTCAAGGCAGCACATAACACTGAACCTTAATTTCAGGACTTACCCCACAATGCAGTCTGCATTCAGGGGGTTACCTTAATGGATAGTGATTCAACAGATACAGATGGAAGAAGGCGAGAAACCACCTGAAGCCAATGCATGGAGAATGGGTAGAGTTGGAAATGTTCAAGAAAGTTAATTTTTTATGAATGCACATTTCATTGTGCAATGGCCCGATATGTGTATTCTTCCAATTTTAGTAGATGTGCTGTTTATGCAAAAATCACCTTTTCATAAAGCATAAATTGTAAGATGGTAGGAAACAAAATCATGTCTGATTTAATGCCAATATTTGAGTAACAGTATAAACCCTATGAAGGCAAAATAATTTACCTGGGAAGTATGAACTGAAAGTTAATGTTTAACTATTATAACCTGATAAAAATTTATTTTAGCCATGACTGTCTGTTCCAACTGAGCCCCAAGTCTTTATATTTATGGCAACTTTATGGATTAAAACTAAAAGCATCAAATCTTAGAGCTGGAGACCACATTTATTCTAATCATCCCCTAAGAATCTTGATTTACGGATCATTCCAGCAGCAGAAAATGAACAGCTTGGAGAGGCAATGTACTTCATTCTTAGATGCCAAATCATGTCCTGTATTGAGCTGGAAGTCTCCTTTTTACAACGTCATTTACTTGTTCAAATGCACTTTCCGAATCTACATAGTCTGTCCTATATGTGGCTGAGAAAACAATGGCTCTGGCAGCTGACGACTAAGCCATGATGTTCCCCACTGAACATGAACTTGATCACAGGATATTAACCACACGAACCATGACTATGATGGAATAAGACAGCGACATTGCTCCTCAGGGACCATGTCTGAGATGAGATAGAGACGAGGACTCTGCAACCACGAGACTAAGCAAAACCCTGTTCCGGCTAAGGTAAGTGACTACTGCTTCCTTACTGAGACGACGCCAACCCCACTTCAGTACTCCCTCCTTCTAGAGAAAAATTACCTCGATATCCAATCACCAGTTGTCCCCGCTTCCAGACACAGAAGGAACTCAACTTCCTTCAACCCTCTTTAGAATCACGCAGCATAATCCCAAACCTAGCGATAAGCCCTTCCCTACTGCCTCTTACCATGCCATCCTGCATCTCTATGATGTGCCTTCTCTCCTGCTGCAAAAACCCCTCTGACTACACAACCTATTCCTGGTGGCTGACTGGTGGCCTGACATTGCCGTCACACTCCCTGACTCCAACATGAAAGGGAGAATGTAGTGTTCCAGTGGAATCGGCACAGTCCTAGGAGTCCAGGGACGTAGGTCACAGTCCAGTTAGATGGGATACCTTGGGTGGGTCACCAAATTCTGTCTGCCTCAGTGTTAACAAATACCAAATGAAAAGTTGAGATTAGCCTAGTGTTTTCTGACCGCTGAGGGTTTGAACCCCGGGGGCTATGGGTTATTGCAAGGGACCCTTGAGTTGATGTGACATGTGGATCTCCTCGATCAGTGTATACTGAAACTACAGCTCCTCCAATAGGGGAACTCGAACGCTTCATACTTGCTACTGGAAAACTGGACTCCTTGTGAAAGTTCATGTAACTGTAACCCTGCAGGTGAACGCGTTAGCACTGATGTAACCATCATAAATTCTGTTCCACCTTGGAAAGTAAAGAGAGTGTGTGGGGAAGCCCACAGAGTTTCTTTCACTGCAATGGAAGGTGAGGTGTCACTAGCAGTCTAAGTCCCAAACGCAAAGCATACAGCAACTTGATGAGATGCCCGTGGAGTCTGAGACCCTGGCATGGTACATGCTGCACGGAACTTCACTCTTTTCCATTTATGCTCAGAGCCATGATAGAACTACTGTGACTAATGGGCGGGTAAGTTCTGTGGCTAAATGCAAAATCCTGCCCTGGCTTGCTAAGAAAGGGAAGCCTCTCTTGGAAGAGTTAATTCAGAATAATAATGAGTTGTAAGGTTGATTATTATAGGCATGCTTTAAGTCATTAAGGTTTAGAATTTTTAAAATCCCCAATTTAGCCTGGAATTAACCTTTGCATACAATACATTATTTTTCCCTCCAGATTCTCAAGCTTTCGGCCATCATTCTTTGTATACTACTTTATGAACCTAAAAATTGTCTCCTGAATGCAGTTTTTGTGCTATATTTAGTAGAAAGATGCTTCCTGTTCTTCCTCTGTAGATATCCCTCAATGAGTGCAGTCTTTACGCACTGACACTATGAACAATCTTTCTTTAGACACAGCATCAGAAAGAGCTTCCCATTCTGTTAGGGGAAATTTATTTGATTTATGTGAATGTATTAAAGGGAACTTGAATATCAGCATCTGTTCTTTAGACCATTAGGAATTTACCCAGATTGTTGTTAATCATTTTCGTGCTTTTGCAATGGAATCAATGCTGGCCAAAACCTTGACAGGATTCAAAACAAAGTTTTACTGTTTCAGTAGAAATATATTAAACTTTAAAAAATTTTTAAATATACTCATTTACTAGTTTCATAAAAATTCAGGATAGGTCTAAGGTTATACCTATTTTTATATTGAATAAAATTATTATTAATAATAATAAATTATTGTTTATTCAAAAAATTACAGCAAAAATTAAGAAACTGTTATTTGGCAAGTATTATGAATGTTCAGGAAAAATCTTAAACAGATAATTTAAATTTTTTAAAAAACAATTAAAAAATTTATTCGATAAGCTAGATTATATTATATATACTATATATCACATGTATGTATATGTGTGTGTGCTTATTATGTATGCATAACATTGAAGAGGATGCACCAGATTGCAGCCTGAAAAGAAGCCTACCGGAAATACCAACTTAACTATTCTACCTGTGTAAATTGGTTTTATTTTTATCTCAAACTTATGTCTAGCACTGTTCTTGAGACTTATTAGCAGAAAAACGAATGACCAAATTAATGACCTCCCTTTAGTTAACATCTTATCTCTTTAACTTCACATTTGGGGAAAGCTTAGATGTAGTAAATGCTTCTCTCGTTATTTTACTGAAATTGTTTGAAGTTCACTATTCACATTTCAATTACAGAATTCAAAGGATTTTTTGTCATCACTCACCACCTTGTACCTCTGGAAAAGCTGGAATAATTTACCAATTATTTAGAAAAATCTCTTATCCCTCAACCACGATACCTGCTCTCCCATTGTCTTATAAAAGTTGTAGCCTTTCCAAGTCTTTCACTTAACTTCCTGTCTTCTGCATGTAACATTTCTTGCTCATGTGTTTTTATCACCTCCACTTCTTATCTTCTTTCCCTTGGAGGGGACACCTGCCATAACCTTATATCCTGATGATTTCAAATTTATTTCTGCAACAACACCCTCCCTTTGGAATTCTTGTCATTTCCCACCACTTGTCCATCCCATAACTTGGAAGATTTCCCAGCATCTCAAACTTGATTTACCCAGACTGAACTCATCATATTCACCCTAAAATATATTACTTTGTGACTTACAGACTTTTGTTAATGGCACTACAACCACCATAATCATACTCAGGGTTAAAAAAACTACAACATGAGACCACACCACCACATATTCACTCCGCTATCTTCAGGAAGGCTCACAGCACGGGGCTTAATACAGTATATTCCAGCAGCTTCACAGCCCACTCCCAGCCTAAGCTCACACTGGCAGACGGCTGTCTTCCCGCTGCATGGAGCTAACCAGGCTCGCCAGCCACTTGACACGTCCCATGTCTTACCTCACCACCGAGCAATGTGCAAACCCCATCGTCCTCTTTGACATGACCTCAGACTATCTTTTTTATTTCAGTATTGTTCACAAATACTCCCCTCCTCCCGCGCCCAAATACTTCACATAATAACTTAATGAGACTGGTACACTCTGAATATGTTCTATGATTTTCTGTCTCTGTGCATTTTCTTATATAGAATTAAATTACTATGAGTAGAGCTAAAATTGGAAGAAATTACCTCTGTATATTTTAGGCACAAATTCTAAAAAAATGTAAAACAGCTGAATCTTATTATCCCTTCTCTTAATATATCTAATAATTGGATTCTATTTTAGATTAATTAAAAGCATGTTGTATTAGTTTGTATGAAAATGAATGCTGTGTAACAAATCAGCACAGACTTACCACAGGAGTATCACCTCACAGTTTCTGCAGAATTTAGCACAAGCTGGACAGGTTCTCTGCTCAGGGTCTCACCAGGCTGACGGCAAGGTGTTGTTTGGGGCTGTGGTTCTCTTTGAGGCTCCAGGCCCTCCTTCAGGCTGAGTTTGGGCAGAATCCATCTCCCTGTGGTTGTAGGACTGAGGTCCCTATTTTCTTTTTAGTTCTAGACCATGGACCACTCCCTTCTCCTAGGTGTCTCCTGCAGATTCTTGCCACGTGGCTGCCATAAGCCATCATACAACATGAATGTTTGCTTTTTTCTGGGCCAGCTACAATATGTCTCATTGACTTCTCCTAATGCAACCAGCTAGAGAGAACATCACTTTGAAAGGCTTCATGAGATTAGATCAGGCCACAGGCTAATCTCCCTATAATAAAATCAACTGATTTGGGACCTTAATTACATGTACAAAATCAATTCACAATAGTACCTACATAGAGTTTGAGCGAATAACCAGGAGGAGGCGTGTAAATGCCAGGGGCTGGGAATCTTAGGGAGCCATTTAGACTTTGTCCACCATACATGCCTACTACTTTTTTCAACACTGTTGACATATTTTACTATTTACATTTTTACTATTTACAAGTTATAAGCCAATAGTCCTGTTCCAGGGTCAGGAAAGAGAAATCCAGCATTGTAATATAGTTCTTTCCATTAAATTCTTGGGTATTGGTGTTGTGTCCAATGTGTCACTATCACTTGAAAAACTTACCGCAGTGCGTATCCTTACAGATGAATCTCTACATAATTTCATGATGACTGATTTAGAAGAAATTCTTAGAAGAGAAATGGAGGGGTCAAAATATACACACCATTTTAAGACTTAGAATTTGTCTTCATATATCCTCCAGAAAAGTCATGCCAAGTCACAGCAGAGTGCAGATCCCCAGCTGTGCTGTGCTTGGGAATGCTTCCCTTCACCCTCACAATGGTGGGTATATTCTCAACCTCTCTCACTCTTGCTCTCTCCTCTTTCCTTGACTCTCTCTTCCCCACACATACACATCAATTTCCTACTAAGAAGATATATTTAAAACACAAGAGAGAGTTTTAAAACAATTTGTCCGGGGTTTACTTAACTTGACTAAAAAAAGAATGAATTAAGTCTAGGGGGCTTGTAAAAATCAAATTTCTGGGCCTCTAAACACAACCTTTAAGGGAAGGCACAGGAAAATTTATTTTTAAGAAGGGCCAAGCTTTTTCCCTTTATAAGGCAGAGAAGAAAAAAGCCCAACTTATCCTTGGGAATATCTGTTAAAATGCTTGAAGAACAGCAAGACATGGATTGTACAGTCCACTGCTATTAAAAAAAAAAACAAACAAACAAACCAAGAATAATATTTATGTGCTGTCTTAAGCATATCAGTGAAGCAAGTTTATTGTTCTATAGAAAATGTCAGGTTTCCTGGGTCTAATACTTAATCACTTTGAAAAGCTATTGCTTTAAGAACCTGTTTTGTCTAAACTTTGAGAGTGAAATTTATTAGAAAGTTCAAGAGAAAGCAGGTCAAACTGGTATTAGTATTTCTTTTATTTATTTTACTTTCTTTGACACAAATTGATGGATGAGAGAATAACAAATTTAAATCAGTGAAGCAATTAATGTTTTTCTTACTATATGAATATTTGAGCAGGAAGTAGCTATGCTTTGCAAGATAATATGTATTCAACATTTATGAAACATGTATTAGATTTCTACAATGTACCAGGTTCTATGTAAATTTAAAATAAAGAGGTGAGTGTACAGTTTCCTGCAACAGAGAGCTCACTATCTGATCTGGGGACAGATTTATTTTTTAAAATGTTATATGAGATGATAATACACTGTAGTGGAAACAAATGCAAAGTACTGTAGGACTACAGAGAGTCCAGATCAAAGGAGATCAAATGATTGCACTTAGAACATTGTTCAAGATAAAGAGAAGCTCAGCTTCATTTAAAAATCTAAATGTACAATTCAAAAAATGGTAATTTGCAAATTAATTTAATCTATTAGCATATTTGAATCACATTTCTAAAAAAAAAATGTATAAAATCTTAAAGCCCTATAAAGGCTGTTATTTCATTTACACAGACAAGTGGCTTCCATTAGGGAGGTAGTATCTCTTAGTGACACTTCGTCCTGAGCAAGCAGCATTCATTAAACTATTTATTTTAAAGCAAATCTGGTTGGCTATATAAAAGAAACAGCACCAGAATGAACTATCACATGGACGATGTATAATTTAAAGCCGTAGGTGTATGTCGGTGTGCTCATTGCTAGTCTAAAATGTGTGTAATCAACTGACTTTAATACAGTGAGACATGCTCGTTTGTCCTCAGTACAACTTTCCTTAGTCTGTAAATCTCATGCACCAACACTATCTAAATCAGCTCTTTAATCTAAACACTTGCAGTTCATCTATGTAAGTTATATTTTTAGTTGGCCCATGACATACTCAGAACTTCTCTATCATGTTAACTCAGAATATGAAAGAATGTGTTATAAAAAACACTGTTGTTTCTTCCCTGTAATAAATCCTTAACTCCAGAATGCCTATGAATATTGGCTTTCAGTAAGATCGTTACATTTGCAGCAATTAACTAAAATATGATCAACATTCATGCAAATTTTCAAATATTTTAACATCTCTGTCATAGATTCCTATATAGCTAATTTCGTCTTTCTTTTAAAATTATTCATCACAGTTCCAAGTAGCCCTTATCAGTCATAACTAAAAGAAACTTTCAGAATAATATTCCAAGAAATAATTCAAAAAAGCAGTGCCTTTTGGTGTATTTCAAAGATAAATTGGTGAGGAAACAAGAACACTTTAGCATGAGTAAGAGTTCTTCTGTTTGTATAACTCCCGATGTGTTAGCTAATCTTGTTTTAACAGTGACCAATAATGGTGCTTCCACTGCTTCCTCTCAGAAACTAGGTCTATACAACCATCCAAACTAAATGGTTTTGCAAATAGACAGGGAGTTGGAAATAATACGAAAGTCTCAAGCCAGAGGATTTGGGGGCTCCATGTAAATATTTGACTACTAGAATATTCCAAATGAAGCAAATACTTGGGCAGCACTCCTCTCTGCTGGAACTAAATCTGGCAAAAGCTCCCTTTGTGTGACAAATGGAATATGTATAGTGAAAAGAGGCAGATACTTGTACGGAAGCACATCTCTGCTAGGAATAGATGACCAAATGCAGATTTTTGAAAATTCTTATACCATTATAAATACATATAAGTTTTAATAAATATTTTCAATGGAAACCCACTGAAAACCCATGAGAATTCCTAGCTGATGGGAAGGTTTAGAGGAGAAAGAGGTGGGGCAGGAAGAGATGGTGGGAACTTTGGGACATGGGGAGATAACTAGTAAACATTTTCATGGGTCTGTTGCCAAATAATTTGGGAATTACGACTGCACTAACAAACTCTTTTGGAAAATTTTGACATGACATTTGTATTTATTTCTGAATTCTGTGGTTGACCTGGCTAGAAAAGATTCAGCTAAGAAACTGATTTACCAAACATTCATTTAATTATAAAAGACTTCAGCAGTAATGTGCTTTAAAGTTATGGATTTAGAAATGTTCAAAATATGCAATATTTTCAAACAAATAATAAAATCATTTTTATTATTTGTATCTAATTACAGGTATTCATCTTTTAGTTCAAATAGCTAAAGACTTCAGTGTACACCTGGAATATGTATTCCATACTTTTGAAGGTTGCATTATCTGTTCAATGCCAAATCCAGACACTGTCTTGACATTGTAGTTGATAACTAATGCAGTGGCTGCCACATTTTTTGATCCAGATGATCAGAACTATTGAGATAAAATGAAAACCTAAGAGCTGAATAATGTGCTCACAGACTCCTAAGATAACTCTCAGAAGACTAGAAATTTCTCTCTGAAATCAAAAGTCACTCTTTGAAAATAAAATTCTTCAGTTTTACTCTCTGCCCCTCTAACCCTCACTGCAATTGCCTTCTTCTCTGATAACATATCCCAATCCTACTCTATTTCCCTACATTGTTTGTTGCCTAAATCTGCATCATCATACTTAAGCAGAACTTCTCTCACCATTAAACTGTTTCCCACGTGATTCAACTCATTTTATCTGTGCTAAACACTGGATAATTTGGCACTTTCTGCTATCTATAAATGTATTATCTACTAGATATCCAAAGAAAAGATTAGAAAAGGACATATAATTATATAAATAAACAGGTAAGCACATAGAAAGTACTAAATTCTACAGAGGTTGGAAGGAAGAGACTATATCCAATTTGTTTAGGAACTAAACGACGACTTCATGGATAAAATGAGACTCGAACTGGACTTAAATATAAACAGATCCCACAAATTAAAAAGAGAATGTTTTAAGGTACCAAGAAAAAAAAAAAAAAAAAGGAAAATAGGATCACACCACTGTCTGGGTAAAAGTCCTCCCTGAAAACCTATAACCTTATAACCTTCAGAATTCAATGCAAACGTGGGAACACAGACTATAAAGTCCTGCATCATCTAGGCCCTGTCTGCATCTCTGCCCTTCGTCTCAGCCCGGCTTCACCCTGAAGACTGTGCTCTTGTCACACAGAATTACGTGTGGTCCCACGCAGAAGAGCACGCTCTTGACTTTGGACCATTTACTCTACAGCTGCTGCTGCTCATAATGTGCTGGAGTCCTCCTCCTCCTGCTAAGTTTCCCCTCTTTACCACTGGCCGGTCAACTCCTACGCATCCTCACAAAGCCTGTCACACCACTCACCTCCTCTGAGATCCCCCCATGACAGCTGCTTTCCTTGAGCGTGTATTCTGGGCTGTGCATGTGCTCATTCCACGCATGCTGTCACAGGTCCAAACAAAGTGTCTCTCTCACTGGAGGTGCTTATTTATTACCTTTTAACTCTTCACAACCACCTGTCCTTTCCTCTCCCATACGCAACTGGTGCAATTGTTTATTGTGCTTAAGAAGAATCATTTTTATTTATTTTTACAAAAAATATATATAGCTTGAGCACATGTACCTAATGCACCTACATGCGTTGTTTCCAAGTTCTCAGTGTCTCCTACTCTCACCAATACTGTGTATTTATAACCCACCTGTGTTGCTCTGACTCCATGTGACCCCTTATTCCTAACTGCTGTATGTAGTCCATGGCGTGATCACTCTCTCCATGCTGTCTGGGTCACCTCAACAAAATCTGCCATTACACATACACACACATGTGCACACACACTTACATTCATACTCACATACACACACTTGCATGCACTCACACTCATGCAAATACACACATGCACATACACAAATGCTTTCACACACTGTCTCACATACACACTCACCTCACACGTGCACAAATGATGTGATGACAATGCTCCTACATGCCCCGTTTTGAACAGGTAAGAACTCCTTTGTACATGGACCCTGGAGTGAAACCACTGAGTCATAAACCATGTTTCCACATAATATTCCCAAATACTCCACACTGCTCTCCAGAATGGCGGGGGGTCCCCATACCCCTACATCTCTGCCAGCACTTGGTGTCATTCGGCTTTCTCGCGTTTCCAGTCTAATGGCGGGTGAGGGAACCTAACTGGAACAACTCCTTGACTCTTATGCTGGATTCTGTCTATTAGTAGTCTGTCTAGCCTGTAAAACCAGAGAGGCCATTAAAACAGAAAGTCACAAAACATATCTGAAGAATAGAGATTTCAAGAATGCAAAGCTAAGAGTGAAAAAGAGAGAATATTCTCAAATTAATTTAACTAGAAACTGGCTAAGGTAACACAGATGTGATCCAAATCCAATTCTAATTCCAGGCTCATTTCCACATAGCAGAAGGCAATGTATTTATGCCTCCTGTCAAGACTCATGATAAATATAAATATTTTTTTACATATTTCACTCTTTTGGTGACAGTAATAATCAATGCCTCAAGGCCCTTTAGGTATCTCACTAACTCTAACACGCCTCTGAAATGTGGAATATTATTTCTCATGGTATCCGAAACAGGAAACAGGACAAAGTGAGCAGTTAGGAAGCTGTCTTTGCATGGGTCGCATGAGCCTCTTGGCCTGAAGTTTCAGCCTCAGGGACTCCGTCTGGCGTGGCAAGGCTCTGCACATCTGCTCTGCTTCTCCAAGTTCCACGACAAGCGGTCTACACACCAGCATGGCCTGCTAACTCACAGATGTCACAATGCCCAAGGACTTCTGTTTGCTCTGCTCTGACCTTCTCAGAGTCCTCATTAACTTATCCCTTCACAAGGTAGTCTTTGAAGTATTTTGTAATAAACCATTTAATCTGTTTGTCGTTGATTTACATCTTGCTCATTCCAAAAGGAATTTTAAGTGGCAAACAGTGTATCACTTTTTATTTCAATGAAATATCAAATTTTATGTCCTGTTCCCATGAGCTGGACATTTTCTTCCCTCATGCTTTGTTCCTTCTTTGAGAAAAGGTCACAGTGATCCTCCATGACAGGGCCCACCGACATCCTCAGGGTATCGCTGTGTCACACACACATCAGCTTTTCTCAGAGATCTTCAACTTTATCCTTCACAGAGCTACATGGGATTCTTCCTCCACTCCGGCCTGCATAGCAGAGGATTTCTAGATCTGTGTGGCTTGACCGGAAAGAGCGGGCACACGTGTGGCTGACAGGCTTGCAAATCAGGGAGTTATTCTCTCTCTTGTGAATTCCACTCAACGTTTTGGAGCACTTGATAGCGATTCTTCAATTCCCTTGTTTATAATTTATAGTAATACACTTGTATATTATTATTGCTTAATGAACACACAAACCTTTTACATAGCTATGTGCAAGATGCTGTTTTCAGTGTTTTACACACATAAAGAGCTTGTACCTTCAGTCAACTCTATTAGGCAGGCACTGATATTATCTCTTTTTTACAAGGGAAGAACTCAAGGTCAGAGTGGGTAACTAACTTCCCCACTCCTACACAGCTTGTCAGTGGCAAAGCAAGGATTCTAACCCTGGCAGTCTGGCTACACACTCGATGGTCCCAGCATTTTCTAACGAAAGGTTCTAAAATACAACATACTCTTACTGGTTTCAATCAAATTACTATGTAACAGGAAAAGCTTACTCTGTGAAAAGGAAGAGAGATACTACTCCATAAAACCAGATCATATGATGTGGCTTTCTCCACTTTCCTAGTTAGTTTTGTTCCAAAGATCTCCTCAACTTTGGATCCTTCCCTTGATCACAGTGCTACAGGAAAGGCTGGACAAACCCCCCTAACCCCTCACCAGCCTGCCTATCTTAATTGTCACTGTCACTCAATCTCTTTGAACAAAAAAATACATAAATATTTTTACATATTTCACTCTTTTCACTCAAAAATAGAATATATCAAATCATAAATTAAAAGCACTTCAAATTTCATCCAAGAGAAAACTGACCCAAATCTAACAAGTACGGCACCAAAGCTTATATGTCTGTCATTCAGTTATTTGATATACAAACCTAAAAGTAACCTTTCCACTATCAGTATCTCATATATTACTTAAAAAGACAATAACACCCCATTTACGTTTTTAAATTAAGGAGGATATGTCAATAAACCTTTATAGGACACTCACCATGTGCTGTCTGCCGTGACAGGGACTGAGAATGCCAACATGAATAAGGTAATGCCTAGCCTCTAAAAATACATACAGAAAACAGAAAAATTAGAATTTGCTATAGATTCTAGAAACCTATGAAAGTAAACCAAGGTTGTTTTTTTTTTTTATTTTAAGAATTTATTTGTATTAGAAGCACAAGATATAAGACAATTTTTTAAATAAGAAAATAGTCATAAGAATTTATTTTAATTAAGGATGTATAGAGACTTTCTTTTAGGTCTTTATATGAATGGAAATAAAAGGACTTGAAGATTTAGATTGCTTTTCAAGATCAGGTTAAGGACATTTTGATAACAACTTTATTAACCAAGTTGACATATTTGAACAATTTATTCAAATTAAAATTCTATAGGAAATAATCTAATTTTAGGCCTGATATGTTGGAAACAACACATTTTTGGATGTTTCTGATAGATTTATGATGTGATCTTGTGCTCATTTGAACTCCCACATTATCCGTCAGTGTAACCACGTCTCTCAGACAGAAACAATGTAGTGATGTCATGGTAAGAACCAGAAAGGCTTTGAAAACAGAGATAACAAGCATGTTCTGTCTAGCATACATCACAAATACACAGTCAAACCGAATGGAGGAAAATCTGTATTAATCCTGTGACCTCAGTCTGCAGTGCTCACAGCTGGTTATTACTCATTCTTCAGATCCGGCCTTGCAATCTCTCCGGCGAGGCCCTCCCTGATACCCTATCTAAAGCAGGCCTTTCATATTCTTGCAAATAAACCTGCACATGAATAATGCTGTATTAGTTAGCTCTGGCTACCATGAGAAGGTAGCTTGGATGGCTTAAACAGAAATTTATTTTCTCACAGTCCTAGAGGCTGAGAGTCTGAAATCAGGGCGCCGGCATGGTCTAGTTCCTGTGGAGTTTCTCTTCCCGGCTCACAGATGGCAGTCTTCTCACTGTGTCCTCACCGGGTGAAGAAAGAGCTCTGGTGCCTCTCTCCTCTGACAAGGGGACCAGTCCTATCAGATTAGGACTCTACTGCTGTGACCTCATTTAACCTGAATCACCTCCTGAATGGCCCTATCTCCAGTACAGCAAAGGAGGGGGTTAGGGCTTCAACATATGACCGGCGGGGCAGGGGTGGGGGGAATGGAAGGTTCACAGGAGAAATTCAGTTCATAGTAAGTAACACCTCTTTTTCATCAACTAATAACTTATTTATGTGATGACACTTTCCCAAATCAATTTTAAGCTGTGGGGATCAGGGACCCATTTCCCTTGGGCAGTACCAAACGTCCAGCACTCATCACAGGACCTGGAATAAACTACTCTGGTTGAATCTTCAATGAATCCAGTTAAAGTGGTCATGACCTGCATGATCCTCATACAGAACCAAATTTCCGAAATTCATCTGCTGATGAAAAGTATTCTCCACAGTAGCTTGAGGACTTATGTCCTACACACACCTCTATGTAAACATTACTCTTTCCCATTTAAACCTTTAAAAACAATGTAGTGCAAAATAACGTCAACTGATCATTCACATAATGCTCACCTTATTAATGTCCAACTTTAATCTTTTTCATGAGGGAGCTATTCTGGAGGTAAGAAGTACAGACGAAAAAACAGTAGTGAATAGAGTTTGTCTTTTGATTGAAGGACAAAAATTTGTGTTTTATAAATCTCAAAATAACTCTCATAAAGAAGTATATGAAAAATTAACTGTACTGATTAAATCAATACCTCACAAAAAGTAAACCTATTTATCTTGGACTGTTCAGCCTCAGAACATAGAAATGATCTAAGCAGTGTCTGAAGAGAGGGATTTGTGGCACTGATTATATCCAGCACAGGCTTAACAAAGCACGCCTGTGATTTATCTTCCTATCCTATTCTAAAATTTCAATCTATGTATTTTGAAGTTCTATAGTCAACTTTATTCAGTTCCACCAATAATTTCAAGGTTATGTTTTTCAAATTTATCTCAGACAGGTTGTATTACTTGCACTGAGAGGAACATCTGGTTCTAAGACTCTGAGACACCCAGATATAATGGCAAAACTGCAGAGCTTCACTGACATGAAATTTAGCCTTAGTGTTATCACATCTTATAAACTAAATCTGTTACTTTAATTTTCCTTTTTACCCATATCAAAAGTGAGGATATTGTTAAAATTAAATGAGAAAATTCCCATAAAGAGCTTTACAACTGCAAAGAACTTACAAAGTTAGGCAATTATTGCGCTTATTTTCACCAAAATGCTATGAATTAATGCACTAGCTTAAAGGATTTATGCTCGTAAATCTGTATGATGTGTTAGTGGCAGAACTATTATTTCCCACTTTAATATACCCTCCCATTATGACACTTTTAACCTCTAGCTTCCCTCTCCCTCTCCCAGGTGAATTGGACCACTAACCAGATTGTCGAGTTTGGAACAAGAAACTTGACCCCCACAGTTTAGCCCCTCCTCCCTCTCTCTTTTAGTAGTAAGTTCTACTGTAGAAAGTCATCCATTTTCTCTACTGTGTTCTCCTAGAGGCAAGTTCAGAGACTGATGAGGCGGCCTGCCCCTCCTGGTGACAGAAGGTTTGGTAGCCAGCATCCAGCAAGGCCACCAATGATTCATGCCTCTTAGAATTCTTGCCATTGTGTTGTCCCTTCCCACACTGAATTTGTCTGGCTTGTGAAATGAATAAAATAATGCAGAAATGACAGTGTGTAACTTCTGAGGCAAAGTCATAAAATAAATTATGACTTCTATCTTGCTCTTTCTATCTTGCTCCCTCTGGGGGCAGCCAACTGCCAATGTCACGAAGCCACTCAAACAGCCCAATGGAAAGAGATCTAGGCCTACTGTCAACAGCCAGCACTCACTTGTCAGAGATGTGACTGAGCTCTCGTGAGAGCAGATCTGCTAGCGCCAGTCAAGCTTCCCACTGCAGCCCAGGTCAACATCTTGACTTCAACCTCACAGGAGACCCCAACTCAGAAGCATACAGCTGAGCCACTCTGAATTCCTTGATTTTAGAAAATGTGATATAATAAGAGTTTATTGTTGTTTACACTGCTGTCGAGATATTTGCACAGCAATAGATAATTAATGTAAGAGATTAAGTGTGCTTAAATTTTGCAGCTGTTAGCAGATATAAACTACATTCTCTAATACTGGCTTGAAATATCAGAGGTGAAATTTTACCTTCCAAACACTGCATTTTTTTGTCTTTATTGTCGTTACTTCAGAACTTGAGCAGGTAAGTTTGATTCTAGTTATTGAGCCATCTCTAACATCTTAGTATCATGCCTTGTTTTTTATTATTTACCCATCTATCCAATAAGCATTCTATTGAAAATCTACTGAATTCGAAGCACTGTGCAAAACTTTGAACACTGAAGGATTTAGAGCCTGAATAAGAACTTCCGCCAAATCTGATTATCCCATTAAAAAACAAAAAGGCAGAACTACGAAAACCTACTAAATGATATCATAGAGAGTCAAATTTCAATTAACTCATCAGGAGAGAATAATGGCAGGAAGAGATTTTAGCAAGTGTAAAACTGATTCGATATATTTGATTACAATTACCTCCTGTATGAATGCAGCATATGTGAGTCAGTGCAGCCCCACGTGTTACCTACTCAAAAAACAAAGCAGAGTGTTGAGAGCACAGTCTCTGGAGCCAGACTTTCTCAGGTTCTTCCTTGGCTCTGCCTCTCGGGACTTGTGCGATCTTCAACTACTTACTTAAACTTTCTGTGCCTATTTCCTCAACTGTAAAATGGGGTTAAATGAGTTTATATGTTAACTATTTAGAATAGTGCCTAACACTATATTATCATTTGATATTATCAAGATTTACAAAATCATTTAATTTTGTTGACCATGGTTAGTCTCAACTTCCTCAAACTGATTCACATTCGTAAGAGTCAAGTCATTCATTAATGTTATATTCATCAATTAGTTTGCCAAAAGATATGTTAGAGATGTTACCTAACTTGGCGTGATTTTTCACCTTTTAATACTGTTTACAAAATGACAAAAAAAATGCAAAAAAATTGTTTATCTCTTTCAAATAAAGAATAAATCAAGTCATGCCTAATTCATATTTTAATTCAAGTTGTTCAGTAGTCCCTTCTTTTTATAACTGTTCTAAATTATTACATATTTTTCCTGAGTGTAAAGCACCAGATTTTTTTATTGGATTAAATATTTTAATTACTGAGTTGTATATCAGATGAGTAAGAGAGATTAGCTTTCCCATTCTGCATTAGATACACGATAGTGCGCTCTGCTCATTATGGTTCAAAATAGAAGTTTTTTACGTTTTTATTGATTCATGGAAGTTTCAGCTTTTTTACTGATGCATTGTCTATTCTTTTGGCTGTGTAACTGGAAAGTTAGTTCATATATCTTAAGTAATCAAGTGTGGAGTGAAATCAGTAAGGTGATGGGATAGGCATTTTCTACCTTCTTTCCCCCAAAGAACACCACTCACAGGCAAAAATAACTTTTGGGAGTCCAGGAGTCCAGCTAAGTCCCAGCACACCATTCGAGCAAAATAAAACAAAACAAACAAAAACGCTAAGCATAGGTGCACTGGAGAGAGGAGGAGGAAGAGTTTCATTTTACCCGTGCCACCCCTCCCCCAAGGCAGTCCAAGTCCGTGCCAGGAGAGATTCCCCTCTCCTGCAATACCTCCCTCGGGGGACGTGAGCGTGTGTGAGCATCTGGCTTCCCCAGCTGTGAGGATGCTGACAAGAGGCCCACTTCTTTCTCACCCCATTCAGAATACTGAGGTGAGTCCCGTGACTGCGGTTTGTGGAGAGGCTGGGAACACGGCCTCAGCATCACTAATCATCAGAAAAATGCAAATCAAAACCACAGTGAGACATCACCTCACATCTGTTAGGATGGCTATTATCAAAAAAACAAAAACAAAAAACAAAACAAAACAAACAAAAAAACAAGCAATAACAATGTTAGTGAGAATACGGAAAAAAAAGAAAGTCTCGTGCACCATTGGTGGGATGGTATACTGGTGCAGCCACTGTGGAAAACAGTATGCAGGTTCCTCAAAACATTAAAAATAGAACTACCATGTTATCAAGGAATCCCACTCTGGGTATATATCTAAAGGAAATAAAACCACTACCTCTAAGAGATCTCTGCACTCCCATATTTACTGCAGCGTTATTCATGGTAGATAAGATATGGAAACAATGTCCACAGGTGTCAAATCATTATACTATACACCTTAAATGTATACAATTTTATTTATCAATTATACCTAAATGAAGCTGGGAAAAATTATGGAAGAATAAAATGATAGTAACCGCAAAAATAAAAAAAAAGTATTGTGATATAAGAATGAATAGGCATAAATAAAGTCCTGAAGAAATACAGAAGAGAGTAGAGATGGTCCCAGAGAATGTGATATTTAGCAAGAACTTGAGTATTTATTTGACAGCCAGCTGTCAGGGTTAAAAAAAAGAAAAAAGCAGAAAAGGAAGAGGTAGAGTATATTTTAAAAATTAACACTTAAACGAGAAGGAGTTAATGCCCAGGGAGAAGGACGCTGTAGACGGAGGTGTAAGGATCATTACTAACTTGTTGGGTGGGTTCGTACTTAGCTTATGGACCACAGTGGCTAATGTTTTGCCCGTGGACCAAATCCGACCTGCAGATAAAGTTTTACTGGAACACAGCTCTGTGCATTCCTTTAGGAACTGCGCATGGAAGCTCTCACACTCTGCATGCCGGCGAGTCACTGCCACAGAGGTCACGGAAAATATTACCCATGTGGCTCTTTGCAAAATAAGTTTGCTGACCCCTGCTGTAGACAACGCCACCGACAGAACATTCTGAGCAGAAGAGGAGTAAGATAAAATGCTTAATGAGTTTTTTCCTTCATAGTAGTTTTAAGAGAGTTCTTATAAAACAGAAAAACTTACACACAGTCATTCCCCTCATCCTTGGGCGGGGAGGGGTCCCAGAACCCCCAGCGAAAGTCTGGGGGGCTGCAGACAGTGACGAACCCCGTATTCGCTATGTTTTGCGGGCACGTACACGCCCGTGAGAAATTTATGAACTGGGCACAGTAAGAAGCTGACAACAGGACCTGACAGTAAAACAGGGCCGTTCTGACCCGACACGGTGGCGAAGCTGTGTGACTGTGCCCTTTCCCGCCAAACGTCGACGCGACAGCACTCACCATCCGCGTGCCGACGGGGGACGACAGCACGCGCAGCTGTTCCCGAACCCGGCGACCGCCCCTGACTCGCAGCACGCAGTGGGGCCACTCGTGCCAGCGGGTCCCCTGCTGCCGCGGCTTCCTGCTGCGTCCCGGTCACGTCTCCCGCCACCAGCGTGCCGCCTTTCCCACGTGAACGCTGCAGGACGCCCGAGGGGCGCAGCAAGGTCAGCGCGCCCTTCCCTCTCCCGCTCCGCAGCCCCGCGACTCTCCTCCGTGAGTCCCCGACGCCGCCTGGTCGCCGTGCCCGGCGGGAGCACCGCGCGGCTCCTCGTGGGCGCGGCCGCGTCTGACATCAAGTAATTAAGACCAGGGGGACCTTAGCACAAGCGCGGCGACCTCGACGGTGCACCTGGGGACAAGATGGCTGCCGAGAGCGAGCAGGGAACACGTGCGGCGAGGAGGCGCCCGAGGAAGTGACGATCACGTGAGGATCATGTGCTGCGCGGGACTCGCGAGAGTTCGCCGCGCTCCTCAGAATGGCCTGCGATTAAAAACTGATTGTTTCAGGAATGTTCTATTGCTCATTTCCAGACTGAGGTGGAGCCCTGATAACTGAAACCGCGGCAGAACTGCGGATGGGACGGTAGTGGTTTCATATGTAGTGTCTCATTTAGAAACTCCGCAGAGAAAACATTTATAAACCCATTGCATTTTCTACTGCATTGTCAGTGCCCCAATAAGTATGTGTGTTATCTAGGTAGAGTAGGTAACGTCTTATCCAGCATACATGCTTCCTTTAGCAAAGATGGAGACACTGAAGAAATAAAAGGGATTAATCACTTTTAGTGGGAAACAAACGGGAGATGTGACTGGGGAGAAGAACCGGAAAACGGCGATTACTTGTGGAGAAGGGCAGGTCCCAGTGGAGTCCAGAAAGAAGCCAACAATAGCTAGACAGGCAGAGGAATAAACTGAGAAAGAAGCTGCCAATAAAAATTAGATAAGAGTCATGAGAAAGAGGCATGGTGTCAAAGAAGACAAGCCACCCACATCACAATTTTTCCTAGAGTTGACTCTAAATTTACTGGATACTTTGATGCTTGAAAGGCCTGCCTGTAATAGCTGCAAAGTGTTAAAATTAATTAAAATGTTGAGAGCTAATGGTTGTTTTTAGTTACAACAGGGACACCTCTAGTTAGCTCCGATGTCATAAGGAAAAGGAAGCTGATGAATCTTAAGAAACCTTGGCAGGAAACTAGAAAAGCGCATTAGCACACCTCAACAAAGCACACCATGAACAGCTGCAGAAACAATCCCATGGATACTGAAGTGAATAGATCTTGATTCTTACTATTTTTAATACTTGAATCGTATTTTTATTATGATAATAATAAAAGCTTATCAATAAAAAAAATAGATGAGTATGAGAAAGAAAGAATCTCAGCATCTAGGAATACTGCTGTTAACATTTTGATGTATGTCTTCTTAAATATGTTTCTTTTCACTTTTTTGTTTACTGAGTTGAAATCACATCATCCAATTACACGTCTCACGTTCTCCATTTACCGTTTTGCAAATTAAGCAGTCTCCAGGTTGTTATTTCAAACTCTTTATTACCCTTTGTTAACATAGTAGTTCATCATCTCGATATACTACGCCTTAACAATTCCCATATTCTGGACATTTAGGGTGCTTTCAAGTTCTTGCAGCTGTAAATCATACAACTTGATGGCGAGCATCTTTATGCCTGAATCTTTAAAGACTTCCTTAAGAGAGATTTAGAATGACTTCCTTAAGAGAGATTTATGGATGTATATTTATTAGATAAAAGGCTGTGAATATTTTCAGGAATTGTGATCTTTCATTCCAAAATATTTTCCAAAAGAGCTGGGTCATTTTAGATGATCTCCTCCCACTGGTGCAGGGGAGTAAATAGGCAACATTTTGATGTGAGTGAAACCAAGTTCGAAAAAGGAAAGACAGAAAGGGACAGTAAAGTGTCACTTTTTGCAGAAAGAACAACTTTTGCAAAAGGGTTACATAAATAAGAGCCTATCAGGACTTCTTCTGAATCAAATGGGAAGTTATCTGCTTTTTCTTCTGCTCACCGACCTGGGCTACTCCTTCTGTCCACCTATCCTAGGGAAGAGGGCTGAGCAATGGCACCAGCCAGCACCCCTAGGGACAGATGACTACTCACCACAGTCATCATCCAAAAGGCAGAAACATACCAGTAGCAAGAGACCTTAACAATTCTTCAATCCTACCTCTCACTTGTATTTGATCAAAGCCTAGAAAAAGAAAGGCAAGTAAACATATAAAAAGATTCTCACACCATATGTCATCAGGGAAATGGAAATTAAAACAATGAGATACCACTACACATATTAGAATGGCCAAAATCTGAAACACTGACAACACAAAATGCTGGGGAGGATGTGGAACAACAGGCACTATCATTTATTGCTGGTGGGAGGTGAAATGGTACAGCTACCTTGGAAGATAGTTTAGAGGTTTCTTATAAAACTAAGCATGCTCTTACCATGCAATCCAGCAATTATGCTCCCTGTATTCTCTCAAAGTAGTTGAAAACTTATGGCCACACAAAAACCACACACAGATTTATCCACAACTATCTAAAATTGGAAGCAACTGAGATGTCCTTCAGTGGGTGAATGAATAAACTATGGTCCATCCAAACAATAGTATATTATTATTTGGCACTAAAAAGAAATGAGCTATCAAGCCATGAAAAGACATGGAGAAAACTTAAAGACATATTACTACATGTAAGAAGCCAATCTGAAAAGGCTGTATGATTCTTCAAAAGCAAAACTGTGGAGACAATAAAAAGATTAGTGGTTGCCAAGGGGATAGGATGGGGGTGATGAATAGGTAGTTTAGAGAGAAGTTTTCGGGTAATGAAAATACGCTGTGCTCCTATAATGATGGATACACATCATTACAAATATATCCAAACTCAGAGACCATACCACACCAAGAATGAACCCTAAAGAAACTATAGGCTTAGGGCGACTATGCTGAGTCCAGGTAGATTCTATCAATTATGACAAATGCACCACTCTGGTGGGGGATGTTGATAATGGGGAGACTGT
>CM053512.1:3086925-3231867 GCA_028627145.1 Eidolon dupreanum | reverse complement strand
GCAGCAGAAGGACACAGAATGTTGGCTATGAGTTATACCTGTCAAGCCAAGAATTTAACACCATTGGAAGCCCAAGAATTTGCACTGCACTTAATTAATTCAAACTTACAGTTGGAGACAGCTGAATTAGCCCTGTGGATGATATGGAATGGCACACCTGTCAGAGACTCCCTGTCGACCTTAATTCCCAAGGAACAAGAAGTGCTACAGCTGCTGGTTAAAGCTGGTGCTCACGTCAGCAGTGAGGACGATCGCACCTCGTGCATAGTCCGTCAGGCCTTAGAGAGAGAGGATTCCATTCGGACCTTATTAGATAATGGAGCTTCAGTCAATCAGTGCGATTCCAATGGGAGAACGTTGTTGGCCAACGCTGCGTACAGCGGCAATCTCGACGTGGTGAACTTGCTCGTGTCTAGGGGAGCCGATTTAGAGATAGAAGATGCTCACGGACACACGCCACTTACCCTAGCTGCTAGACAAGGCCATACCAAGGTGGTCAACTGTTTGATTGGATGTGGAGCCGACGTCAATCACACCGACCAGGATGGCTGGACGGCACTGAGGTCGGCGGCCTGGGGCGGTCATACCGAGGTGGTGTCTGCGCTGCTTTACGCCGGCGTGAAAGTGGACTGTGCCGACGCCGACAGCCGCACGGCCTTGAGAGCGGCGGCGTGGGGAGGACATGAGGACATCGTTCTGAATCTGCTGCAGCACGGTGCTGAAGTCAACAAAGCCGATAACGAAGGGAGAACCGCTCTGATCGCGGCGGCGTACATGGGCCACAGAGAGATCGTGGAACACCTGCTGGACCACGGGGCCCAAGTGAACCACGAGGACGTCGACGGCAGGACCGCGCTCTCGGTAGCCGCGCTTTGTGTGCCCGCAAGTAAAGGACACGCGTCGGTCGTTAGCCTTTTAATTGACAGGGGTGCTGAAGTAGACCATTGTGATAAAGATGGCATGACTCCGCTGCTGGTAGCTGCCTACGAAGGACACGTCGATGTGGTCGACTTGCTTCTGGAGGGGGGCGCAGACGTGGACCACACGGACAACAATGGTCGGACACCCCTCCTGGCAGCGGCTTCCATGGGCCACGCTTCCGTCGTGAACACGCTTCTGTTCTGGGGCGCAGCCGTGGACAGCATCGACAGTGAGGGGAGGACCGTCCTCAGCATAGCCTCCGCCCAGGGCAGTGTCGAGGTGGTACGGACTCTCCTGGACAGAGGGTTAGACGAAAACCACAGAGACGATGCTGGGTGGACGCCTTTGCACATGGCAGCTTTTGAGGGCCACAGATTAATATGTGAAGCCCTTATCGAACAAGGTGCTAGAACGAACGAGATCGATAATGATGGACGGATCCCTTTCATATTAGCCTCGCAAGAAGGTCACTATGATTGTGTTCAAATATTGTTGGAAAATAAATCCAACGTTGACCAAAGAGGCTATGATGGGAGAAACGCGCTGCGGGTCGCCGCACTAGAAGGGCACAGGGACATCGTTGAACTGCTCTTTAGCCATGGAGCCGATGTTAACCACAAAGATGCTGATGGTAGGCCGACCCTTTATATTTTGGCCTTAGAAAACCAGCTTGCGATGGCTGAGTATTTCTTAGAAAATGGTGCAAATGTAGAAGCGAGCGATGCTGAGGGAAGGACGGCGCTTCATGTTTCCTGCTGGCAAGGCCATCTGGAGATGGTCCAGGTTCTTATCACCTACCACGCAGACATTAACGCCGCGGACAATGAAAAGCGGTCCGCTCTGCAGTCGGCAGCCTGGCAGGGCCACGTAAAAGTGGTGCAGCTTCTGATCGAGCATGGTGCCGTCGTGGACCACACTTGCAATCAGGGTGCGACTGCGCTCTGCATCGCAGCCCAGGAAGGCCACATTGAGGTTGTGCAGGTTTTACTAGAGCATGGTGCTGATCCAAACCATGCGGATCAATTTGGACGCACGGCCATGCGTGTTGCAGCCAAAAATGGACACTCCCAGATAATTAAATTATTAGAAAAATATGGTGCATCTAGTTTGAATGGCTGTTCCCCATCTCCCGTTCACACAATGGAGCAAAAACCTCTACAGTCGGTGTCTTCAAAAATGCAGTCGTTAACAATCAAGTCAAACAGCTCCGGCAGTACTGGCGGAGGTGACGTGCAGCCTTCGCTGCGGGGCTTACCCAACGGGCCAGCTCACGCGTTCAGCTCTCCTTCAGAATCTCCCGATTCCACGGTGGATCGTCAGAAGTCATCGCTGTCAAATAACTCCCTGAAAAGCTCAAAAAATTCATCTTTGAGAACTACGTCATCCACAGCGACGGCTCAAACAGTGCCCATTGACAGCTTTCATAACTTGTCATTTACGGAACAGATTCAGCAGCACTCGCTGCCACGCAGTAGGAGCCGGCAGTCGATCGTGTCCCCGTCCTCCACAACGCAGTCCTTGGGGCAGAGCCATAATTCACCAAGCAGTGAATTTGAGTGGAGTCAAGTGAAGCCCAGTTTGAAGTCAACGAAAACAAATAAAGGGGGGAAATCAGAAAATGCCAGCAAACCTGGGTCAGCTGGGAAAAAAGCTAAACAAAATAACTCTTCACAGCCAAAGGTTTTAGAATACGAAATGACCCAGTTTGACACCAGAGGGCCCGCAGCCAAGTCGGGGACTAGCGCAGCACCCAAGCAGACGCCCGCAGAACCTCAGTGCAAGATTATGGTACCTTCAGCTCAGCAAGAAATCGGTCGATCTCAGCAGCAGTTTCTTATTCACCAACAAAGCGGGGAACAGAAGAAGAGAAACGGGATCATGACAAACCCAAATTACCATCTTCAGAGCAACCAGGTTTTTCTCGGTAGGGTGTCAGTCCCGCGGACCATACAAGATCGGGGGCATCAAGAAGTGCTGGAAGGGTACCCTTCCTCAGAGACAGAATTAAGCCTTAAACAAGCCCTGAAGCTTCAGATCGAGGGTTCTGACCCCAGCTGCAACTATAAAAAGGAAACACCGCTCTAAAAGGTAACAGCTCAACACAAAGAATGAAATGTCAAAAGTCTAGTTCCCGCTACTTAAGATGCGCTTTCCCTAATATTCCCATGGCCAGTCCCCTGTCCCCTCAGCTAATCACAAGCAAGTGCCATCTTCTCCGCCACACCTCCTTCCCGTATCACTCACTGGAATTTGAATTCTCCCACCTCCCATACCCAGTCCTGTCCTTTTTGTTATCCAAAGTACTTACTATTTAACATAGTTTACATATTTTATTTATTAGTGTTTTTTAGTCTATTCCCTACTTAGATGTAAGCTTTGTGAGAATAGGGGTTTTTATCTGTTTGGTTCACTGCTATATTCCATATCCTTAGGAAACTACTGCTGGGACCTATAGTAGTTTCTTGGTAAAAATGTATTGAAGTGAGTGTGTGAGTGAGTGAGTGAATGAATGAATGTACTATTTATGGATCTCAGATTAAAAATTCCTTCCTATACAGTCAGTTTCCCTCTTAAAAGTTCTTTGATGGTATCAAAGGGAGGGGCTATTTCTGTAATACTCACTTCTTGGTTTGAATAAAATAGTGTGTCTAGTGCTTAGTCAATACTTAATAAATGTTCATTTCCTTTTCACCCTGAAAGAAGTCAAAGATTTAATCAGCAAAAGGTAATTTGTACTATGAAAGATCTCTTAAGACTCTTCTAAGCAAAGACTGCACAGGCCAAGAATAGGTGTTGAAAAGATGATAAACTGATATGCTGGCCACAGAGTTTTTAGGGCTCACTATATTTAGACATAAGAATTAAATGTTTAAACCTCAAAGTCATATTTATTAAATAAAAACATTTTTTTCTTCTTTCTGCCTCAGTGGATGCTTTATTAATTATATAAGTGAAGTTAATGGTAAATACATAATTTTATATTATGAATACTTTTTTAGAAGCACATTTCTCATATTGGAGATATATACAAGATTTCATTAGGAATCTGTTCTAACTTTTACAAGTATGTTTACCCATTTTGCTTAATCATTTTATCCTCTTAACAAAATTGTGCTCTTTCCTTGTAACAAACCCAAATCTTTCATTTGTCTGTCTTTGGAGATTTATTTTAGGGATATTTTAGGTAAAACACTGTCATAAATAAATTTCTAGACCTTCTAATAATAAACACCCTTCATTGTGAATCTAGGGACAACTGGTCAAATCTCATTCAAAAACAGTCTGTATAAATTAATTCACTCTCCAATGTGATTTTATTTTTAAAATATTCAGTGCTAATGGTGCAACTCTCCGACACTCCTGATATTTTTTGTAAAGGCAAAGTGTAAATCTGTATATTAACAGCAAAACACATAAATTAAGATGAACATTTTATGGAATTTTTAAAAATGATTTGTAAATTAAATAATGAATCTCTAATAGATGAGTGTACTTTGAGCTTTACATAGTAAATATATGTATTCTTATATAGGGTCTTAAAACTCTAATATAAAGTATAATGTAGAAATTAATACTTTTTTTAACTTTTGCATTAGTTTCCTATTCTGTGAAACAGAAGACTTGTGATTGGAGTGATTCTTCAGCTACTGGATGAAAACATAAAATGCCTGTTGATTGCTGAAAAAAAAACGAAGAATGTGATATCTGCAGTACAGTTACCTTAATTACTGTAACGTGCCTAAATAGTAAGGCTGCCTTCTCCATGTAACCCTGTGTGCTTAAAATTTTTCATTTTGTGTGCTTTGTATTCACTACACAAGAATAAGCACTTTTTTTTTTTAAATGCAGATATATACTGCAGTTCCTTGATAAAAGCTGAAAAAATTTTTGAGTAAAGTATTTTAAGTTAAGATTTGATAAATGTGCATGTGCCATGATCAAATATATATGAAAAGGCAGTGTTCTTTGTATTTATTTTTTTCTTTTTGTGGCAAAGGAAACGTAGGCCTACTGTTTTGGTCACATTTGCATTGTTGTAGTGTATGGCTTGTTTCTTGTATCTTTAAAAATGTCGCTCAATAAAAGTAAATCACGCAACTATTCATATTCACTACATCTTCAGCACTGGTTAAAAATGAGTTCCTATTTAACGGCCACATTGAGGTGAAAACATGATTTATTGACAGATTTAAAAAATAATATTTCTAGTATTTCAGGGAGCTGCTCTAAGTAGTTTAACCTGGCATTTCCCAGTAGAATCCTGATCTCTAAAGCTGTCAAAAAAAAAAAAAAAAAAAAAAAAAACTCTAGGCAGAACAAAGTTCTGTTTCATTCACTGGGTGCAATTTCACCTTCCACTCACTTGTCACTTCACCTCCGAGAAGACAGACTGTCATTCCTGAGGCATGAAAATTCTCAGGGACAAAGCCATGCCTCAGCGGCATGTGTTTGTAGAGGGAGATACACCTGTCTACCTGAGGGTAGATTTTTGATCCCTGAACAATTCACTGACAACCCTTATCTCTTCCGTCCAGTGAAATAAAATATGATTTACCAGTGTCAGTTTTAGTGCCAGCTTCCTTCTCACAGTTTGTTTTGTTAATCACTGCACGATGAATGTGGCCCCCACTCAAAATCAGCTGGATCAGTGTTAGTGGTTAGTTGGATGCATTCTCTGGCTGCATGTTAATATGTGCTGTCCTCAGATGACGCCACTAACCTGTCAGTCATAGCACATGTGTTCTTTTCACTGGTATTGGATAAACAGTAATTTTTGTCCATATACTCTTTCTTGTTTTCTTCTTTGGGCAATTGCTTGCAGGATGACTGGATGCCAGGGTTAAGGGTGAAGTCTGTGACCAGGGAAAATAGTTGACTGTCTCAGATGAGCGTGTGACCCACGGCCTTGGCCACCGAGTGGACTTTAACCCACTGGGGCCAATTTAGGGGGGTGTGCATATGTCTGGAAAGGTTACAATGTATTTAGAAGCCAAGGTTGTGCTTTAATCTTTGCATAAGACCCAAGAATCTTTAAAAAAACAGAAATTTTATCCTTTCCATGTATTGTTTATAAGGAAGGGGAATGAGGAAAGAGACTGGACATTCAGCACAAAACCATTGCTACCACTGGAAAAGAATCTTAGAAAATGTCTTAGTAACAAAGGTCAGTAATGTCATCGTCATATATGAAGGACCCGTGTGATGCATTGTTCACAGAAACATGATAAGTGCTTCACTTGAATCTTTGTGTAAAGCTTTTACTTTTGCTTTTTTTAAAAGTCAGCAAAACTCATTTTGTTTATGTCATCAATAGGTCATCAGGAATAGGAGATAAGTTCAATTGATAATAAGGTGACATGGCAATATTGATAACGCGAATGTGAATGTTTCAAGTATTGAATTTTTGTCCCTATGGGACATTTATTAAATACACTTAATGGGACTCTTGCAAAGCAGCCTTAAAAGTGTTAATGATTCTATTAATAAATATGAACACATGCTATTGTTAGAACCAGTCACACATATCTCAAGTACATTTACATTACTGTAGAAGATGAAGCTCTAATTTCTTAATAGGTGTATTTTTTTTTTTTTTTTTTTAGAAAGAGAAGCCTAAAAGCTGCCAGTTTTTCTATTAACCTTGAATTATTGGAATTGTATTTATTTAATTTTATTTTTATTTTTATTTTTTTTTACAAAAATGCACCTTGTGGCCAAAAGGCAAAGATATGACTCATTACATAAGGGATTTATGTTTTTCAAAGAGCTAAATGTTTTTATATCCACTTGAAACAGTTGGTAGGAAGAGAACCTGTTTGAAAAAATACGATTTTCAAAAGTAAGTACTCCTCTAGATGTTTTTATATTACATTATGTTTTGGAATAGGACAAAAATGCCTTTTAGTTGGGCTAGGGGCGGCAAGGAGCTGGGATGCCTGCTTTGCCAGTTTCTTTCTGTGGGGGAGTTAATATGACTGAAAGTGGCTTTTGCTCCATTAAGGATAGTAAAAATCATCCCCCAAATATAAAACTCCTAAATAGCTATTTTAGAGATGAAAATTTAAATTTTATAAATCACCTGACGCACTACACCTGTGAGGCCATGTGCTTACGACACTTATAATCCACCTGTGTCCATCCCTAAAGGATGTGCTGATAATAAGGGAAGTGATAAAACATAGAGTAATGAAACATAAAAACCTGAGTGCTGGTAGGAAAGGTTCTGGAAGAAAAACTGGCCAGAACTCGGTGTGTCCTGCAAAGTACGGCTGTGTGTTTGCCCTTCACCCTCACCCCCACCCCTACTGGAATCGTCATCAAAAACAGTTCAATACTTAAACAGGAGTATTTTTCTTAATATTGTCTAGCTATGCAAGTGTTTGTTTGGCTTAATGTCCTCCATTTACACGTCTCAGCAAATGTAGTTGCAAACAAATGCTTTCTTTTTATTTTTCCATTTGTTTGGGGTATGTAAATAGCCTAAAATGTACATTGAACTTCACATTGTAAAAGTTTTATTTTATTCCTTGTATTATATTAAGCAAAAATCCCTATGTATATGAAAGTGCATAATAAATATATTTGCTTTACAGAGGATATCTTGTTTTAACTTTATTCTTGAGCCAATAAATTATGTATGATGCGCTTGCAATAAAACAACTGTTAGTTGTTTTGAGTTATTATTTTAAATAAATACTGAGCAAATGAATTTGGGAACATTTTACTAGGAAAAAATGAGATCTAAATACTTTCCAAAGGAAGGTAGAAAAACAAAAAGATCTAGCCTATAAATCTTCCTAAAGTTCCTCTAAGGACACAATGTACGTGTGGTTTTCGGGGTGGATGATGTACTAGATCTCACCATGTCAAGTGTCAGTACTCTGAAACTGTGGTCATCGAGCAAATTGTGTGCGTGCATGCTCGTTGGTCGTCAGAATATTACAGCCATCCTACATTCGATATTTTGGGGTTTTATTGCAAACATGGGCATTCATTTTCTAAATAAATTTCTATGTATTCTTCCCTCGGTAAACTTGAGTCACTTCCTCATGACCCACTTCCCCCACCTGAGCGCGGGTGTGCGCACCTGTGAGGACTTTACTCCAAAGAGAGGTTTATAAAAAGGCTACCAAGGAATTTTCTGTTAGGTGAATTTTATGATAATTACATGGTTCTGCAGTAACTACCTTATATACTCTATAAATTTGCTGGAGTAACAGAAATCTTATTCTAAAAATGTTTAATGTTTAAACATAAATGGGTGATGTCACAGGAGAATTTCAAAGCAGATTGGATGACTAAGTGAGTGGAGTTTTCTAGGTGGTTATCCACGGGAATGCCTGAGAACCTGGCAGGGACTCGTTTTCCCTCCTGGCCCCAGCAGCCGGAAGGGGTCCAGCTCAGAGCAGTGAGACGCACACTGAAAGCTGATTCCTGGGTTCCTGGGAAAACCTTAGTCACCATGTAAATAGATGCACTCATCTTATTTTTAAGAGAAGGGCCTTTGCTTGTCTCTCGCTATTACAGTGAAATTAAAATTGTCCATTATTAAAATGAGTCATTTGAAATTTACTACATGTTTAGATTTATACTCTTAATAAACACTACCATTACTACACTGACAAAATTTAGCTTAATCTGAGAACCATATTCTTAATATATTTCTAACATTTAGAAGACACCCCCTATGGATTTATAGCTGTAACTTATTCTAGGTCTATGTGAGTAAAAATTGATATAATGGTATGTGCCAAAAGAAATGATGCTATATTTTTAATGTGTCCGGTTCTCCCATTTTGTTTATAAACTTATGGTAAACTATAACATATATAGGAAAATACACAAATCCTGTTACTGCCCTATACATTTTTCCACATTGAACATAGCTGTTTAAGCATCACCCTGTTGAAGATGCTGGCACAGCCACACTCAGAACCTCCAACCCCTCAGACATCACCCCACCCAACAGAGAAAACCCCTCTTCTGACTCTGACCACTATACATTAGTACTGACTATTTTTTTTTAACTTTATATAAATGGAATCAGACTATGGCCCTTTTGTGCTGGTTTCTTTCACTTAACATGTTTGTGAAATTTGCCCACATTGTATAACCTTTTTTCATTGCTATATAGTATCGTTTATCTTTTTAAAACTGTTGTATTCTATTGTGTGAACACGCCATCCTTTTAAAAAATTCATTTTACTCCTAGTGGGCATCAAGATTGTCTGCAGTTTTTGGATCTTAAGAGTACTGCAGGCAATAACATATTTTTGTGGCTACATGCATATACTTCTTTATATTTGCCTGTCTCAAGGTCATGACTGTAGTCTAGTTGTTTTCTTCTAATACCTTTATTGTTTAATAATAGCATTATCTATTTCTCAATGCATTTTAGTATCACCTTTGTCATAAACCAGGTATCCTTATATAGGTGGGTCTTTTTTTCTATTCTTGAGCCAATATCAGACCCATTTAATTACTGTGGCTTTATAAGAAGTTTTAATATCTGCTGGTATCCTCCCACTTTTTCCTTCAAGATTGCCTTGGCTCTTCTTAGCATTCTGTATTTCCACAGAACTGAGAAAACTGCCTTCTCAATTTCATTAAAAAAAAAGAAACTTGCCAAGATTTTTATTAAAATTGCACTGAATTTACAGATCACATTAGAGTTGAGTGAATTGATTTGTTTATACATTTAGTCTTCCAATCAATGAACTTATTATATCTTTCATCTATTTAGATCTTTATATACAGTAATGTATATAGTTTTCTGTGTAGAAGTGTGTGCATTTATTAGATATATTCCTAGGTACTTTGTTTCTTTTGATGCTGTTATAAATGGTATTTCTATTTCATTTTCTATGTGCTGCTATATAGAAAAATAGTTTATCTCAGTATATTAATCATTTATTCAGAAGTCTTGCTGAATTTATTTTTTAAGTGAGGTCTAACCCAAAATTCACATTTAAAAAGAAAGTTTGATGAGTTTTGACAAGTATATACAACATAAACACCACTGCAATTGAGATGTAGACTATTTCCATCAGCTCAAAAAGTTTTTAGTGCATGCCTCTTTAAAATCAATTCCCTCCTGTCACTCCGGCCTCTGGAAACCACTGGTCTGGTTTCTTAATTGTTTTGCCTATTTGGAAATGTTATATAAATAAAATCATTTAGGCACTACTGTATGTGGCCAATTTCACGTAGCACAACGGTTCTGAGATCCATCCATGTTGCAGCATGTATGACGATCATGGCTTTTAATGCTGAGTGGTATTCAGTGGTCCACGATACTGCTGCACCCAATATGTTTATCCATTCTCAAGTTCACAGACATTTGAGTTGTTTCCAATTGTTGGCTATTACGGATGTTTTCATGAGCATTTGTGTTTAGGTATTTGCGTCAGCATATGCTTTCATCTGTCCTGGGTAAACACCTACGAGTGGAAATGCTGGGTTGCAAGGTAAATTTATGTTTACATTTATAAGAAACTAATGAAACACTTTAAAAGGAGACTGTACCATTTTGTACTCTCATCAACAACGGATTAGTTTTCTAGTTTCTCTACACTTTCACCCATACTTGGTGTTGCCAGTCTTTTTAATTGAAATTTTTATTGAGATGACTGTGAACTCACATTGGGTTCTAAGAAATAATACAGAGATCCTATCACCATGTCTCCGGTGGACTTCCATGGCGATATGATGTGAAACTGCACAACAATGTCCCAGGCAGGATGTTAACGTTGTACACCCCACCACCTTACTCAGGTCTCTCCAGTTTACCTGTACTCATTTGGGTGTGCGCATGCATGAAAACATGTGCTGAGTTTCATTCATTCTGAGTGCAAGTTTGGGTTCCTGTATATAATAGCACAGCCCAGACACAAACAGTTCTCTGACCACAAGCAGCCCTCGAGCTGCCCTTCCACAAGCACACACCCACGCCCACCTGCCCCTCACCCCCAGCCTCTCCATTCCCAACTCCTGACAATCACTAATCTAGTCCCCATCTCCATAATTTTACTTCAAGATTGTTACGTAAATGAAATCATAGGGTATGTGTCCTTTTTGGATTGGCTCTTTCACTCAGCAGAACTTCCTTCAGATTATTCTTAGTTGTGTGTATTGGTAATTGTTTTCTCCTTTATTGCTGAGCAGTATCCCATGGTTTGTGTACACCACATTTTATGTGTGCACCCACGGACGGACGCAGACTGTTTCTGGTTTCAAGCTGTTATGAATAAAGTTGCCATCGATGTCTGTGTGTAGATGTTTATGTGAACACAGATGCCATTTCTCCTGAAGAAATGCCCAGGAGTACAATTGTTGGATCACATGGTAACTGTATGTCTAGTTTTATAAGCAACAGCCAAACTTTTCTGGGGTGACTATCATTTTACATTTTCATCAGCAATGTATGAGTGCTCTGATTTCTTCAAATTCTTGCCAGCATTTGGTGTTTTCATTTTTAATTTCAGCCATTTTGATGAGTGTGTAGTATTCTAGAAACCCCCTCTTAACCAGCGCTCCTCTCCTCTGTGCTGTGCCTTCTCCAACCACAAACTGATGGCAGATAAATTCTCTGAAAACACAGCTCTGATCGCAGCACAGACTCTTCAGCTGGCCATCGGTCTGTCCCTGTGGCACGTCACTCTGCTCGTGGTATACTCCGAACCGCTAAACCTGCAGTGCCCCTCACTTCTTACAGAATGGCACAGTTAATGCATGACAGACAGAGCGCTCCGCAGACGGCCTTTCACCTGGCTATCCGGCTGCCACTTCTCCCGCATCCTCTACTGCTCCAGCTCACCGGGCACGCACCAAACCCTCTGCTCCCACCTCCCAGACACACTTGCTACCGCTACAACACTCCGAGCTCCTTTGCAGATACACTTCTCTACTCACACTGATCTCCGTCCCCACCTCCAAGCCAGAGAGCTCTTCCTTCTAATGACTGTGGTACTTCATATTGTATTTCATGGTTCTTTCTCTGCATTATGCTAAACAAATTGTCTCCTTTTCTCTCGCTGTAATCTCTTGGACAGGAATCGAGTCTTACTTGTGTTTGTATCTTTTGAATTGTGCATAGTAAGTATTCAACGACTATTCTTTTTCCTGCACTTTCTTTTCATTCAGAAACAGCTGTGTAGTGAGAAACATTCAAATTCTGCTATTTTAGGCCACTTGTTAAAACATACTCTTGGCTTAGCAAAACTCAAAGAGGGATCAAACTCAGTACAAAATGGTATCTATTTTCTTGTCACTGATTTCCCATCTGTTCTATTCACTCAGTTTGTACTGAATATACCAAAAACAGGCAAATTATTCATTAGTTTGAACATATGTAGTTGACTGCTTGATTGCTTTTAACTGATAACCTGACCCAACCTCTTTGTATTAGAGACAATTAAGCTGAATTCAGTTGATTCTTTTAAGAACTTGGTAGCTGTCACTAAAGTCAAGAAGACATATCCATGTGTCCTTTGATCACACAGCAAGCAGGGAAAATTAGCAGTTTTTAGGAATTTGAAAAGAATAAGTAAGTGCTGTTAGCCCCATTCCATGTCACGGATACATTACTTCCCTGCCTTACCAACCCTTTCTCTGAGAAGCCACCATAAGTTCATTTGGTGCAATAACAGTATTTGATCTGAGACCTGGTAATAACTCATTTGATGTAAATTTTAATAGACGCTAAAGTAGAAATAGTTGGACCTGTGGCAAAAATAACCTATTATAAATGAAATAAAACTGGTGATATAAAACAAGAAAAGTCTAGAAGGATGTAAAAGAAAAGACAATGTAATCTTAAAATAAAAATAGAGACTCTATAAGAGGAAGCAAGTTGAGACAACAAAAATCAATCCATAAAGACTATGATTTTGTCTTATTTTAAAATTAGGGATTATATCTCATTTGATTTGTGTAAAAAAATACTTTCATTAAACTATGAATTAAGTTCTATTCCTACTTATTTTTTTAATTGTATTCCTCACATTTATTACTTTTCCTATTTAATTGTAAGCATGACTTTTAGTGTCCATTGAATATTGAAAATTTATTTGTCGCATTCATACTAACTGAAAACCATTAGATTGGCCTCATTTACAAAGAGAATTTATCTCCTCATCCCTTTGGGTTCCATTGCTTTTAATCTGTCTTGCACAATTGTTTGTGACCAATAACGCAGATGTTCAGTGGCAGCAACTTCCCTTTGAAAGTAACATTCATTTACTGAGTCAGTAAATACTTACTGAATACTTAATATCTACTAATGACCATCATAGAAACTGATAAACAAGAAAAGCAAGGTTTCTGCCCATTTGTATTTTAACAGTCTCTTTTTAAAGAAAGAGTAGAAATATGCTATAAATAAAATAAGACTGTGAAACTAAAATATGAGAGAAGAAACATTTTCTCTTTTGTTCATTGCCCTATTCCCAGCAGCTCTTGGTATGAAGGAGCTGTTCAGTCAGTAAACATTAGTTAAATTAATGAACGACTTTGGAACAGGTTTGTAACCAGAGAGATCTACAAAATCTCGAAGTTTAGGGTGTTTTATTGTCTTGTTTGCACGTCTGATAGCGGCTTCATGGCGCTGCCTTCCTGCCGGAGCAGTGGGCACGCCCTGAGCAGGGCTTCGCTGTTCATTCCCGGAGCAGTGCCCGGGCCTTCGACAGTTTCCTAAGGGGGAAGAAGACTGGCCATTGTGCTTTGAAATATTGTCCCCATTTAGCCTCACTGCATACCATACAGGTGTCTTCTCTGTCCAAACTCATAGGTACTTCCTGGAAGAAAGGAAGCCCAACTCTGCCAATGCCAGTCCCAGCCCTTTCCCACGGGGCAGTGACGAATGTGTTGTAAGTGTGGGACTCGAGCCAAGAGTGACACCCTAGAATCTTAATGGGAGAAGATGGGCAAGTGTAGGCAATGTCCTTAGTCATCCTGCCTATATGTACTTTTCCTGTAATGTGACATTTTACAAAAATGGATAATTAAAAGAGGAAACTGGCTAACAAAGATTAAAGTGTACAAAAGACACAAAAATTGACACGATTAGATTTGAAAATGGCAAGAGCAAAGCAAAGACAGGATGAGATCTAGGCCTGCATGAAGTTATGGTACAAACACTATTGAAAAAGTTCTGATGAATATAAAAACCAGGCTAAAGTTCCTTTAACATCTTTTAGTTTAAAATATACTAAGGACAGGAGGCCACTATGGTTAAATTATATACAGTGATTCTGAGGAGATTGAACAAAAACCTTTCATTGCCAGTAAAGGTTGGTTTCATTGGCTCAGAAGTTGGTATGAATTGATTAGAGTTAAATCGTCTGGTGAAATTGTTAGCACAAATAAGGATACTGCTGTCACATTGATGCCCGGATTCTAAGGTCATTAGCATCATTCTGCACAGTTTTAGTAAGCATGGCCATTTTTTACAGATTCACACTACGGTGAAAAATGAGAACTACCTGTGTAACCTCATACCAAAACATGGCAAAGATCACATGAAAAAGAAAATAATACACCAATACACTCATCTCGTTTATAATTTTTGATGCAAAAAAAAAACTTAAGTAAATATCAGTAGCCAGAGCCCATACCACATTAAAAAATATTTTATCCAGGGATTCAAGCATGGTTTAATATTGGGAAAGCTATTATATAGCAGTTGTTTTAATTATATATTTAAAGAGAAAAACATATATGCTTCATGGATGCTGAAAAGCCATTTGAGAAATTACAACAGTTCTTAATATAAAACACTGTAGAAATAGAATAAAACATATTTTTCTCAGTATAAAAGTCAGCTTTACACTCAATGAAGAAATATGAGACCTCTCACTAGTCAAGAATAAGTCAAGAAATTCACTATCACCACTGGTTCAAAGTTAGAATCCACTACAATTTGAAAAAGGAAAAAAGTTGAGTCTGTAAAGAAGGTGAAGTTGTCACTTCGAGCAGACCCTGTCATCCTATCCTTAGGCATCCAAGTACATCACCTGGAAAAGCACCACAAGCAGTTACAGAGTTCAGTGAAGCAGTGACGTGCATGATTAATATGTATTTACAGTAGTTTTCGCATATAAAAACCATAACCAAGTTCCACACATGGTGGAAGAAATACATTAAAACAATACTTTCCTGGCCTATCAGAATGGTGAAAGTCCAAAATTTTGATTTTTAAAAACTCTTTGAAAGCCTGTGAGAAAATGGGCATGCACTGCCGGCAGGAGGACAGGCGCCCGCGGTGCCTGTGGAGAGCCATCTACTCGCTAAGTAAGAAAACTGCAAGTTCATTTACTCTTTGATCCCGAAATCCCTCTGTGACAGTTTCCCTACGGACACGCCTGTGCACGGCTGAGACAGTGGAGGCACACGCTCACCCACTGCCCGACAGAAAATGAAAGCACAGTGGAGACACAAAAATTGAAACGGGGAGAAAGCTGAAACACACGCCCATCGGTAGGAGAACAACTGATGAAGTATCTTCTACTTAAGACAACGAACCGCTTACTATACATAAGAATGAGGACGCGTTCCATGCACTAACAGTGAGAGATCTCCCAGAGAGCCTGCTGTGTGATAACAAAGCTTGCTGCAGAACAATGTTACCTTCTGCAAAAGAAAGATGACAAAAAGGTCCGTGTGGAACAACAGTTTACAACCAGGGGCCGGAGGAAGGGGACTGAGCCCATGGGTTCAAGGTGGGGGCAGACTTTTTCACAGGAAACCTCTTATTTATGTACCAAGTGGATTTCTTCCCAATTCAAAAAGAAAGTCCGATGAAACATAATTTGATTTTTCTTAACTTATTATCCAGCTCGATATTTTAAAATATGATTTATTTGTTCAGGGCTCATTTCATCTTTTCCTGCATCTAAGCAGGCCTCATCGGCCAACCCGTACGCAGGCTGGAACCGCATCAAGATGACTCATCACAGCATCACTTACGGTGCCCTGGCTGCAACCCTAAGAATTAGCTAAGGCTGTGGAACTGCTCCCTGCTGGATGGCAGGCCACAGGGAAGGTGTGAACGTTTTGTTCAGACTTAATCTCAAATCCAGTATCTACCATATCCTAGCATTACACCCTTAGGCAAATGACGTGAGCTTCTTAGCTTCCATTTTCTTTCTGCTAACTGACGATAACGCCTTCACTAGGAGGTTGTGAAGATTAAAGGAGTCAATGTATGTGAAACACCTGTCCAGGAACAAAACAAATGTTAGTTGCCTTTTTATTTTTCCTTTTTCCTCCACATGACTTGCTAAATTTATCAAATGACATTCTAAATTAACTGATTTGAATCAAATAACTGTCCCTTATTCATTCGTTAGTAATTTTTGTAGACACTGATGATCAGATTGACTGTGAATAGTTCTAACTCTTTAGTCTGAAGGGGAACAAAGTTTTGCCACCCTAAAATTGCCTTGTGGGATGTTGGTTTTAAGCTGGTTATTGAGAAACAAGACTCAGAAGGGACAACTGACCTTTAGCCATGGCTGCCCTCGAGATTCAGATGGGAAGACCTAGTCCGGGGAGGGAACCTGAGCTTACTTACCCCAGCCTCGCTAGGATTAGGTGCGGCAGGTGGGACAGCTCCAAGCAGGGGCTGCTAGCTGGATCTCCCTCTGTGTCCATTATTTCTGGGTTGTCTCACGAGAATCTACCTGCCACGTGTGTTCCACTCTTCCTCAACTACTTGTAAATCTCCCATCTCCTTGGAAATCTCAGGTCCCCGTCTCCCTTGTCTAAAATCACATATATGCCCAATTTTACCTCACTGTCTTTGGAATTTTCATGCTTATGTGAAGTCCTCATGTACACGTATTAAAATCTGAGTTTCACCTGTTAATCTGCTATATGTTGTTTGAATTACTAGCCCAAGCGAGAAGACCTCAGAAGGTGGGAGAAAAAGTTTTTATTTTTATTTTTTTGCTTTTTCTGGTATTGTAACAGACTCTAGACACTGCCTACATACATTTAATCTTATGTAAATGGTGCTGTGTTCCTTCATAATGTGCTGACTGATTGATGGTTTATGGAAATCTTGGGATGAATTAATTCCATCAAAACAGCTAAATGGATTTTTGTGTGCAGACAAGATTTTTTTTTGACTAAATAGATCAACTGTAGTGTATACAGTTAAACACTTTGATTTAGCGACTAGAGATAGCACAAAATTTTACATCTGATGAATGCCATGTTAGTAATGAAGCAAAAACATTAAAAAGATAAATAAGAAATGGAAGCAGATTTAAAGCCAAATTAGCATTTGCAATAAGACTTCTCTTCAAAGATTAATAAATATTCCGAAATATTCTATTTAGAAAAATGAAACTGCGGGTTAGGTCCTCCAGTGTGAACCTGTGACTTGTTTGGGATGTCCCATGAAGAGATTGCTGAGACTGTGGAAACTAGTGGTGACGCTTATACCTGAAAGTCAAGATTTACAGATGAGACACAGGCACATACTTCTTCAGAGTGATAGCATCTGGTCCCCCACATAAATTTCTAAAGAAGTATTCTGAAATTTCATGTCATAAATAAAAATTATCTCTGAGAACAATCTAGAATGATAGTATTGCAAAATTTGTAGTTGTGTTTGATTTATCATGGTATTAAAATGTGAAAAAGAGCCAAAGGTCAACAAAAATTCTAATATTGGCCAAATGAACAAAATGAGCTTTCTGCTATTCTCCTCACCTTGCCTTTATTAGGTTCAGGTACACCAAGTTCTGAGAAAAAAAGATATCTTTAGAACCACATTGACCCATAATAATATCACAAATGGCCCCTGTCATTGTCCCTATATAGAAAAGGAAAATTTTCAGGGCTATTATTTTCAATTTTATTTTATTTGTAGTAAAAGCTATTTTTTTTTTTTTTTTTTTTTGAGCAGAGTCTCCCCTTGATGCTCCCATTAGCCTCTTACAGAGGCCGTGCGCCTACACTGAAGATGGATTCTTTAAATCAAATTATAGATGGAAGGTCAAGGAAAATAAGAACATTATCACAGGGCTTTCACGGGGCACAGTATTGAAAGCATAACCTATATTTGTATTTTCTTTCGATCCACAGCAAAAACTCCATATACCTTCCTAGACTAAAGTATCAAGTCTTTGGAATTACTGGGAAGAAAATTAAACAGTATCTATCAGTTTTCTACAACAACGAATTGAGCATTTTTCTGTTTTCTTGTTCATCTTAAGTTTTAATGTTTTTCTCAATAAAAAGGAGACTTCTTTTAAGACAGAATTGGTTCTTCTGGGGATCTGAGGATGGGGCCAGCAGGAGACAACACCCTTGCTGCTCCCAAGTCTGTGGGGAGTTAACCCATGATGGTGTGAGGGGCCCGAGCCATCTGGTTTTACAGCTCATTACCCTTCCGCTCTCAGGAGCAGCATGTTCACTCGGAAGGAGTTGCCTTTTGCTTGCTGTGCAGTTTAGAACAGACGCTAACAATGGGGTTGAGCTCATTCTGCTGCCTGCAGGCTTCCGCCTGCAGGGTGCCCCCGATGTGAAGGACAGTTGCATCAGATCAGGAGCCGGGACTGAGAAAAGCAGGCAGAACCAGGGGTGTAAAGCGGTGCATTGTATACAATTACTTTGCATTTCATTCTTATAACATTTTATGAATTCAGTTTTACTACCCGTATTCAATGACCTAAGGAAATGGTTTTAGAGAGGTCAAGTAAATTGTTCACTGTCACCAAAGCAAGTAAAAAGACAGACCTAAGATTCTGTATTTGTCTATTAAATATTAAGTTGAAGGAAAAGCTGAAGAAATAGGTGGCAATTTAGGGTTTATGGACAAGAGTCAAACAACCTGAGACTACAATGTGGAAAATAACAGGTGAAGGGTGACTCAGTATTACCTCCAAATTTATAAAATCTACAAGGAAAATGTTAAGTAGTTATTCTGTACCTTACAATCAAAGGAAAAAATGAGCACAACTTACATTAAAAATAATGTTTAGCATTAATGAATGATTTTTGTATTAGGAAGAATTTAGAGGTGACAATCTTTAGAAAACCTAAAAGATTAAAAAAAAAAAAACCTTACATGATTTTAATGGAAAAGATCTGTCTGCAGGGAGGATTTGGAAAGAAACTCTCTCTTAATTGTTATCTCTTATTATTCTCTTAATTATGAGATGAGAAAAGTTTACCAAACCTGAAGACCCATCAGTGAAAGTGAAAGGAAGTCCAGATGATTGCACGAGTTTCTTCTTGTTTTCTGAAATTTGGATGTAGAGATCCTGAGTCACCAGGAAAGTCTCCAGGAACTTTCCAGTAAGTTTCAGGAAGGGAGAATCTGCCTCGTTGTCAACGTGGCTTTGAGTGTGTAGGGAAAGGGACAGTTACCAGAGACATTTGGTCATGTTTGAAAATAGGAAAGAACTAAGATGAAAATATGATAAGCTATTAAATATAAACTGATTTTGGAATACGATCTTGTTCCAAACTCAATGCCCTTACCAATATAAACAAGACAAAGCAAAACAAACAAAACATCTACTAAAAAACCACACAAAAAATAAAATCCACAACTGAATGTCTTTTCATTCATTAAAACTACAACAAGAAAACGTGTCCCATCTTTTCACAGAGATCTATCAATAAGCAAGGATAAATAAGTTATTCTTGGTTGCCCTTCAGTGAAACTTGAGGATGAATGACATTGTGCTGACTAGAGAAGAATTCTGTGATGCCTGAAATTAAATTACATTTGGCAGGGACTGAGAGAAAGAGACAAGAGCAGTTGACCAGTTAGTAGCTGTGGGCCAACGAACAAAAGATGGCTCACATTCCTAAGTTATGCTGGCACTTTGAATCAACTTCTGTAGGACCATGAGAGGCCACCCCATCCTGCATGAGCAGGAACCTTCGGGATGGCTGCCCACCACCAATCAAAGACGTAAATATTTCTTCCTTACAAACGGAACTTCCTAGCTTCACCTTTTCCCACCACCCTTATCTGAAGCCAATGTAAATTCTTCCAGAACCAGTTATGTCTTTCTTCCCGATAATGTCTAGAAGTGCCTGTCAATGCCAGGACAGTCGACGCGTTTGTCTTTTCCATCTGGCCCTACTGCTGGTGGTTTTGACTTCACACCCCAGGACCTGGACGTTTTCTGGCTAGCATTTGCCTCAATAAACCCTTTCTTCCAGAAAAGCTTTTGCTGTAAAAGTTTTTGTTTAACAGTGCTTTCTACTGGCATGAAACATAAAATCCATGCACTAAGAATTCAAATGCTAAATTGGAAAAGCTTTTACACTTACATGTATTCTTTATTCCTGGCAAAATTCTCTTTAGCACCAATGCAGAAACACTTAAAACGACAACGAAAACTTCATTTCTTAGGTTTCTATAAGGACCATTCTCTTGGAGGTTTAATTGTTGGAGCAATATTTTTTAAATGGCATGTGATGTATTAGAAAGAGAACTAAATTTCCAGGTAGCCTGAAAAGGCATTTGTGCTTTGCTGTTTTTTGTTCCACATCACTTCCTGAAGCACTGTTCTATCATCTATAAATTAGAAATTATCTTTGTTCTTCCAGCTATACATGGAATTATATAAAAATATTTTACAGAGCTTTAAGTGAGAGACAGTCTAGATTTTAAATACTGGTGATTATTAATACAGAGGACTCAATTGAAATTTTTTTCTAAACATTAATAAAATCAGTATGTTCAGAATCAAATTTGTGCAGTTGTAAATTCCAGTATATTCCCAGTAACCAGGTGATATGAAATTTCAAATATTTACAAAGAGAAAACAAGCAGGCTGCAATGAAGAGAAAATTTAAAAGCCGTATTCAAATAGCGAAAGAGAATTTAATTTAATGATAGCAGCTGATGATCAGTGAGCCTTCCTGTGATCCTAGATTGTGGCCACATTGCGTTGCCTTTCCCATTCCGTAACAGTCTTTTCTGACATTTTGGATGACTACATTATCATCTGAATCCCAACAGGTCACCTGTCACTTCTACCCTCTCTTTCATCTTAAACTTGAGGTCCACACCTACTCTTCACACTGTGCCAGTCACCAACAGTTTCAAAATCTTCCCTAATTTTGGTAAGACTAGAGAAGGCACATGTTCCCTGAAGAAGTTCAGTCGAAATAAAGAACAATCAGGATCTTTAAACACACTTTTTTCCAAAACACGCATCTTTCTCTTTTACTATGAAACAGTATATTTTGATTATCAACTGGCACAGGATTCAAGAACATACTTCCCCAAAAGGAGGTCTCGACGACATTTCTAACTTGTGAGTAAAAGGGCAGAGAAAAGTTGAATATGAATATCTGGAATTACATAGGCTTGTTTTTAATCCCCCAAATAAGCTTTCTCGTATTGGTTTCTCTTTATAGTGACTACATTGCAGGCAACACAGAGGGAAAAGCGCACTAAAGGAAGACATGCATTTTGCCCAGGGCACTTTATTTGATCTAAATGAAGCCTGAGCTCCAAGCAAGTGTAACCTTGGAGATCAGATTGCAGCTGCTAGCGAATCAGTAGGTTTTGGGAATTCGCTCATGGGGAGGCCTGCGATGGCTGCTCAGGCCCCTTGCATTTTGTCAGTGGTCACTGAGCCAGCAAATCATTTAGAATTCTAACGGAAATTTGCCTGAAAGTCATGAACATACTGCTGTGTAATGATTAGGTCCTGACGAGAGGTGTTGCCCTGGGTTTGGGGGTCTGTTTTGGATTACCCTTAATGGGAACAAAGAACACAAAATTTTCTGAGCATGTAAATAGTTGCATTTGTCATAGAATATGTGACCTATCTATCTCCTCACATTGGAATGAAGGCATGGACGAGGCAGTGAGTTTGGAGCTCCGTGAAACAAGCTGTGAAAGTCCCTGGTTGTGATGCAGGACGGGGTGCATGCCTCCGGGTAGGGACTCAAGTCCTGCACCGAGACAGAGAGGGTCCTTGACTGTGAGCAGAAAGGAATTCAAACTCACACCAGAGTTAGACACAACTCCCCTCTATCCTATAGTCCTGGAACCGTCACATTTAGAATGCTCTTTGATCTTGACTCTTAATGCCCCCAGCTGATCTGAATATAAGTCCTGTTTGATCAGCGGCCAAATTCAGACCAAATCTGAGGGGCCTGGAAGAAGGTGAGAGATAGGTTCACTCACAGTAAACCTGAATGAACTCTCTCTTTGGCTGAGAGGACAAGGTGACCTACACAGACCTTTCATCAAAAATGTGAGTACAGACAGGTAAAGATTTCTAAACTGAATGAGAAAGGGCCAATTTTAGCTACAAATATCTTCTAAAAGGAAAAATCGTTAAGCTTTGAAACGTGTGTAAGCCTGCCTCCTAGGAGACGTTTTCACAGGACGACGAGGACAGATATGCTTCAGATGGTGTCAGTCGGGCCCTGTGGAGAGGTCATGCTAAGCAGACAAAGAGAAGCTGAGGCTTGACCGATGGAGGACCTCATAAAGGAAAGGTGATCCTATGACCACAGGTGACACACATACACTCATTTTGAGATTTGCAAGTAACAGAAATCCATTCAAATTATTTCTGGCAAAGAGGGGACTGTATTGAAGGCAGGGTACAGTTTAGCCTAAGGGGTGACTGAACCAAGGAACCTGACACCCTCCCGACTGTCTCTCTTCTGTTTGTAGTCAGCTTCTTCCACAGGTCGGGTTCTTCAAATCTCATGAAACTGCCATTAGCAGGGGACTTCCCGTGTTCTTAGGGGGGAATTCATATCGGTCCATCCTTGGATAAATCAACTTTGACAGGAAAGGTAGGGTACTAGCATTGTCAGCAGGCACTGGGAATTCAAGGTGAAGTGGAGGAATAAATAGCTTTGAAAATAAGAGGAGGACAGTTCCCAGAAAAGAAGACTAGTTACTGTGCAGAAATCAAACTGAAGGTAGGGTCTGTGGGTCCTCTCTTGGTCCCCAAAGTACTCAAGCCTGTGGTGTAGCTACCCACTTGCTTCTCCATCTCTGTGCCCCACCCCCGGCTGAGGGTGCCTGAACTTCCCCAGCAAACAAAATGCAGGTCAGGCTATATTTTCAACAAATTCAACTGAATGACCCACACTCCATTCTTTTTCTTTTCTCTTATTAACTGGTTAGATCTGAAAACAAATTAGAAGGCAGAGCAAAACAAAATTTGCCGAGAACTATTTCACATATTCCTTCCATTCTGATATTGAACTTTTTTAACCCTGTTTTTAAAAATAATTTCTTTTCCCTTTTGTTTAGAAAGTGTAGTGAATATATGAGGCTGATACAAATTTATTTCTTGGCAAATTACTTGAAGAGACATTTCTCGAAAGATGACATACAAATGGCCAACAAACTTCTAAAAAAGATGCTCAACATCTCTAATCATGAAGGAAATACAAAACCACAGTAAGGTATCACCTCACACCTATTAGAATAGCAAGTATCAAAACAAGACAAAAAACAACAAAAACAATAGGAAACAAGTGTTGTCCAGGATACAGAGAAATAGGAATCTGTGTGTATTGTTGGTGGGGATGTAAAATGGTACAGTCACTATAAAACAGAGCATGGCAGTTCCTTAAATAATTAAAAATAAGATCATCATATGATTCAGTGATTCTACTTCTGGGTATGTATCCAAAAGAAATAAAAACAGAATCTTGAAGAGAGAGTTGCACACTCATGTTCATAGCAGCACTATTCACAATAGCCAAGGGGTGGAAAACCCCAAGTGTCCATCAGTGGATGAATGTATAAACAAAATATGGTGTGTATATGCAATGGAATATTATTTAGCCCTAAAAAATAAGGAAATTCTTACCTATGCACAACATGGGGATGAACCTTGAGGACATTATGATAAGTGAAATAAGCCTTCCACAGAAGACGAATACTGTGTGATTCCACTCATATGAGGTGTCTAGAGTAGTCAGATTCATCAACAGAAAACGGAACGGTAGCTGCCAGCGGCTGGGTGAGGAGAGGAAACAGAGAAACCAGAGCTGCTGTTTAATGGGTGTAGGGCTTAGGTTTTGCAAGACAAAAAAGTTTGGAGATTGGTTGGTACACTATGTTCATAACATGGTTCACAACTATGTGATCACACTTAACACTACTGAACTGCACACTCAGAAAGGGGTAAGATGCTAGATTTTATATGTTTTTTACCACAATAAATATGTAAATTATGATTAGAATTTATTGATGTAAAAATATTTGGATTATTTGTATATGTAAGAATGTCTCTGTTTATTTGATTTAATATAAACAAGTTTTGTTTCTTGTAATAATTTATATCTTTTATATTGTATAATGTTTTATTTTATTAATAATATTTGGGCAATTGCTGCTAATTTTATAATTGCTGCATTTAAAAAATATATAAGATATTTACGAACACTACTGATTCTAAAATTGAATTTTTCTTCTGTAAGTCAGCTTTTAGCAAATGAAGAATAATGCATTTTAAAGACTATTTAACTAAATCATAATTAATTATGTTCCTGGATACATCAACTAAGCTCAGCCTTACAACTAGAGAGCTAATTATACTGAAAATGCCATTTTACCATATCCCTAGGCTTGTTCGGTTATTGCTGGACTCTCGTTTAGACATACAAGTATTTATTTGCTGCTAGGCAACACCTAATAACAAATTTTAAGTACATGCAAGGATAATTATAAACCTATGAAGACATGCAAAAAAAATAGTTTTGTGTGAGAAAGATGATTATCTGCCTGAATTTTTGAATACTGTCTTTGATATTTATATCTCTATTACAACCAGGCAATAGAGCCTGAACACAAATCGAGACTGCTAAAGACAAGGGGTTTTGAAAAAGTGAGGTTATGGCTGAGCTTTCACCTAGTTGTGTACAGGTTGCCTGGGCTCAGTGGCCAGTTCCCTCAGACATCTGAAGGTTTGATGGGTAGATATCCAAGATGGTTTCCATGCTCACATGTCTGCAACCTCGGTCCTCCTTGGCCTTTTGGTTTCTGCTCATGATGTTTTATCCTCCTCAGCCCCTCCAGGCAGCTGGTACTATCACAGAATAGTCTCACTTCTTGCGACAGCTGTCTTCCAAAAGGCAAGAAACAGAAGCTGCCATTCCAGTTAAAGGCTGCTGCCCCCACAAGAGTAATGGCATCACTTCTATTAGTCAAAGCAGTCCCAAGATCGAAGTGATGCAGAAATATGCTCTACTTCTCAAAGGGTATATAGAGAAGTCACATCACAGGAAAGTGTATAGGGCGGGAATTCCTGTTACAGTCACCTTTGGAATGCCATGAATTTAAAGTTAAGATATTAGCCACATAAACTTTAAAGAGTAGCATATAGAAGCATGCTGCTTGGAGAGAAGGAAAATGACAAAAGATGGGAGGAAGCTCTGATGAAAATGTGAGGGCATTTTACCATTTGGTTATTACAGAACAGGAAGTCAGTATAAAAAGAGTCAGGAATAAGTAAGGAATAATAAAAATGTCTTTGAGAAAGACCTGAATATAAAAGTAGGGAATAAGGGATAAAAACAAACAAACAAACAAAAAAAAATAGGATTCCTGAGCAACAGCATTTGAGGCCACAGAAATTCGATGAGGCTTCAAGTAACTCTTTGTGTTTTCATAATTACTAGAGAAAAGCAAAATTATCCACTTCCAGAGTAAAGAAATTGTAAGAGGCTTCATGGGGATGCCCGAAGCCCTGCCTACCCTGAAGACTCAGTGTTCTTCATCTCCACCAGGAAAAAATGAGGCAAAGGTTTCTTTTACATTTGTTTCCCACAAAATATCTGGAGTCCTTCTGTCCCTCCAGACTTTCCTCAGAAGAACACGGAAATCTACACCCCAGACCCCACTACATTTGCTCACTTCCGGATCGCCCTCCCAGCCTTTTCTCTTCCCACCTTTTGGAGTTACTTTACATCCAGGGCAAGGGACGAGGAGACAGAAGGGACAGAAGCAGTAACATTCCACCTGAGTCATCTAGTGCCTTTGGGCCTTGAGTTCCTTTGTTGGCTAGATTTTGTACATTAAAAAAAACAAAACAAAAAACAAACAAACAAACAAAAAACATAGGCTTTTGATCTCAACAGGCTGTTCTTTGATTCTGTCTGCACATTTTCCAAGGAGTCAACAAATGCCACATCGTTTTGTGACCCTAACACCAAAGGATCACAGAGTAGCACAGAATATAAGGGATGCACATTAATACTTCACAATATTATTCCACCGCAGCAGTGAATGCCTCGACCCAGTGGAGACACGACTTTATGCTTTAATATAATAAAGAGGACAGGAAAAATAGTAGTTTGAATCATATGCAGTTGCTACCAGTTGACCATTTTGATGAGAATAGCAGAGAGGTATTTCAGCACAGAAGCATGGCATCTAGTGCACTTTTTTTAGGGCCTAGTTCACGTACCATCTGCTTCCGCATCGCAAGTGTATGTGCAGCAAGGACACCAGCCATCGCAGTGGCGCTAACTGCACGTCCTCCGGGCTCTCTAACCAGAAGCGCTAGCGGCGAGCTCTATAAATTTGTATTTATAATGTTCATTCCAGCTGCCTGTTTCTTCCACACACATACCAGCCCCTCGTTGGAGTTTTTATTTTTGGATGGTGCAGATGAACCTCAATCAACCCGAGTGGCAGCAGATGAGATACCAGATCTTTCTCGGGAAGCCGGCCTTCTGTCTCATTGGCCTCAGCCATGGTGGGCTTACATCACTCTAGCATAAAAACTTTAACTAAAAACTTCATCTGTATTTTTATTTCATTGCTTGATGGGTGACTCATTTCACTTGCAAACAAGGGAAAACTATTTTTCCCTAGTAAAGCATATTTTACACCAAAGAAATACACGGTAGAGTCAAGTAAAGAGAAACTCAGACTGTTTCCTTAACCATTGTTTGTTTAAACAAGCAAGAATTGTGTTTACATTTAGTAGAAAAAGAAAAACTGGAAATGTAAGTTGTATTTATGTAAAATAATATTAAGATTAGAATGTCTGTCCCTAAAGCTGAAATTCCTTATGCAGCATAAAGTGAAAGATATAAAAGGATGGATAAAAGGATGGGAGGTCATATTAAAAATGTCATCTGATAAATCAGACTTTTAAGAAATAGACTGCCAACCCAACTTTTAATAAAATTTTTAAATATAGAAAAACAACTAGTGGAAAATTTCATATAGTTTACTAAGTAGAAACTGTAGGTTGGGGGCCATATTTACTTGAATTTAATTATGAGCAAGAGCAAAAATCAACATATCACCTGGAACAGCAAAACAAGGTACTGTGTAAGCTGGTCACGTGTCAGTGAACAAACAAACAAAATATGCTGAAGAAATTGGAACTTACAATTAAAATAATGCTGGCAAAAGAAAACTCATTTTTTTCATGGATTGGTTATCTAACCACTGACTTTAACGTAGTATGTGGCCTCAAAAGAAAGAAGTTAACCAAGTTTGTGGGCCATTTTAAGTATTTTAGTTCCAGTACAGTCAATCCTGATTAACTTTAACCCATCTAACTGGAACCTTTAATTAACTTTTTTTTTCCCCTCAAAAAGTTGAAAAAAAAAAAAAAAATGAGGTAGCACATCAAAATAAGCTTATATTGAAGTTTTATTTTAAAAATTTCCACTAAAAACTTCTAGGCCATACTTTGATGTTAATACCTATTCAGAAAAAAAGTTTCCAATCTACTATTCTCTTAATTATGTTATGATTATAGTATATATGCTCTATCCGATTATGCAAAATTCTGAAAAAGAGTCTATTTTATTATAGTCTATTCTTAAGGCAACAAAGTAAACCAAAAAAATTAAGCAGAAATACAAAATAAGTGAATTTGAGGCAGGGAGAGATTAATCGGATGGGGGACAAAAGCATTGTATGGTTGCAAGAGACATAGTTGCGAAGTGGAATAGAATTCAACACATAGAAGTGGTGAAGGAGGAGATGTCATTTTAAGAAGGGAGAAGAGATTAAGACAAACGTGGATATGTTAGAACACAGGCAGGAAAGGTCTGGAGTGCAGTGAGTGACGGCTCTAGCTGAAATTACTGAGGGCTCAGTCCTGTAAGGTACATGGGATTCAAGAAATGGAAGGTTTGATTGCTATGAGACCTCATGATCAGATTTATGTTAAAAGGAGAATTTACTAAGGTTGCTGAATATAAGATGTTATTAGATAGTCAGGTAGATAGATAATGAGGTAAACAGATATACAAATCTAGAGTGGGTCCATGAGAGAGGTATATAAATTGGCAAATCTTCATAACATAGATGGCATTTAAAATCGTCCTCTCAAACATGAAATCACTAAGTGGGATTTGTATAAGAGACACGTTGCTCCCAGAAGGAGAGAGCTGAACAGGAAGCAGCAGAGGGGAATCTTCACCTGAATGTGTTGTGAAACCCAATGAAGAAAGTACGAAGTACAATCGGTCATGTCAAATATTGATAATGATTCAAGGAAGACGTGAGCAGAGAAATGGACGCTGGACTTAGCAAGTAACAGGCCACTGTGTCCATGGGGTGGCATGGGGAATACAGTCTGATGGATACAGGTATTGAAGGAGGAGAGAAAAAGGAATTAGAGAGAAAAGGAAACTTTGGAAGGGGTTAAATTATAAGAAGAACAGAGAAACCGAATGGTAACTGAAGGGAACCATACTCAAGGGCATTGATTTTTAAGATATGTAAAATATCTGAACATGGATAGGAATAACCTCCCAAAGAGGGAAAAAAAAAACAACAGTTCAGGGGAGGGAGAAAAAAATGGAGCCTTGTCCTTGAGTAGGCATAATGGAAAGACACTCTAGATAGAATGATTTAAAATTAGAAAAGGTAACCATCTCAGAACAAAGCCATATGTATAAGAAAAAACAAGTAAGAATCCTGAGAATGTGTTTTCTGCATGTGTAGATAAAAGTAGATAAAACAATCTTAAAATTTAAAAGAACAGATGCCAAAGATTGGCCTAGAATATTTTGAAAAACAATAACATAGAAAGACATGCCTTCCCACACTTAGTACAAGAAAGCTACTATCAACAGATGAATATAATATCCACTTCATATTAAACAAATGGCCCAGTAGAACAGAAAATCTGGAATTAGATCCAAAGATATATGACAATCAGTGTATGAGACATGTGTCAGTTAAATTCATTGGGAAAGGAGTTATTATTTTATGAATGCTTACAAAAATAAATATCCATCTGGATGAAAATATTTTCCCTTATCTTACTGTAAATAAAGCCTCTTTGTTTTTAATCTTCTCACACTCCTTATTTCCTAAGGAGGGTTAGAGGGCATCACCTTTTAGACTGATGTGAAACACTATTTTCACTTATTTTCTAAGTTTGGGTCTTTCTGACCTACATTTGTTTTCTAACTTTGACTTTCTCTACATTTATGGATTTTTTAAAATGTCAGCCTACCTGTATAATGACTCTTATCTCATCGTCTTACCACATTCTTATTTAAGCAATAAATCTAAATCATATTTTTTTGTCTAAGCTGTGTCATGAAAATATATATCTGTTTTCTTTCGAGGCAGCTGTGATTAGTACAGAGTGCCTTGGGTTTGGAATGAACAAGGTTTGAATCTCGGTTCCCACACTCGCCATCCGTGTGAACGTGGGGCATTTTCCTAACTTGTTTAGACCTCATTTTATCAGTTGGAAAAGAAAGGTGGTGAAATATCAACAGCTGTTGAAGAAGTTAACCACATGAAAATGTCCATTTAGAAATGCTTCTTAAACTGTTTTAAGATTTTCATTTCAGACAGTGAACTCAAGAGAAAACTTACTCGCTTCATCCGCTTCACGTGATGTCTGTCACATGGTGTGCACGTAGTGGCTACCGCCTCTCTCACTCACTCATGGAGACTGAGACCCACGGCCAGGAGGAAGGCGCTCTCGTGAAGGAGTTCAGAGAGAAGACAAAACCTTTCCCCATGTCCAAGTGAGGTACAGGGTTGTGTACACTCCTACACAGAGTAGCCAGTTCTTGAAAATTAAAGTAGTAGCTCTTCTCTTTCCAGTATGAGACTTACCTCTTTTTGATAGGCGATGTCAAATGACATGTTCCTTCAATGCCCTGATAGTACAGAGTGATTCTGTCTTATGGGGAACACAATTTCAGTTATAGAAAAAAATGAGGGAAGTAGTGATAATCCTGCACACTTATTTATTCATTCTCCTTGAGTGAAATCACTAACCTAGGCAAAATGTGTGTGTGTGTGTGCACGCACACGCGCACACGTGCATTTTGAGATGATGAAAAGAAAGAAATCAAGAAGGAAGCGTAAGAGTTACTCCTCTTCCAGAGATTATGCCTAAGAAAGTAACAGAGAAAACAAAAACAATGTTGCAACATATCCAACAAGACAGAACACCATGCAGACTGGCCGCGTGTGTTGCAGAAGCGCACACTTTGGGATGCTCTGGGTTTGGGAAACCAGTCAGCAAACTCTCCCCCGGAAAACATACATGCAATGTACCTTTAAGAGGGAGGATGAGATGGATCGAGAGAGACAAAAATAGAGAGCTTTCCAGATAAGAATCTTGGAAAAAGTTTGAATGTGTGGGAACCTAAGCAAATTTGCAAGAAAAGAGAAGTGATGAGAGAAAGTGGGAGAGAGAGAAGAGAGGTGTGTGTGACCGGGCCTTAGGGAAGACATGGTCACTGGAGGACCCTTCAGGGTTGGCTCTTGCCCCAAGGAGAGGGGATACACCCGCTTTTGGCAGCGACCCTGCCCCATCAGGGCTCGGCCGGAGGGCAACTGTGCTGAGTGATGCCACCCAACTGCCCGTGCAAGTGCTAACAGATGCCAGGTTGTTCTGTGTGTCAGGCCACACAGGCAGTGAGTAGTGTCAATATGTTTTTTTAAAGAGAGAAACAGAAAGCCGGGATGCCTGCATCTCACCTCACGGAGTACCTGAAATGCTTCTGAAGTGTACAACTTCGTATCTTTAGATACGTCTTGCACATAGAGAATATTTTCTTTTCCTGGCAATTAAGTTTCTTGTTAGCAAAGCATATCTCTAATCTATACATCATGGAAAGATCTGGAATAATCTAAAGGGTAAACATAGATTGTACTAACAAAAGATTGAGACTTGAGAAACCTTTTCAGGAAAATTAAAATGGAAAAATTCATCTCTCTGTGAGTGTGTGTACTACATACATAGGTACATATGTGCATAAAGTTAAGTTTATTACAAATATATAAATTCAACCCTACATTTAAAATTAATACTTAACAGGAGATAGATAAAAGAATTTTGCTTTCTCTCCAGTCCATGAAATTGGTAACGTAATATTAAGATATTAACCATCAATTGAAAATTTGATAGCAAAAAGTTTACATTAGTGCTTCTCTGACTCTTTATAGTTACAAATGTCCCTGTAAGAATTTTAGTTACTTAATGGCTTAGATCACATGGTAGCTAAGAGCATAGACTTGTCAGAAAGACCTGAATCAATTTTTGGCTTGGATAATTCACATATTGTATAATCTTGGGAATATAACTTAACATCTTTAAGCTTTATTCTAATATATAAAATTGATGTAATCACATTATCTAGTTCATAGAGTTGTATTTAGAATTAAATGAGATAATCTGTTAAGCCTTGAGCATGGTGCCTAAGGATTAATAAGTATTAACCATTATAGTTATTGTCCCCAGAGACAATCCTCAAGAATTTCTTGTTTAATTCAGTTTTGTTCCAAATTATCCTTTTAATTTTTTAAAATTTCTTTTTATGATCCAGAATATGGTCATTCTCTGTGAATGTTAATTTACATGTGCAATTTAAATAATTATTTTGATGATATTGAGTGTTCTATAATTGTCAATTAAATTTGGTTAATAGTGTCGTTCAGGTGTTCTACATCCTTAACAGAATTTCTGTTAGCAGTTCTACTGATTCTTAGAAAAAAGTATGGAAATTTCCAATTATAACTGTAGCGTTGACTATATCGATTATTTCAGTTACTACTTTGTTTTTTTAAACTGTTGCTGGGTACCTGCACCCTTGGGATCTTTATGATTGCTTGGTTAACTGACCAATTTTTCATTGAGAATATCCTTCTTTATACCTCATGATAAGCCGCATTCTGAAGACCATTTACTCCATGTTACTCCTGCCTTTTTTGAGTAATTTCAACACCTCTGTATTTTATATTTACAATGAATTTCCTGTAGAAAGTCACTGAGTGTGAGAATTCCCCCTCTTCTCCCCTTCTTGAGCTCTTATGGTTGGACTAATAATAAAATTGACGTTAGATCAGATTAACAGGAGAAATGCCAATTTAATATGTGCACAGACTAGATAGTCAGTGATGATGCTCTGTGAAATGATGAACCAGCCAGCTTTTTGTACTTTTTAGATGAAGAAACAATACATTCGTGAAGAAATGAGAGGACAAAAACACTGAGGTTTGGGTGCTCGCTACTCAGGAATCTAAAGAAAGTTTTAGTTTGGGTAGTAAATTAGTAAAGGAGTAAGAAGGTTTGTTTGTGTGAGCTTTTGGCCCTGGATTACTTAACTCTAGCAATAAGGCTGCCTCTCTCAGCAAAGAGGGCACCTTTCACAGACAGATGTATTTCCTGCATTCAGAGACAAGTGAACATGCCCCTCCTACACTGGCTGCTGTCAAGCAACTTCAATGTAAAACAATCAATATGCCTTTGTGGGATATTTGGGGGCACTAATATTTGGGTCTTGATTAATTTTATCCAAAGAATTTCTCTCTTCTAATTGGTCTTTAGACCATTCACATTTAATGTGATTACAGATATGTTTGGATTAAAATCTACCAACTTGCTACATATGTTCTATTCTATCTGTTCTTTGCTTTTTTCCTCTATTTTTTATTTTCTCTCATTAATTAATAAACCCATGTTTTTATTCATCTCCACTTTAGACTTATTTATACTTTCTAAAAAACATTTTTTAGTGATCCTTCCCGTGTCCTGTCGGGACGAGGGAGAACTCGGGAGACTGTCCCAGGTGGATCATTTATACTCTGTTACTCCCATCACACTATCTACCTGGCTCTTGTTCCACACAGGGTTCTATTTAAATCAGGGGAATGGTTTTTTTTTTCACTTCTTTTCCCTAAACAATCTGAGTGCATCTCACCATGAGAGGCAGAGGGCTCAGCTCCAAGGCAGACTGGGGTGTGGCTGCCCCCAGGACTCACAATGCACTTCCTCTTCTCACCTCCCAGGAAACGCCTGATCTGGGAGAAAAGGAAGCTTCTCCCTTACTCCTTTTGTGCCCTTATCCTCTAACCCTTCCCAAGGACTAGGTGTCTGACGTTAAAATAGTTTTCTCTGATTCTGCTTTAACATCGCTGCCTTGATGTAATGGATGATGGTTGGGTTGTAGGGAAAGAACAGACTAACAGGAAGGGGGGCAATGCCATGGATGACATATGAAAATGTTGCCCTGCCAACTTTTTAGACCCTACACTCAAGTGTAAGTTCCTCTATGGTAGGGAGTGTTTCTCATTTTTCTCAAAAAACCCCAGGAACAGAGCCAGTTACGCAGCAGAAACTGTTTTTACAATTTCATTTACTAAAGGTCAAGAAATTGCTTCTGTTATCATTAGTACAGCTTTCACATTATGGTGTTTTTATATCATTCATACAAATTCAGTATCTGTAAGACCAACAAGATATATTTAGCAACTACTATATTAATAGGTTTCAGGGACAAGATAAATATGTAAATTTCTACATGCTACAATTATTTTTCCTTCTTAAGCTTAAAATGCACATTCTCCTGGGTTAGGCGGGAACCACACCCAGATGGAGGTGAGCACCATGTGCAGTCCACAGCTTGAGTGCTACAAAACGTGCACAGCAGACTGATGAATATGGATGAAAGGCCTCGGAGGCCAAAAAGCGTAGAGCCTTTTAGAAAGTGAATCAATCTGGGTCAGAGTATTGTTTTTGTTAGATGGCATATACAAGAAAAAACATTTCTTCATTTCACATGGGATATAATTTCCTGCAATTTTATCCTCATTTCTAAAGCTTCAGCAAACTATAATTCTCAGGCTGGCATGACTTCAGTGGGTGCTGACTTACTGAAAAAGAGATTTTTAAAAATGTTTTATTTATATTTTCGGTACCACACTGTGAAGTGCCCCTGATGTTTGGTTTCTCAGAGGCAGGATTAGAGCACAGATGGAGGAAGAAAGGCATGAAATTCTATACTTTAAAACATTCAGTCAAGATTTATATTGTATCTCTAGTTACCTGGGTCTCTTATAATACCCTTCACTGGAGAATTTCAAAGCCTGTGGAACCTCACAATTGCATAAATAAGTAAAATTTTTAAACTATTATCTGTGAGAATAAAAATGCAATCAAACTGCATTGATTTCATTTAAAAAATAGAAGGAGCCTTTTTTGTTTGTTTATTTATTTGTTTTGTCCATAAGGTCTAATGTCAACTAGGCTTCAATCAGTTTCGGAAGCATCAAAGCCTTAGTTCTTTCTCTTTATGTCTTGGCTCAAGCTCAGTTAGGCCATTGACAATTAAGGAAAAATACTACTTTCTCTCTCATGTGTCTTATATATGCATCCATAGTACAACATAATGTGTACCACAACCACATCAAACACTTTTATTTTTGGTTGGCCTTTTTATACTTAACATTTTGGTAAATTATAATGTAACTCTTCCATAAACATATTCTAAAAATACAGGATAGCAGCTATCTCCCTAGAAATAACCTTGCCAAATAGGTCATATTTCCCTTGACAATGCAGCTGATTATAGAAGATGGGTATTTTTCTAAAAATTAAAATATTTTTTTAAAGGATTCTATTACATTAACAAATTAGCTATGGGAAAGAAACAGGTTGTATCATAAACTATGTTAATTTTTAACTTCTACTGAAATATTTTATGTGACCAAATTAAATACATTTTGGTTGACTTAAACGTAAAAAAGAATTTGTCACCTCTCTCTGTCAGGTTTGGTTGGAAATAAGCTATCCTGTGTAAGCTGGGGTGACAAGTTCAGCTTGGAGCTCAGTGCTTACGCTGCTGTGGGCGGAGCTGGGATGCGGGTCGGATGGAAGAGTGCACGCAGGGAAGACTAGAGGCTCCGCTGAGGGCGACTTGTCCTCAGGGAACATCTAGCACTGTCTGGAGGTAAGGGGGTGCAGAGAGCTGCTCCTGGCTTCTAATGGAAAGGATTTGGAGAAAACGGCAGAATCGGGACAGTTCTGCCCTTCCCCGCTTCTTTCCTAAAACAGCCCGTGTGACACACACCTGAGAAATGAAGACGTTCACCGGAGATAGGGAACTGGAGGCCAAGAAATTGGCACAAACAAAGCCAAACCAACCCCTATCCTCCTAGTTACCCCTTCACCATTTATAATGTAAACTCCTGATGAGTTTACATTATACCTGACACAGGGTAAACATTCTGCTAAATATTTGATAAATAAAAGGAGGGAAGGTAGAGACTTCCATTCAAGGAAGGAAGAAATGAAAGAGAAAACATTCAACAAGTTGTTTTCCTTTTTAAAATTTATTTATTTGTTATTTCTAATAATCTTGAAATGAGTGTACTTACTACATGCATTTAGGCATACTTTTGTAAAGATTTACTTGCAGAGATACGTGATATTTTTGCAAGACACATAGTAAAGAAAGCTCTACTATATTAAGGGTCCATGTAGTCAAAGAGCACCCGTTTTGACACGCACCAGTGGTGTATGTCAGTGATTGTTGCTGTATATTCTGACCAATACCGGATATTATATAACATTTTAAAACTTTTGCTAATATGGAGGGATATTTTATTTCTTAACAGAATGAGACTGAGCATCTTTTCATATGATTATTCATTACCTAATTCCCTTTTTTCTCCCAAAATCTCTCTTTATATCCATTACATTACATATGGCCGATGTTATGCATATTTTCTTTATAGTACCCATATGTTTTTGGTTTTAACAAGTATCTAATGATTAAATAGTGCACTTTATTTGTTGATGTGGTTGAAAATATGTGTGTGTGATATAAACTGTTTCAATCATTTGCTCAGTGTGTGGTATTATGGAGATAAATATAGATTTGATAACAGTATGAGGTAATTTGTTTCACCTAGAGAAACTAGCTAGAGGATACACAACCACTTCCAGCAATCCTGCATGCATAAGGATGGCTGCCCTATTGGAGATGATAGATGAAACCCATAACCTATATTGGCAGAACAAGACACAGCACGTGAGATTGAGCAAATAACATTGGTCCTTATATAAGCAAATTACTGTTTTAGCAATATTATGAATAATGCTCTATAAAAATTTGTATTATTTCATTGTATTTTTACCTGTACACCTCAGTTTTCCTAATATGAATTAATTTCTGATATTTGAAAAATGCTACTTTTAATTGATTTATAAAAGATATAACATGATTGTTCATTGTTAATATTTATTTTTCATATTTATAGAGTCTGTGTTTCTACATATTAGAGGTAACTATTACAATGCAAAGTAGCTATTCAGGTGATTTTTTTCCCTAATGTTTAATGGAACTGGAGATAATAGTACAGATTATATAGAATTTTTAAAATTTATTTTAATGGAAGAGAGACAATGCCCAGGTATTTTAAAAAATGCTAACATCTTCGCCCCCTAATAAAAAGATTCTGATATGAACTGGTAACTCATAGTAAAAGAAATTATATATATATATATATATATGTATGTATATATATATATATATATATATATATATATATATATATGTACACACACACACATACATACTAAGATTTAATGAGGTCCCATGTTCAGTGTTGCAAGAGGGGGAAGAATGAAATAATAGGAGCTGTATAACTGAAGTAAATGTAATTACATACTTTGGTTGACTTTCCTTATGCACGGTAATTTTTGTAAATTTGATCTTCAATACTCTTTTTTCAAATACAGTACAAACAGAAATATGTTTAATTTCTGTCACTGAAACATTAATGGGTATATAAAATTAATGTTTTTATTTATGAAAATAAATAGTTTATTTTAAGGGGATTATTTTTATCCTGATATTTGGATTATTAAAAGCAGGTGTCATTCATTTTTAAATTGTTATGTTTTATTTTATGACGGAGATTGAAGGGACTAATTTGGTTTTTGATATGTAATACACATTGAAGGGACATTCCTCTTGGTAACTGAAATTATCTGGAAGTTTAATTTCTTATTGCCGTTAATTATGATCTGTTTTAATTTAATTAGATTTAAATTACTCTAAATTTATACTTGTTAAATATGTCCCACTGTGACTATTCAAGTTTTCTGCATTCGCACAATCTTGGCCTTAGAAATGTAGCAATTTTAGAAGAAATCTGTATTCATAAAAGCACTTAAATGTGCATTAATAAAAATGTATTTTTATTCACTCTGAAAGCAACAATTTTCAAATTTAGGGCAAGAAAAAACTTATAATACTTCCTTAAAGAAAACCATTATAAGGCTTATGTTTATTAGAAATTATATTATACCCAACCACTTATATATAAGGCAAAACAAAAAAGCAAATGTCAAGTGTTGTAGAACCATTTCAGTTGCTGCCAAAAATAAAAAGAACACTTTGTTCTTTGTAAGAACAGGTATACCTCTTAAGAGAAAAAGATATTGTTGGCATTCCCCTGCCGTAAAATTCAGAAAAATTGGAGAGGAGATTAGAGTATTTTGGGTATATGAATATAATAACCTGCCGAAGGCTATGCTCAATGTAATCTGATTTTATCACTGGGAAAATCACTGCTTGCTCAGCATGAACTACAGGCGAACAGCTGTAAGCTCCTGCGGGTTGTGTGACTACCTTAATCTTCTGGCTGATCTTCAAAGAGGTTTCCAAGCAGGGTTCAAAATCTAAAGCAAGAAATTCTCCCCACAATCCAGATTAGAGGTTGAATCTGCATACTAAATCCCAGGTAAGAGGTAATCAGAGTTGGTGATTGCTAAAGGATTAAGTGGCAGCTGTTGCTCTAAGTAGCTTTCTAGGGCTGTCTGAAGAGAAAGATGCTTTATTTTATAGGGTCTAGACATTCTGAAATTGCTAGTATGACTTTCTCTTTCATGGATTATATAGCTTTAGAAAAATCATGCTTACTTCTATCCTTGAGCCAAATATCTACTAATTTCAGTATCGGTTATAATTCCCGAAATTGCAAGTAATACACAAGTCATATTTACTTAAATAGTAAAAACACTTATGCACTCCAGAAGCAGATTAGTTCTTCAGTTCGAATATAAATGATCCAGATTTTTTTTTTTTTTTTTTTGCCTTTTTTCTCTGTTTTGCTCTGTTTACCTGCAATGTTGGCTTCATCTTAAGGCTGAACGACCTCATGGTCATTGTTGCCAGTGCCCTTAGGGTCTGAGCCTCGCTCCTCATGCACAGCGGGAGACAGCTCATCACTTCCCGTCATCATCTTTGAGGAAAGACTCTTCCAGCAATCTGCAGGAAGTTTTTCTCATATCCCTTGGTGGGAAATGAGCCATATGGCTCATACCTAAATGAATCAATGACAGGTATGTATGGGGAGATATATATATTTGCCTGAGAAATAAAATACTAAACGTTCTGAGGAATGACCCTTAAAAAAAATATATATATATATATATATATACACACACACACACACACACACACATATATACATACTTAGATCAGTCAAGTTTATCTCTTGAGCCGATATTAATTCTTCAAATACTATCTTTACTACTCAGAGGGTGATGTGCAGAATGGATATGGAGGGAGCTTTCTCGGCACACGGGACAGCCTGGAGCTTTATCTCCCAAATACCCATCCAGGCCACTTTTCCAAACTGTATGGCTTTCACAATGTTCCTTTCACACAAAATGTTTTGCCTACTCTATTTAGGGTCTGGTAAGAGCTCTTCGGCCTTTACTTAGTTGAATTTTATTTTATATTTTAACTTGGTTTTGCATTAAAGCCATGTACCTTTATTGCCATTACATCTCAGTTAAGAATGTTTTCAAGCTTGTCTTAAACATTTTCCTCATATTATCTGTGATTTTCAACTGCTGTAATGTTTATTATCACTGATCACTTAGTACCCTGAGTCCTTTATTTTGGATCTCAAAAACTAGAAAATAAACCTAGTTAAATTCTTTTCAAATGTTAAATGTAAAAATATAAAATTTTTTAAATAAACAATAAACTGAGGATTCTAATCTCCATAAATATAACAGAATGATATTTAAATCAAGATTTAAAAAATTTATTGCTAAATGAGTTTAAAGTTAAAAAATTATTTTATATTTTATTTATTATGATGCTTTAAAAAAAACTTCAAAAGCTCAAACAACTTTTAAAATATCAACGGCTGGGGTATTTTTGTACTGAACATCTGGTGCAAAACTGTTCTATTTCTATTATCTGAAAATTCATCTGTTAACTTCAGGTAAGCTGTCGACTAGTTTATTTAAGATGAACATAATAGATGAATCTAAGTGTAATTGTATATAAATAGAAAGCACTTAGATGCAGTTAACTATTTTCCCCGAATAAAACATACATAGAAAAACGCAGATCTAATTTTAAGGGTCATTCCTCTGAACGTTTAGTATTTTATTTCTCAGGCAAATAGAGTCATGTTGTGTGAGGCCGATTCAAAGCTGCTTAGGTGGAAGCCTGTATTCTGACCTTAAGTGGTTTAAGCCTGATACTTAAATTATATTCTCAGTGTTATTTTTAACATGCTTCTTATTGTGGACTCTTTCTCTTCTTTTTAAAAGCAAATTAGTCATGAGTTATAATTATGTCTTTTAATCTAAATAATGTAAATATGGTGTGTAGAAGAGTCTGAGAGGGATGCCAAAAAATGCCTTCAAAATCAAATGTAGAAAATTACCAAGGGCACAAGATGGCAGCGTGTTCTATAGCACTCCTTCCTCCCCTTCATCCCAAAGGCCAACCTATGCTGAGATTAGTGGGACGTTCTTAATTCACATTTCAGGAAACTATTTTTCAAATCTAAGTTCAAGATTCCTATACCCCCTCAAAATTAATCTTTAATGTTTAGATCTGCAGAAATGCAGCTTCAAAAGTTAAGGAGTAAGGCTCTTTGTGTCTCAGACAACAGTTTCGCAAGGATTATGTATCTGTGTCAAGAATTCAAGTTTATTGAGGATTCAGAATGAATGTGCCATTCCATCATCCTTACCATTTCAAGTGTTTTTAAGGAATGAATAGTTGACATTAGAGACTTTTTTCAAATATTATATATATTGTGTACTGAACAATCACTGCACGCCATACATCAGTTTAAGTGTTGAGAATAAGTAGTGAATGAAACAGATGAAAAGCCCTGCACTCAGGGATGTTGTAATCTGGTGGGTGGGGGGACACACTAAAAATACTGATATAATTCAGAGGAAAATTAAGCAAGAAGGGAAGTGCAAGTGTTTGTGTACATTTGTGTGTGTGTCTGTGTGCTATGTATGTGTGAGACGTGTCGCAACTTAGATAGGACATCCAGAAAAGACCTAAGAAGGTGGCCTTTGAGTGCCCCTCTGGAGAGGCGAGGGGAGGGGGCCCTTGAGGCAGGCGTGCCTGAGTGTTTGGAGGAAGAGCTGGGTGACCGGGGTTGCTGTCGATGAGTTAAGGAAGCTGTAGAAAGTGAAGTCAGCGGCAACAGGAGGCCTGACTGTGGAGGGTCTTAATGCAGTGACAAAACCTGATTCGGTTTAGGAGTGCGCTGACCCGTCTGTTAAAGGATCACTCTGATTTCTTTGTCCAAATTAAACGAAGTGGTCAAGGCCGACACGGAGATGGAGACGGCAGATGTGAGGCTACTGCAGCTATCCACGTGACTAATGATGGTGGTTCGGAGCACCGTGGTGATGTAAGAGGTGTTGAGAAGTAGTTCTAAGTATATTTTGAAACTAGAATTGTGAATCAATATTAGAAATGGAAATGTGCATTCTTTTGTTTTTAAATAGCATACCATTGAAATTGGGGAAGGATAAAAAAATAAAAACTAATATTTCAGAATGCAAAAAGAATACTGGGCTAGGGCTTTATAGACACATATCCTAGTAGCTATGATGTCTTTAATTAGCTTTGAGACCTTGAGCAAAGTCCTTTAAGTTTTCAAGGCCCTGGTTTTGCCAGCAAAATGAGGGTAGTGGTAAAACTGGCCAAATCGTCCCCCTGTCAGTTTTTGTACATAAAACTGACTGGAACGAAGCCATACTCACCTGCTACTGTATCGTCTCGGCTGCTTTCGAACTACAGTAGCAGAGCCAAGCAGCTGCACAGAGGCTGTGGCGCTCGCAAAGCCCAAAGCATCTACTCTCCGGCCCTTTACAGAAAACGTTTTCTGATTCTTGGACAAGATATTAAAAATCAATTCTATGAATCCAATTAAGACAGAGAGTAAATATTTGAGGTTTTGAGTAATTTCTATATTTCATATTGCAGAAAACCTATAAAAGTGTATATTTTGTATGCAATCGATAAAAATCAAATCATGAATGACAGGTAGCTAGACTACAGTTCACAAAATATAAGTGATTGTTTACCATTAACACTGTATCCTAATGATAATGTATTTCTAAATTTATTGCTATTAAGAGATGATCAGTTTGTTGTTGAAATAAAAAATAGGTGCTGTTTTCTTATTTTATTAAATTAGTTATTCATTCATTCCCCATTTATTCATTTATTCATACTTCATTCATTTATGTATGTGTATGGGCTTAGAAACAGTCTGAAATGACATTTTGCAATGTTAACAAAGTATAATAATTGTTGATTTTATTATTTTTGCTTATTTGTATTTCCTCATTTTCTCAAAAATAAAGGTAATGCATGCAAATATTAAAATAAAAGCCCAGGAACACATATCCTATGTCCCTGAGTTCTCTAGTGATCTAGAGCTGTAAAGGCTAAGGGAGAAGACAGATATTAGTGGTAGACTATTTACAATGATGAAGTATCTAGTAATTAAAATTAGCGTTACTGACCACTTTAGCCTATTCCAGGCAGCATGTAAGTACATTTACATCATTAAGAAAATAAACTAATAGAAGAGAGAATGGAAAAGGCAGAATTCCTTTCACAATTTCACCCTGGGTGCCTTACAAATAATACAGGTGCCTTATCTGATCACATTACAGCCCTTTGCTACTTAGTCTTTCCTTCATTCCCCCCTCCCACCCCAGTTATACATATAATTTAAAATGATATAATTTCTCAAACGTTGTATTTATAAAAATGTGAAGTATTCTTTTCTTTTTGTGCAATCGTTCTACATAAGGAGGCATCCTTTACCATTCATAACCAAACAAACAAATCTCATACAAAAAAACTTTGAAAAAAGAAAAATGAAAATGTTTTCATTGTATTGGACTGAGCAGTGAGCAGTTGTGAATAGCCTCTTCCTTCCAATGTATTTATGTTCCTGAATACAGCAGGGGAACCTAGCTTCCAAGTTCCTGTTTCTGCACATATTCAGACAGCTAAACAATGGTGGATAAAATTAGAAAGACATTGGAAGATGTAAAGCAGCAGAGTGTGAACTAAGTTAAAACCTTCCACAGACCTGGGGGAGAAACAATTAAAAAAAAATAGTTGAGGCTGGGTTTCCATGATAATTTTCAAAGGAAAAAGTTAACACAACGCATGCTCGCAGACACACAAATCTGATTTTTTTTGGCTTGACTAAAAATATAAAGTTATACCTAATAATCTCCATCATTAATGATTCTTCTTTTATTAAGTTAGGTATTTATTTTGGTGCTTGATTTCTTGTTTCATTCGTTCGATAATTTGATAAATATTCAATGGCAACATACTATATCTAGTGACTCTAATACCAATGTTCTCAAGAAGAAAAAGAAAGACATTCAGAACCTACTACCATCAAGCATTTACTGAGCACCTGCCTTTCAGCCACATCTAATAAACTTATTAATGTCATACTCATCTGTCAGATTTCCGATCTGTGCTTTTAATCACTACCCAAACTGCCCATCTTTAGTATTAGTCTTTTCACATTTTTAACCACATTGTGAAATATTTTTCAATTTTACTGAGATTTAAGACTATCTATCAACTGGTAGTATCAACTGGAACATGTAATGAGTATTATGGTGAGCAAGATAGGTATGTCCTTATAACCACAACAGTGATCTTTTTCAGTACAGGTAGAAATATATATTTTGTAATAACAGTGTTTCAGCCACTGTTCAAAATTCTTTCCATATAGTGATTCTGTTAATCATTATACCATCCTAATGAGGAAAATATTATTACTATTACCCCAATTTTAACAAATGGACAAACTAAGACACAGACAAAGAGATAAATGCCTAAGGTCCCAGAGCTTGCTGGTAGAAGTATCAGAATTAAACCTGAGAAGTCTGGCTTCCAGATCCATGCTTTTAACCACTAAGCTATAAACTAATGGCATGTTATTAATTTCTCAAAAATCTTATTTATTTAAATAATTTAGGTCATATATTTTTCAATATATGGGAGAGCAAATTTTCATATTAAAACTTGATAGTAACTAAGTATTTTGCCAATTGATTCTTTTAAAGACAATAAATTTTATATCCGATATTTTTCAAATTTCTCAGATTAAAAAAAACACTACCAACATCAATTATAAGAAAACCTTTTATTTATATTTCAATTAAGCCAGTCAATTATAATCTTGAAATAATTTTATAATGATGTCTGCTTTTAGAAAACTGAAGATTAAGTTAAGAAATCATTTTGATACTTCTTACATATTATTTTGTGCATAGTTTTTGAATAATGCTTAAGAAATTTCTTTTCTGACCTAAAAATGTCCATCTGTTAGAGTATTCCCTTAATGTGGTTGTAATCATTGTTTCAGTCCACTGTGGTGATATTGTATGTGTAGCTTTCCATAATTTCTCAAAATAGCCTCCCACATGTCATAAAAGAGGGAAAAACCTAAGAGAGTGCTAGTAGATTAGCTTCAATATTTTATCAAAGTTGAGTGGAAAAGGGAAGTCTAGGAACAAAATCTTTAAATAAGTATCCTAGAAAGTACAGGACAGTCCTATCGTCTTTGCATTTACAAAGCAATCCACTGAATCATGATGCGTTAGGGTGCATTTCCCTTCTCTCTTATTTAGATTGTCATTTTCTCCAAAATATCAGCAAGACAATATAATTAAGGTGAATTAAAGCACTACAATGAGGGTCATCACACATTCAATTAAAATTTGGCAGTATTTATAAAAGTTTTCAATAAAGTAGAGTGACTTTGCTGCTTAAAATGGAACAAAAATTAGGTGAGAGTAATTTAATGTGAAGTTTGTCTTGATGAACATTGAAAATCAATGGGTTGAACATATTCTGCCTTCCAACATGAAGTAGAGTCTATTTTTTCCCTCAATGATTGTGACTGCTCAGTGAGTCATATAATCTACTCATTAGAAGTAGTTTCACTAACTTCTTTTCTTAATTACCTAGAGAAGTATTCGAATGCCATTACAATCATCAGTCAACTTTTATTAAGTATCTACTATCTTATTGTAAGAAATGCAGAGAAATTTGACATGACCTTTTCCTTCTAGAAACTTACAGGATAATAATATAATAATAATCATAATTACCATTTGTTTAGATGTTGTTATGTACCTGAGATGGAGGTAATATCTAATTTGATTTTAAAACATTCCTATGAAGGTGTTATTCGTTCAGCTTTGTGGATGAAGAAACCGAGACTAAAAATAACCTCAAATTCCCACGTCTAGAATGCGTCAGAGCTGGAATGCAAATACATAATGGCCAGATACTAAGAGAGGTGCCCCAGTGTAGAAGGTTAAGGTCCTTTGCCTTCACTGGAAACTCCCATCAAGGAACTAAAAGACATGTAGGTGCCTTCTGAAGATACACCCCATAGTGCAGCGCTTTGTGAAATTTAACATGTTTCATCTGGGGATAGTGTTAAAATGAAGATTTTTATTCAGCAGGGCTGAATGGAACTCAAGATTCTGCCTTTCTAACACACTCCCTAGGAATCCCAGTACTTTTAGTCAGAAGACAATGCTGAATTAATTACAAGTATTTTTCTGAAGAAAGAAAAGCAGGACAAGGAATAAAAGTAAGAAACTTAAAATTTCATGAAAAGTCAGTTAATTTTACAAGCTTAAAAAACAGTGGCGTAGCTCACATAGGGTTAGGCCAAAAACCAGGGAAGAAAATTAAAATTTAGAGGCAGCAATTACAGTATAAAGAAGGGTCTTGCATCAGGAACGGCAAAAACCTAACCTCAGGGTAAGTACAGGACTGGTGCTCCTAACAAAGCTTAAAAGCAAGACTGAAAGATATCAAATGTTTCCTAGAACTATGGCCCAGCACAAAGCGCAAGAAATACAGAAACATTCATAGAAATACACAAATACCTGCACCTAGCAAGGTGAAATTCACAATGACTACCATCCGATTAAAAACAACAAACAAACAAAGAAAACTCATCATGCAGAGGATCAGAGAAATATAATCTATAATGAACAGAAAATCTATTATCCAGAAATGACACAGATGATAGAACAAGTAGACAAAGAAATTAAGTTATTATTACTATATTTCATATTTAAACATATGAGGTAGAAAAAAATTAAACATATTAAAAAAGGTAAATGGAAACCATAAAAAAGGACCAGAACTTGCTTCGAACACGTAAAGGGCCAACAACATTCTAAGGAACACAACCGACTAGACCACTATCTTTCCTTTCTTATTCCTCTTACTTATTAGCCAACACTATGGCAAAAACAATAACACCAAAAGAACGAGTGCCGTAGGGCAACCATGGCTTCATTTCCCTTTAATCCTCCCATACTCATTGATAATGTGAGGGTCGAGTGGTCGCAGACCGAGCATGTACCAGGAAGTAAGGTAAAATATTTCAGTAAGTTTTGTGCAGCATTTCCACTGTTCTGGTAAGAACACAATATATGTGCATGTGTGAGCTACTAAATATAAATGGTGCAATCTCAGCAATTCTGAATGAGTAAATTCTCTTACACTTGCATTCAGAATTGGCATTGCACAACGTAAAGATAAATGGCAAAATTCATGCTAACAATTTAAAAGTTTAATTTTTCTTTACTTAGAATGACACTGAATTGCAAATAAACAACACCATGACAAGATAAGAGAGATACTACAGAATGAAAAAAAAAACAAAAACTTTATATTTTAGTACCTTTAAGAGAAAGTTTTCTCTGCTTTTTGCACAGACCTCAAATTTTCATTGTATCCTGGGTCCTGCAAATGATGCAGCTGGCCCTGAACCCAATCAAGGGCCACTCAGGGAGGCGGGCACAGGGACTGGTGGGAAAGAGGCTGTCAGAGGCGCGTGAGAAGAAGCCGCTGGGGGCAACCGAGTGCATTTAGTTTTTAATTGTGGCAGTTTCACAAAGGCACACATATAGCAAAACTAAAAGTTTACAATTTAACCATGTATGATTTATTGAATGTTGGTTTTAACTCAATAAAGATGTTAAAAATATTGCTGTCATATATTTTAGATTTTGTTTGAGAAAGCTAAAAAAAATTTAAAAGCCTAAGTCTAAAGAAACATGCATATTAAATGTGTTTATTTTTGAAGCTAGAAGAAAATATATGATACGTATTTGCTGGCTATATATCCAAGACTTCTGAATAAAATGTATACAAATATGTAATATTTTACTTCTATAAAATACATTCTAGATAATATGGTTAATAACATTTCCAACTTATTTGAAACTTACAATGGCACTGAGTACATCATACACATGTACTTGAAATACCCATATTACACTAAAAAGCCATAAATGCCTTAAAAATAATTAATATAATTAATCCCTTTGCTAATTTTGTCAAATTTCAGGTAACAATTCAATACGCATTTTAAAATATAATAGTTCAGGCTAAAGTTTTCCATAAATATGTTGAATTAAAGAAGGCACGGAAGTTTGAAGTTTCCTTTCTTAACCCTATCTACTCACCTTTATAAACACCATCTCCTAACACTTCCTCTTTGCAAGATGAAGATGGCCTAATACATGGTTATCAAACTTTTCACCATCAATGATTCTTTTATTATTTTGTTTTCCCACATGTACTCCATATGTGGAAAGATCTGGTCTACCTAATAAAATGCTTTTATTTGATTAAACTGAGTTTCCTCATTTTTCTTTTCAAAGACAAATCTTTTTACTGTCAATCTAGTTTTCTATCATTATGACAACCACCCTGAGTTGATGTAATTTCAGCAAAAAATATAAAATAAAAAGGTTAGCGCTTCTATTAGATTTTCAAGACTGTTGGCAAATGCCTTTTGGAAATATTGAAGATGATTTAGCCTTGTCTATAGATCAGAAGGAGCAGTCTTTCAGCTTCTCTTGTCCTTACAATGAAAATGGTTATAAAGCTAGGTTAGTATCCAGAATAAAAGGATCAATTTATTTGTCTTTTACTGTTTAAGAAATGTATAAAAAAGAAGAAAGCTAGAAATACCTTTGGGTGCCACAAAACAATTTAATTCTGATATTTTTAACTAGTTATTGACTATTAAAGAAAAACTATCACCAGTGAGATATTTGAATCTTATATATATAGGCTCAAATGACCTTGTCTGTCTACCTGTCTAATTTGAAATCTCTGGCTAGATGGTGTACTATTTTTCTCAATGAATGATAAATCATACAAGGGTTTTAATGCATCCAAGTTATGTGCCTTACCTTTTTTAATCATCCCAAAAGATACACATTGTGCATATACTTTTTTTTCTCCTTAAGTTAAATAAGCCTAAAGATAGATGTTATTTTGTATGACTTCAAAACTAAGAAAAAATTGATCCAAAAATGCAGTGTCATCTATTGTGATCTCAACTCAACTTTCAAAAGTTCTTGGTCATACTTTTGTGTGTATGTCTGAGTCTCTCCTCTAATTCATAAAAGAGCTGTTGCTCTTAAATAAAAAGTTGCCAGGCTCAACTTTCTTAGAGCTAGTCAAAGGATACCATTCGCACTACTGCTCTAATTCATTAGGGGTAAGAGATAACCCCATGACTCAGACCTTAAATGTTTTACGATTATTATTAAAGATAAAGGATGAATGAAATAAGGTCATACACTAACTTTCTATTCTATAGCATAATTTCTCAACCTGCTTCATGAGAAATTCGTCTTGATTATACAGATAAGAATTACATTAAGCACTACTTTTCCACTAAGTTTTACCCAAAATGCCCTATTAATTTTTGAATTACATTGTGTCCAAACACCACCAGAATACTTAACAGGGAGTTACTTGTGCTGGTTAGAAGTGCTGTTTGTGCTGGAGAGAAGAGAGATGCCACAGTTCGATGAAGGTTTTATCTGAAATGTCGCTTCAGTTTCTCCATCTGTCTCTACACAACTGAAATTTTATATGCCTTATCTTAATTAAAATAAATGATACAAATGTTATGCTATAACCTTTTTATCACATAGTGAAATAATGTACAGCACAAAAAGGACTGTGGGTTTCGCTGGTACAGGCAAATATATTTTTAAATTTCTAAATAAACTCTTTGAGCATCGGAGGTTGATATAGCCATTGCTAAGACAATTCTAGAAAAGTATAGAGGAGAACTGAAAAATATCTAATTAATTTACATACTGCCATAAGATTACAGGTCCCTAAAAAGAATCCCAGCAAAGTGTCATCCAACCTCTGTGTGGAATACTTCCAGTCATGTGAATAGTTTACGTTAAAAGGTAAACCTTTGAAAGTTTTTATTCTTAAAAAGTTATTCAATAAAAAATTTAATTCAGCATTTATTAATTTTTTTAAATCTCATTAATGGTATTTAAACCAGGCAAACATTTTGTCTCAGTACTTTAAAAAAAGACCAAGGTTTTGGTTTAGAATTACCAAAACAAATTCTCTAGTTTTATATAATAGAAGGCCATGAAATAATAGATTTCGACAATAAAAAAAATTACACTATGTAGATTTATTTAGATTGTCCCATATATTAGAGTTTGGTAGCTGTGATAGTGGTTTCTTTTTTGATTTTTAAAAACTAAGGTATAGTTTACATGCAGTACAATCCACCCTTTTTAGTGTATAGTTCCATGAGTTTTGATAAATACATCCATTCGGGTAACCATCACCAAACTCAAGACACAGAAGAATCCCATTCACTTCATTTCCCTCGCACTCCTCAACCTTCAGACCCTGGCAACCACTGACTGGTTTATGTTACCGCAGGTTTGGCTTTTCCAGAATGTCATGTAGATGCTATCATGCAGCATGTCGCCTTTTAAACCTGGCTTCTTTCTCTTACTATAATGCATTTGAGATTCATCTATGTTTTTGCAAGTATTAATAGCTTGTTCCCTTTTGCTGTCGAGTGGTGCTTGCAGTACACATAATGTGCCACAGGTCGTTTAACTACTCAGAAGCTGAAGGACATTTGAGCTGTTCCCAGTTTGGGACAATTATGAATAAAGCCGCTACAAACATTCACATGCAGATTTTCATATGAACATAAGTGTTGATTTCACTGGGTAAATATCTAAGAATGATGGTACTGGGTCACTCGATAATGGGATAATTAATTTTCAAGACACTGCTGGAATGGCCGTGCCTCTGTGCTTCCTCATCCTTTCCAGCGCACTCAGGAGCACCAGTGCTTTCCTCTCTCTCCTTTTCTTTTTAACGTTTTTAGCCATTTAATAGGCGTATAGTGGTATCTCCTTGGAGTTTCATTTGCATTTCCCCAGTGAGGGATGATATTGAATATCTTTTCATGTGCTTATTTGCCGTTGACAAATCTTTCCTGGTGAAGTGTCTTACGTGTTATAACACCTTAAATTATAACTAATACTGTATAATAACTAATTATAACTAAAATTATAACTAATACAGTATATATTTTTGTTTCCTTATTATTGAGATTTCAAGCTCTTTTCTGGATGTGAATCCTTTATCAGCTATATAATTTCCATGTATTTTCTCCCACTCTGTGGCTTGTCTTTTTAATGTTTTAATGGGGTCTTTCAGTCAACAAAATTCTTAACTTTGATGAAGTCCAGTTTATCATTTTTTTCTTTTATGACTTATTAAATACTTATTAAGTACCGGGCAAGTATTGATCTGTACATTTCATTATTCGACTCAGTTAATCTTTATAATAACACTCTCAGGTAAATTACAGCTGTCGTCCTCACTTTATAAATAGGGAAGCACAGGCACAGAGAGTTTAAATAATTTGCCCACTATTACATAGACTGGCATTTCAGATTGATGTGACTGATTCTAATTTCATTTTCTTTCTTGGAACAGGCAACATACATTCATTTAGAAACGCTTTGCACTAAAAACAATCTTCCCATTTATCTTGGGCTTCAGTATCTCTTCATCAACTTTATTCTACCATTTTCAGACTGAATGTCCTTCTCATAGGTAGAAAAGTCAAAAATAAAATAGCAGAGCTCTGATGTTCTCTGTGAGGACTTTTTCTATTCAGTCTAAATCCCAAAGTCTATGATTTTAGCCATTCCTTAGAAAATGTCCTAAAACCCTATTTTATTGTTAACCATGGATCAACCCAAATATTTTCTTGTTAACTCAGTTTCTCAGATCTGCTCGGAAAAAATTGACAACAATGAGACTTGAACCACTACGAATGTAAGGTTTTAATTTTTAGCTATATTTAAAGTAGTTATTGCTTTGCTGTGGCTATTCTCAATCTGTAAGCACCTACTCAAGTCCAACATTAGCCATCTCCCCACCACTCCCTCCAAAGGAAGACGACCTTGCCTCCTGCATCAGCGTGGAAACTGAAGAGAACATAGCACGCTCTTTGCAGACTGTACTCATTTCTGCCCGGCGTGCCCTGTCCTCCGCGCACACAGTGGGTGCCAGTGTAGAATTCACAGACCCCCATGCCGAACAAACACAGCATGCGCTACTGCATTCAGGAACAGGATAGTGACTTAAAGCACAAACTCTAAAGCCGGACTTCTTGGGTTCAACACTGGTTCCAAATATTTGTTTGCTCTTTGACCATGGGCAGATTTTTTTAACTACCTGTGACTCAGATTCACCATCTGTAAAACTGGGATAATAATTGTTCCTACTCATTGGGTTATTTTGAGGACTAAGTGAGTAAATAAGTGTAGACAGCTTGGAACAGGGCCTAGCATATAAGTAGAATGGTGGTGGTTATTATTTTAATTACTTGTCTTTTAAGAATCACTTCCAAGTTTATCCTATTCTAGGCAGCTGTCTCTGATTCCCCATGTGGAATTAAGTTAGCCTCTTTACTTCTGTAATTCCATAGTTCTTTGTAGGCTAGTTTTATGATAGCAAATACCACCTTAAATTATACCTGACACTGTACAGTAGTAAATGAAGGTTTGCCTTATCTTTCTATACTGACCACACTCCTTTCTACCAACTCAGAGTCTCAGAAGAATGTTGAATAAAAGAATTAAAATGAGATTATGAAACTAGTTCTCATTGATAACTGAAAAAAATATTATTAATATGGAATGATTTAGCTCTTCCAGATATTGTTACTATCTGACACAATTATGTTTAATTAGTAATGAATAATATTATGTTTAATTCTAGTGTAAACAACCATGAGTGTCTTAGGAAACAATTTTTCACTCTGTTTTATAATGTGCAGAAAAAAATTCAAGAGGTAAATTATCCCAATAAAATAATAAATGGACATAGTCATACTTAAATAAGTCTAACTGCATTTAGGTTATAAAGTTTTTAATCCTGTGCAATTTTGTGAGCTATTTCTAATGTATCATAGATCTACATGTAGCTATAAACAAAAAATTCCTAACTCATTTATAATTCCTAACTTCCTTGAATGAACATTGAATGACAAGGTTTGAGATTATAATCTTTTCATGTTATAAATCAGCAACCTCAAAGTATAATTTGTGGACCCCTAGGAGCTGCTCAGACACTTTCAAAAGTAAGCTCAAAACTATTTACGCAGTAACATGATGACACTATTTTCCTATTTCATTGTGTTAATATTTGCACTGATGGTGAAAAAGCAACACATGATAAGTGAAAGCACTGTGCATTAGGGCAAGGGTCCCCAACCCCTGGGCCGTGGACCGGGCCACACAGCAGTAGGTGAGCAGCGGGCCAGTGAGTGAAGTTTCATCTGTATCTGCAGCCGCTCCCCAGCACTAGCATCACCGCCTCAGCTCCACCTCAGATCATCAGGCATTAGATTCTCATAGGAGCACCGGTCCCTGGTGCCGGAAAGGCTGGGGACCACTGCCTTAAGGCAAATCAAGGCAGTTACACCAACTGGTACTATAGTCATTATATTTTTATTACCACACAATCACGATCTTAAAAAATGCCAGTTTCACTTAAGGATGTTCTTGATAAAGCGGTAAATAGGACTAACTGTCGTTAAATCTTCATCCGTGAGAACACGCGATTTTTTTAATATGTGTGTGATAAAGCTGGGGTATGCATAGAGCACACTTCTGTTGCATGAATACAAAGAAAGAGCTGGACAAGTTAAAGCACTAGGTACAATTGCTTGAGTTGCAAGTTGAACCAGCTGCTTTTTCCATGGAACACTATTTTTCCTTCAATGAATGACAGGCAGACAAACTATAATTATTCAGACTTACATATCTGATTCTGGCAGATATTCTCTCAAAAATAAATGATGTGAGCTTCTCACTTCAAAGAAAAAACTGACAGCATTTGTTGCCAGTGAAGAAATTCAAGCTATCAAGTGAAATTTAGGACCTCAGAAAAACTTACATTTACCACTATGAAATCTGCGGCTTTCAATACATGACTTTCTGATGAGGCTGAGGATAATATTAATAAATTCTTTTTAAAATATTGTATAATAAAAGAAATTTGTCAACATCAGGAAGATTGGTATAACTCAGTAAATTTTCCATATGATAAACGTACAATTTTACAAACTCATACATGGTAAAATAGTCATTCAAAGGTTAAGTTAAACTAATGGATTTTAATGTAACCAAGTTCAACAAGTTGGCTGATATGATTACAGATTTCATAGTGCGACTAATCTTTAAGAAATTACCACTTGTCAAGTATTGGTGAAGCTGCAAAGAATATATGCAATTATCTTAAAAGACTGTTAAAATATACCTTCCTTTTCCAAGTAAAAATCTGTATGAGGTCATATTTTCTTAATAAAACTCCAACCAAAACAATATATTTCAAAAAAAGGTCGCTATTCTTACCAAATATTCTTTTTTATTTTGGAAAATGTAGATTTTTTTTAACAGAACTATGTTATTTATATTCACTTATAGTCGGTTTATTATTATTTTTAATTAACAGCTCTCCTTTAATTTATAATGTGATAAGTATTGACAGATATAATTCACATAAACAAAAGCTCTTTGGGGATCCTCAACTTTTACAAGTAGAAAAGGGTCCTGAGACCAGCATGTTTGAGAAGTGCTGCCACAAACAAGTAGTTCAGGTGACATTGCTGAACTACACTGAGGGGGAAATCTATTTAAGCTGTCTGAAAATTTCTATTTATGCTTAAATATATTTTGCAGAGAGAGATGGACACCTAGTGTAAAAGGTTCTTTAATGAAAAGGTCTCTTTAAGCTAGCTTGAGTGTGTAAGTAGTGCCCCATAATTCTGATACAACTACACAAAAAGGAAACACTATTCTTATTTTTGCCTATTATGTGCAGAATATTAAGGTGGAGGTGCTGTATATAAAATACTGTGCTGCTAAAAAAAAAAAAAAAAAAAGAAGGTAGAGTATTAAAAAGTTCCTTGAACACAACAGCTTTATTCATTAGATAATCTGCTATGTCTGTGTCTTCTTTATTATTTGATTAAACATATAAAGAAAGCTTTCACTGATATGTAGACCTAACCACAGGCTGAAGAAAATGTTTTCTATTAGAAAAAAAAAATCATTGACTTGACAAAGAATCTTTATATTATGAACAAATTCTTCAATGTGAAATTCTAAAAGTATATTATAGAATTCTTAATATCAAGAAAAATGTGTTATGAAATTTGTTTTTATAAACACCTGGAATGGTTAAAATGGATCACATGTTACTGCACAGATTTTGTTATCCATTTCCTCAGCTTCCCCTCCATTTCCTGCTTTGTGTTCTTTTTAAGAAAACTACTTCGAGGATGTAGATGCTGGTTTTTGATGTCAAAATGACACTTCCCTTGTTTCTTTTGATTGAGAAGAGGCCTGAAATTTCATTAGTCCCTCATTAGGGTCTTCAAAGAGTTCAGCTATTGATTTCATAAAATTGCTTTCCTGCATGTTTCTGTAAGTGTATACAGTAGCTGCTCCACATCCTCCTCTGGAGCTACACTTGGTTTTTCAAGAGGAAGGCAGACTCTCAGCTGGCAACTTGACCTTTAGAATTCCTACATGATGTAAGAGAGAGCTGCCTGTTATTCAAAGACTTTTTTTCCCCTCCTACTACATAGCTGATACTTAAAACTGAAATTTCCAAGTCATTATAGAACATATGGATAAATAATTATAAAAAACATTCAACTCTTGATTTTTCTTGATGACATGAGGCCAGTGGGCTTGACACCTCACACAAGCTAGCACTTAAAAACTACTCATTGATTTCTAAATAATAATAGCAATTAGATTTCCTAGTTAAGTATATTAGTTCCCAAGACTATGTTAAGGGTTTGTTAAGGTTCATGAACTCTTTGGGGTCAAAAGGGTAATAACTGGCCATATGCAAAAGAGAAGCTGTATAATCAACCTGTCTTGAAATTTTTCCTTCTATAAACTGTTTAAGACAAAATTCACAGTCTAATGTGTTGCAGTTTCCTACACTCCTGATTTTGATCCCTACCTAGAAGTCCACTGGCTTCAGCTTCCTCCTCTGTTAAATAAGAATAATAATACCACAGATGCCTTTAGTTTCAATACAGTTTTTCATATGAAAAAGATAATGCAGAATAAGAGAAAGCAATTTAAATACTAATTAATCCTCTATTCCCTTCCCAAACAATGCTAAAATAAAACAAAATGATAGAATTAAAAAAATAATACTGTTTCAGGATTCCTGTTAAAGTAGAGGTAAGAACAGAAGATTGGAAGTCGAAAGACTAGAAAATGAGTTTCAATTCTTATGGTTTTGTTTTCTTCATTTAAAATAGGACTAAGAATATTTATCCTAATATCTTGTCAAGTTACTGTGTATCAAAGTACCTATCAAACCGTAAAGCTCTAATAGTAGCTATGATTGCCACAGCTCTTCCCTTTACCTATTTGAATTCTCTCCATCCTTCAAGACACAGATCAAATCACTACACACACACACCCCTAGTTCTATTCAGCCCCAAATAGTTCATCCTCTTATGAACTCAGGTTTTACCACACACATAATTAATTCAGACAGTACTCATTCATGACATCAATTAACTAATGAGTATACAGTGTTGACTCTTCCTGTATTCACTGTTTCGTAACCACGCAAAAACTTCACTTCTTTAAAATGACTTTCTCTTTTCTTTCTCCTTGATTCAAACTGGGCCTGCATTCACTTGCTTCTTTTCTTTCCTTATCCTTCTGAATTTGCATACACTGCACAATCACATCTTTAATCATTAAGTCCTTAGGACATCAGATTTGGTCAGCATCGAACAATCTTAGGAACAAAGCCTCAGGTCTATTGATCACAGAAACAAAGTTTCAGTCAAACTAAAGATGGCATCTTGACCTCAGTTGTGTTTCAGCTCCAGACCCATGAAGGTAGAATAACCCTACCTGCCACATCCCCTTGAGACCAGACAGAATGACGCCATGACTGACATCAGGAATTGATGGAATGATCACATGCCTCCTACCCTTGCCCCAGCCAATCAGTAGAGACCATGACTCCAACTCCCTTTGCTACCTAATGACCTTTCCCTTATATAACCTATCCCCTAAAGGCCATTGGGGAGCCAGGTAGGGGATAGGTTATATAGACCTGGCTCCCTAGAGGCCATGAGGGAGTCAGGTCTTTGAGCACTAGCTCACCTGTGTCTTTGAGCTTGGTGTCATTGACTTAAATAAACCTTTACCTTCTTTGCTGCAAATTCCTGTTTATATCTCATTAGGCTTTGATGCACGCAGGCAAACAAACTCCCTTTTAGTTTGGTAATAGTATTTCCAATTAGACTGTACGCTCCTCAAAGTTATTAAGAATTTCTTATTTGGAGGAGTATAGCTGGCAAGGTCTTGTACGTAATTAACGAACTATCAGTATTTGTTGATTATTATATAAATGACAGACTTCATGAGATTTTTAGGAGTATATAAGATCCCTCATGGAAGTATTTAAGTTACTAGAGAAGAAAATAACATAAAATTGCCTCTTTTTGAAGAGAAATAAATCATTGTAGTTTGGAAGAGGAAAGGAAAAAACAAATCATCTAGTTTAGGATTTTATGTTATACATAAGAAAACTGGAGCCTACAAAAGTTTTGTGTATCAACTAGAATCAATATATAAATCATCACTAATTTTCATATTATACAACTAGCTATCATTTCATAACTTTGTGTAATCATTTAAAACAAATTTTCAAATAAGTATAAATGATTTAAATATGTATCTTATATTAGATGTGAGTTCTACGTCATTTGATGTTACTTACCTTTTCATCCTTGTCATAAATCTAGATATTGAGGCAATTTCTTGATTGTAAGCTGTTTTCTTCTTTAAGGAGGGTAATAATTTCTGATCCCATGGTTTTCTTCTGAAAAAGGTTTATATGTTTTGTTCCAGAGGATTCTGCGGAAGAATAATACAAACATAACTTAAAAGTTGGTATTTCATATATGTCACATGAAGATTCACTTTTGAATAAGAAGGGAAAACAGGTTGAGGAAATATAATCCTGGCTGGTTTATGAAGATAAAGAGACACGCAAAGAAAACAACTGTTCCCAGGAATAAGAAATCTGTCCTTACTATTTCTACATCTGTCTGCCATACAACATAGCATCGGATTCATTATAAAGTTAAACTTGAAATTCTATTCAACTCCTGTACTGTTGTGCTCAATCTATATATTTAAGCCATTCAAAACACAAAAGCAACCTCATGCCTCAAGGGCATAACAGGAAGGCCCCCTCTCCTGCATTTTTATGCTACAGGCATTAATGTGGACTTTTCTTAAACAATGGCAAAAGATTGTATCACTCATCCAAAAATTAAGTTGAGGGAAAGAGCTGTTTTGTTTTATTTGGTTGGCATTTTTCTTTTTTAACTCAAAAGTAGTGCCGAGATCAGTAAGCTCATTTTTAAAAATACCACCTTTTAATAAAATATTAGTTTTCTGGTACAGAAATTATTTCACCGGGCCAGGTAAACCCAGCCTTACAAATTAGCCTGTACTGTTCTTTTTAAAAAAGTAATAGCTGATCTAAACAGATGGAAGTCTTTTGCTTTTTATGGTGCTCCACAAACATAGAAACCACGGTCACTAAAGAAAGCTGCACAGGGAAGGATAGTATGGCAAAAACAAAGAAAAAAGTACCTGACGACTGAAGGGTAAAAGAGTGGTCACCTCTAGGGAAAATTGAAACCCTGACCAGGGCTCCGTAACTGCCAAGCAAGAGTCACGGACATCACAACAAATTTAAACGTCTCTGTCAAGCCCCTCACTGATGTATGAGAAAACTACTTGGAAAGAATTTCGCCTTGAAACGGTGCTCTGGAGGGTCCACTGAGCTTCCGGCAAACATTTTGGTTATTAGTTGAGTGTTCTTTCCCAGGGATCACAAGCACGTCCAGGCATCACTTATTCATTTAATAACCAGATACTGGACACATACTTGGTAGCAGCACTGTGCTATGCAGGCCATCCTCTTGGACTCAGCAAGTAAAGGTGGGGAAAAACAAAAACAACAAAAGGACATTGGGCACTAGTGTTCCTGGGATGGGGTTTGTCCCAGGTGGGGCTTGAGACAGCATTGCATATTCTGCTGCAAGGCTGACAGCCAGAACAAGTTTCCTTGTTCTGGGATAAAACAACTGATTTCATTTTCAAACTCTCAAATGGACTCAGTGAGTAAATGAGAGAACTGGCTATCACAGGAAGGACGTTGGAAATGAGCTTTAGAGTGATAGATCTAAGTCCCAGCTCTGCCATGTACTGCTCATCTTCTTGCACCCCAGTTCTGCACTCGTACTCCCTAGTAGTGGAATGCAGCTGAACCTGTCTAGGATCATTCTCTCAACTGATAATAGCTCCATAAAACTCTCTATGTACAGCTTATAAAGTTGTTATAATTAAATGAGAAAATCGATAGAAAAGCACTTTAATATTTTTAAACATGCTGCAAACAACAAAGTTATTCTTCAAGGTTATAAAAGAGACAAAAGACTCGATTTCAGGAATATCTTTTAATCAAATACTACACAAATGCATTTTACGGTTTCTTTATGAAGATTACTATTTTAAAGAGTTTACATTGGCTTGGTTTAATAAGCTGTGAATTCATCAGCTTTGGTTGTCAAATGTATGCCTTACTGCTGATTATAAAAATAGATGAAAAATATAAAGTGATATGGAGAAACTGCAAACAATAATATACATACCCATTTAAAATATACTTAGAGTTACACACGATTAGATAGAAATGGAAATGCTATATTTTGGTGTTCTGTTAAAATTACAATAAAACTTAGAATACAAAAGAATAAAACCATGTCCCAATTTCTAAAAGAAACAATTTTAAAAACATTTGGTATATGATGCTCAATGATTAGCTCTGCATAAAAGTATGTAAATGATGCGATTATAATGTGTACTACCAAAGACTATTTCCTGGGTTTCTCATACAAGTATCACATTTAGCTTTGGAGACATAAATTTAAAAAAAAAAAAAAAATCAGAGCATCATTTAAAAAGAATAAACACATTAATTTGATTCTGGGCTTATACAAAAGAAAACATCAGATTGAAAATGATTGCCCTTTTTTTGATGATTTCCTCGATGAGGTACGAACTCTGTACAAAGAACTCTACAAACTCTGTACAAAGGAAGCTCAGCTCAAATGTGAAGTGCTTGGCTGTTTTGTTTGGAACACACTTTTTTTTCCCCCCTCAGCCACAGAGAGAGAGATGAAATTCTGCCTGGTGAGCATAAGAGGGAAAGATAAGCCTTTATGTCGAGAGTTTCTGCTAACCTTGCTACATTCAGTATCAGAAAGAAAGAGGATATTTCCAGCTTACTGAATTCTGAAGCCAAGAACATGAGATGAAAAAAAAAATTTTTTTAAAGAAAAACGACACACATTCTGTTTTAGTAATCTTGTCTGCTTCCAGGGCACTAGATAGCTATAATAGGATTAACTTCTAGACAGTTTTAATAAACAGAATTATTAAGTTATTAGATTCATGTTATATCTTATATACATACATTTTTTTGTGTGGTTTAATTGGAGATTGGAATTTCAGTCCAACTGGTCTCCTAAATGTACTAATGATAGGGTTAGAGGAAATTTTTCTAGTCAAACTGTTTTCTCTTTCCCAGTCAACTGCATTTGAATGAGGACACTTCTATTTGTTTAGTATAAGGATATTTTAAGCCATCTTATTTTAAGTAGGAAAATGCAAAGACCTGAACTAAGTTTGGAGTTCAGATAGATCTAAATTTTATCTAAAATTCTTGCATACACTTTTCTTCAGATTTATAGCCTTAAGTAATTTTTATGATCCTTAGTTTTCACATAAAAACTAAAAATATTAATAATTATCGGTGACATTTCTTAGGTGTAAGAAATGGACTTTATCTGATTGAGAAAATTAGTCTAATAACATAGTGGAGAAATTATGAAGTGCTTTCTATGTGCCACAGAGTCTTCAAAATTCTATACACTCATGAATTCCCATATTATCATTCTACAAAAATGATGAAACGGAAGTACACAGGGCTAAGTTACTTACTCAAGGTCAGACAGCTAGGAAGTGGCAGACCTGGGCCTGTGCTCTCAACTAATACTCTAAACCGAGTCTCCAACTTGTTAAATACTATTGGGGGACTCACAGAAATATCAGGGGTGCCGAAATATCGGACTGAAGGCTAAGCGGCCCAGAAGCGATGCTCGAAACCATGCTGCTTAGTGTACTGCTGCTGCTGCCCCCACCAAACTCCGATGCTAAGGCTGCAAATGTCTGCCATTGCAACTCGCATCTGACTTCCACCTCTGCCACCACCAGTGTCCTCAGCGGCCATTGTTACTGCTGTCATCCCAGAGTCCTGACTCAGTCTCTGCTGAGGCTGGAGGTGCATAGGCACGCTGGGAGGCAGGCTGCAAGGAGGGCTGGGAAAACCTCAAGCTTGTGAGGCTTGTCTGGACCGAGAACATGTCTTGCTGTCTCGTTCCCTCCAGGACTCAGAGGCTGAGCAATCCTTCCAACAGAGGAAGTCTCTTAACTGTTGGAAAACCAACACCTATAACAAAATCCTACTTTAATTGTTCTGAAGATTAATAGAAATAATATACAGAAAGGGCCAATGGTTTATTAACTGTAACTGTTTGGTGTCAGACTGCTTCAATTCAAATCCCAGTTTTCCCTCAGAAGTTGTACAACTTCAGATAAATCACTTTATCTCGCTGAGTTATTTGCTCATTATAAGTTTCTGTGAGGATTAAACAAAATAAAGCATGCAACTAATTCATTATATTTAGTACCCCAAATGCAGATATAAAGGAAATCTAACTGTATCTACACAGTACTAAAATAACTGGTTAGTTTTAGAAAAAGAAAATTAATATACTGATTATTTTTTACCAGTTGACAGATTTCTCTGATTCAGGTAAGTACAAAGTTCCAATCAGTTTTTCTCAAACAACTGGAAAAATGCCATTGAAATTTTAGATTCCTTTTTAATCAACACTTTAAAGTTTAATGAAGTAGAAAATTATCATAAAAGAGTAAATTTACATCTTGAAGCTACTATTCAATTTGGAGCTGAGTAGTCTCCCAAAACACCTTGCCTAACAAAACCTAACAAGCATTATTAGTATTTGGGGATTGACAGAAGTCAAAATATAATCCAGAAGTTTAGCTTTTTGAGTTTCTCTCCTATAATAGGAAAAAGAAGCAAAAGGCATAAATCCAGTACACACTTACTCTTATAAGAATATTCATAAATGTAAGTGCTTGAAATGTCACATCTCTCTCCCGAGAAAGCTTTCAATGGGTCTATCACTGGGCTCTGTTCTTGACCTTGCCTTGCTCACTGTTTATGCCAAATCTTATCAAGTAAAGACCTGATACAGTGCTGAGAATTTTAAAGCATAAGAAACTCTACCTATTGCAAGCATTCAACACAAAAAGATGAAATTAACAAGGAAAATAAAATAAAAATTCTGGTATTTATAAGCAAAAAGTCCAATTATACAAGCATGAGATTGTAAAATATAGCTTAGCCTGTTTTAGGTACAGCAATTTGTCATCTTAAAAGCTATTTCCCTACCATTTACTGAAACAAGGGGTGCCATGTAATATAGATCTGGCCACAGAGTTGTGGCACAAGCCTTCTGGGCATGTCTAGAAAAGTTTCATTTCAGTATAGGTACCACACTGAATAGTTTCCAGCACGGCGTAGGCTTTCTCCCTCTGGTACTTCCATCTCGTTTCCTGGCGTGCCACTGTGAAACGCGAGCGATCGGCCATCTTACGACCATGAGATGCCTATGACAAGATGTCCTGCTATATTTACACAACTGGTCCAGGTGGTCTGTACCAACTGCACATCAGCGCTGCCACAGTCCTTCCTCCCAGGTGGCCACATCCTCACTGCTTAACCTGGAAGGGAATCTCTGCTGTTCACTAACCGGCGAAAGCACATACGGGAGGCGCCAGGCCATTACCTTTTCTAAATAGAGCTCCAGTGACTCGACCTGATGAAGTGCCACAAGGAACACTCTGCTTTGTGTCCTCTGTCTCTGAGCATGGTGTGCCTTAGATTCGCTCTTGCCCCTGCATCAGCCCTTTCCCAAAAATGGTTTGAGCTGTGGATCTTTTGAGAATTTGATCTCATCTCCTCTATATTTTTTGTAATTCTTCAAAATTTTTAGTCTGCTAGTAGCACTATTTGTAGTTTTCCCATGGTAATATTAATCTCGTCCTCAAAACAAAACAAAACAAAACTACATCTGTCATTTCTAAGAATTTGAGGTAGGATGGAATATAAGCACATTTGCTTATTCTGCCATCTTGAGACAATGAATTATCTGCCGAAGCTCCCCCCTGAGAACTGCTGAACTTTACATGACTACAAGAATTGAGAAACAGACGCACAGTAATTTGTTGACAAGTTTTTCCTAGGGGTACAGGAAACAAGACATGCAAAATAAAAGCAACAATGGCCAATGTTCAAAGCCTGGGACTGAATCTGAGTTTTGCCTGTGAGTAATTACATGCCCTTTTGCAACTCATCTCTCTGCTCTGAATCTCTGTTCTTTCATCTGTAAAGTAGAAATAACATCTACCTGAAGAATTGGTACAGTTGATAGAGATAATGTATATATAAACAAATTTGTATCTTGGCAGCAAGCATTAAATTGTAGGCCAAGATTAACTACAAGAAAATGGACAAATATTCGGTTTACTTGATCAGTCCTGCTTTATTCCTGTTTTCCTAGCAAAGTATGATTAGTACATCCTTTAATTCACAAAAGCATCCCAGTTTGGAAGGCTGGGCATTATATGACAAGAGTAGCATTAAGTACACCAGAGCGTCTGTGATTCTAGGATTCCAGAGTATAGTTGTGTCAATTAGTGAAGATAAATGTCTTTAGTAGAACTCCAGCAATGAGGATTGAACTAGCCTTGTTCTCAGACAAGTAAAGTCATATAACTTCTAACTGGAGGATGGATAGTGGCTAAGTGATCAGGTGCTAGGTCAAACAGGCATAGGGTATATTTCAGCCTTCCATACGTGTTGGCTCTGTGAACGTGAACAAGGACTCAACCTCTCTGAGCTTCAGTTTCCTTCTCAGTAAATTGGAGACTCACAAAATTGTTTGTAGATTAATGAGATAATGTATACCCAATGCTTATCACATTGTTGCCAAATTTTAAACAGCATATACTTTTTACAGAAGACACAACACAGCATGAAATTTGTCATAGATTTTGTAACTTTTTAATTTATGTGGACTGGTTTTAGTATCCACTTTTGTACTGCACTATTTTCCCCCCAGTGTGAAGTAAATCATACATTTTCAACTAATCAATGCTCTGTTTTGGAACACATGTGGTATTACGTTGAGATGAAATAAAATAGCATGGAGTCTCTCTGTGATGTTCAGGAGTGAAAAAGAAGCTGAAGCCTCTGTCCTCCACCAATCAGATGCGATGTTTCTCCTAGTTTCTGTTCTTTTCGCAGATCAGATGAGATTGAAACAATGGGGTCATCAGGGTCCGCAAAGGAAGAAAACTCATGTTGACTTCTGATTTACTGATTCCTTCCATTATTCCAGCTCCTGGGTTTAAAGTGTCAGCGATGGAATGGTTTTGTTGATGTTTCTAACAAGGGTCCCTGGCCCTTGAAGATGTTTTCTATTCAAACAGGAAGTCTGCCCTTTTTGCACTGAAATAAATACAACTGGCGATGAACAACTGCAGGCAGCTTCCTCATGAAACCCTTCAGCCCATGGCGTCCCTGCCACATGGGTCAAGGATGACAAGCAGCTGTGAGAAGAAAAAGCTGGCTCTCATTTCTATTAGAGCCGCTCAGAGTTTTGATTTACAGAATTTTGATAAAGGCCAGTGCTCCAAGGTCACCTCCAGGGTATCATGAGATTCTTCTTTCCAGTCATCTTGAATATTTCCCTTTCTCTTCCTTTTAAGAAATTTTCATTTCTAATTTTCATATGTTACCTATTAACAAAACATGCAAATATGCCCATGGAATGCAGACTTTCTATATTTCAAACATTTCCAACCTTCAAGGGTGGGGGAGAATTAAACAAGGGAGAAGGCTGGCTTCCAGCAATAACACAGCTTTAATAAATACACGAAACATTTCTAGAACACATAAAGAACAAAGGAAATTGAACACTTCCTCTGTGTATGGTTTCTCTCAGTGCTTTAGTCAGCCAGGTCTCTCGTCACTATTTTTCCTCCTGAGATGTCGTCTGAGCAGCAGTGAGTGAGATGTACCTGGTTAATGTACTTACTTAACAGGCTGTCTCTCCTGATTTTCCAGGAGTCTCAGACATTAACACCGACAGCACCAGTGTTTTCCTTGTGAGCCCTGTTTTTTGGAGGAAATGCAATGGAGACATCTAAGACCTTTAATCAGTTCTATCTATTTGGAGACACTATATAATTTTAACCGAGAACAATAACAAAAATTGCTCAAATATTAGTTATTATTATTAGCATTAGTTATATATCTACATAATTTAAGAAACTGGATGACAGTAATTTTCTCAAAGTCAAAGAGAAAGTTAGTGGCATCATCTCTGTATTTTACTGCCAGAGATGCTCTTATTTACCTAGAATTTAGTTTAAAAGGCTTTGTAAATAGAATTATGTATTTACCGGCAACAAAAAATTTATGTAGTTTGTGTGATGTGAAAGAGAAAATGAAAGCATGGCGGACATCTATTTTTGGGTAAAGTCTCAACAAATCCTGTGCTCTTCAATAGTAGTATTAGTGGGTGTCTCCCCGTATGTCATTCCCCAAAGTCATCTCTTGTGCTTTCTTTATAACAAGTCTTGCAATTATGCATTATCATTAAAATGATACTTACATTTATAATTAATTTTCACAATGCCAGTAGCCTACATTTATTAAACCAGGAGCTGTGCTAAGTGCTTTGCACACATCATGCCATTTCATATCCGCAAAGCCCTATTTTACTGGTGGAAATATTACTCCCATAATATAAGAACACTGAAATTCAAACATTTTAAATAATTTGACCAACATCAAAAAGGGAAGAAGAGAGCTGTGAATCCATCCAAACATCTAACTCCACATGTGAGCCCACAGTAATGTGATTTTAGATCACAGCATTTCCTCTCCCCTCAAAGTAAAAGTGGTCATTGATTCAGGATAGTCTTTTGCAGTGTCAAATCTCACCTGTCAATGTCATTCATACGCACAGATACATGTTGGATAGACTGACCTAAGACAGTAGTGAGCACAATATGTACATGCACATTCTGGAATCACGGGCGGCTGCCATGGAAACAGCCTCCTGGAGCCCACCTCCAATTTCTGGGCCTGCACTCCCTTCTTCCTGGAGGACCTTTGCTTCTGCTGCTCGGTTTGTTTAGGGGCAGATCAGTTTTCACTTATATAAACATTTTCTCCACATGTGGGATTCAAATTGTCTGAACTCAAGGACTGTTTGGAGAGATGCTGTATAAGCCAGACAAGGTCTTCAGAGAATCAGAAATAAGGTTGTTTCTTAGCAAACAGCTTAGAGAAAAATTCAGCATGAACAAAGAGGAAATCACTACACACATACTGCAGTTAGAAAATTAAATGATCACAGCAATTTTAAACAAACTTATTCAGTTGGCTATAAGGATACAGTAGCATAACTTATGTCTGTGGACACAGCAGAGGCTAGAAACAGATCTGTTACAAACACATTAGCATGAAAAACACACATATACAGTCACTTTTTATTTAATTATTGTACTTTATGATCTAACGGCATGATATTTTTTATGATACAAAATTACTGTAAGAATACTCTTTTAAATTTGGAAACCTAATTTCTATGAACTCTATCAAAATTGGTTGATATTTTAATAACGTAATGTGTATATAGTGAACACTTCCTCTTTGCTTTAGTCTTTTTCCCTCATGGGAATCTCAGCATCACCCTGAGAATAACAGAGAAAGAGTCCCAGAGAGAGCGTCTCAGCATCTCTCCCTCAGAGGGAGAGCATGTCAGAGTCTCCTTCCCTCAGAAAGAGAGTCTCAGAGTCTCTCCAAGGGAGAAGGAATTTCAGACTCCCTCAGAGGAGAGTCTCAGAGTCTCTTTCAGTCTCAGAGTCAGAATCCGGTTAGCCATAGCCGCTTTTATTATCAGTGGTTAGATGGATGTGGACTTCATTTTCCTCTCCTCAATTCACTGTAGGGTTACTTTGACTATCTTAGCTAAGAAGTGGCATTTAAGAACACCTGCTAAGAACACCATTAAAAAAGTGAGGAGACAGTACACAGAGTAAATACTTGCAAATGATATGTCTCATAAGGGACTTTAATCCAGAATATATGAAGAATTCTTATAACTCAATAATAAAAGATAACCCAAATAAAAAATAGGCAAAAAATCTGAGTTAAACATTTCTTCAAAGAAAATAGACAGGTGGCCAATAAACACTTTAAAAGATGCTTAACATAAAAGATGCTTAACATCGGGGAAATCCAACTCAAGACCACAATGAGATACTATTTCATACCCACAAGGAAGGCTATAATGAAAAAGTCAGATAATAACAAGTGCTAGTGAGGATTTGGAGAAATTGGAACTCTCTTACACTGGTGGTGGGAATCTGAAGTCATGTAACTGCTTTAGAAAACAGTTTGTTAGGTCTTCAAAAAGTATGCCCCAGAAATTCTCTTAGCTGTGTATGCAAAAAAAAAAAAAGTGAAAACCTATGCCTGTATAAAAATTTGTATGTAGATGTTCATAGCAGCATCATTTATAGTAGCTAAAAAATACAAACAGCCCAAATGTTTACCGATTAGTGAATAGATAAAATGCGGTATATCCATTCAATAAACTATGATTTGGCAGTAAAAAGGAATGAAGAACGAATACCTGCTACAATGTGGATAAACCTTGAAAACAGTACACTACGTGAAACCAGTCACAAAAGACCACATGTTATATGATTCCATTCATATGAAACATCCAGAATAGGCAGATCATAAGACAAAAAGTAGATTGGTGGCTCCCTAGGGCTAAGGGTTTTGGAGGCAAATGGAGAGTGACTGCTAGTGAGTATTTGGCGGCGGGTGATTAAAATGTTCTACATTGATTTAGGTGATGGCAATATAACTTTGGGAATATATTAAAAAGCAATTGAATTGTATACTCTAAGGTAAAATTTATTATCTGAATTATATCTCAGTAAAGCTTTAAAAAAAGGAATACAGCTACAAAGAAATATTACCATAACTAAAATGTTCTTAAAATGACTATAAACATTCACGCCATGCCAGCCATATTTTAAATATTGTGGGCTATGAAATGATCCTATCACTCATTTTAGGTTGGAGAAGAGTATTTTGTAGAGTTGTTTCCCCCTTGGCCAGTTGTAGTCTGTCAGAAGAGGTGGCTTTCTTCTCTGAAGGGTCAAATATTGTCCCCCCAGCTCCTGCCACAACTTTGTTGTATAATATGATCATAGTTTCATTTGTATGCTTGCCACATGACACATTCTGCTGTGACCCCCACACATTTGCTCGATAAATAATTACCATTCTGCGAAATTCTCCCACACATCATTCAGGCTCTGCTTAAAGAAAATGCATCCCATTTTGCTCTCATTAATCCGACATTTCAAATATTATATTTGGTTTGATTTTTTGCTTAGTTCCTACTATGCTGCTTTTGAAAGGATGACACAAAACTTCTTACTTTTATAATCACCTATTTATATTTTCATTATGATGATGGAAGGACATAATCACCTATGTATCTGAAGCATTATGAGTTTGAGTGCTTTACACCAGTGACTTTATTTAGCTTCTATGCACATGGAACTGTTTGCTACTATTTATTTATTTATTTGGCAAGAGAGAATAACGAAATTTAATGCATACCTATGTATGGGAACCCTGCATATATGAGAGTCAGAAACTGCATATGAACAAAAGATTCCTTACCATTTGTCACTTTAAAAGAGTGAATTAAGAACATAGTGCTTCCACAAGCCCATGCAGTTGGACTGAATAATAGTAAGAATGCTTCTTACTATTAGCTGTGCTAATATCTGTAGTACATGCCATTTAAGCACCTAAACAATTGTTCACTGTGTTGGCACTGAGGATGCAAGACTAAACCAGAAACTTCAAAAGAACTGATCTTAAGAAAACTCACAGACCCAGGAGAGTTTACAAACAAGTAACAGTTCAGAGGTGTCTCTAAGGTGCTTTGGGAGTAGAGAAGCTTTAGGGAGTGGGCTGGCTGGAAAAGCTTACTAGAAAAAATTAATTGTTAAACTGAATCTTAAAGATGTAGTAAGAGTTTGGAAACTCAAAGGAAGGGGGAGGCCCAAGGCAAAAGGAATCATTGAAGTCCTGAGAAAACATGTCGAGATAATTCTTTAAGTCAGAGGTTCTCAACTCTGAGTGAGTTTCTGTCTGGAGTCATTTCAATCCTCACAGCTGGGGTGCGAAGGGCTGGGCAGGCTGTCGGTGCTGACATCTAGTGGACAGAGGCCAGCCCTAAATATTCAGCATGGGACAGTCCTCCACAACGGTCATCTGGTCCCCTGTGTCAGCAGTGTCGCTTTCAGAAGCCCTGCTTTTGATAAGACAACAACTTCAACAAATGTTCATGGAGTCGATAGAGTTGTGCTGTTTTCTTCTACTTGAATATATTCATGAGGTGTATATTTTAATAAAAGTGTAACAGCTGCATTGGTTTTGGTGCAGGGGTTGATTTAAAGCCAGAACGTGAAGGGCTCTGTGCGGCTTTGTCCGTCCGGGATGGTGCGTCATTCATGAACTCTGCTAATATTCCAGTGCAGAGAGACTAGGAAAGGAAGTGATTTTTTGAGAATTTAGATGAAATTAGTAGAAAATGGAGTGGATAGAATTAGAAACAGCATTTCTTGTATATAGGCTTCTGTGTTTTTCATTAGTGTAAGAGTTTGCCCTATAGATGATATTATTGATAGTGATATACTAAAGGCCATATTTTATATTGTTTACAATATTTAAATAAAAAATGAGCTGACATTAATATGAATTTATTCTTAAAATATGTGCTGAAGAACATTAGAGTATGAATCATAGAAAAGTTTTTAGTGTTTGAACAAAGCTGTAATGAACAATTGAGTACAAGGGTTTGTGTGGACTTGTGTTTTCATTTCTGTTGAATAAATACCTTGGTAGTGGGATTGCTGGGTCTATGGTGTGTGTGTGTGTGTGTGTGTGTGTGTGTGTGTGTGTGTACCTACACGTATATGTACATATGTATGCATATGTGTATATATGCATATACGTATGTGTATGTATGTTTGATGTTTAAGAAATTTTAAAAGTTTTAAATTTAAAAAATTTTAAAAATTTAAAAAAATTTAAAAAATTTAAAAGTTAAAAAGTTTTCTAACATAGTTTTATCCTCCCACCAGCAGTGTATGAGAATTCCAGTTTTCCACCCCTTTACCAACTTTTGATTATGTATTCATTTCCATTTCAGCTCATCATGACTAGCATCGCTGAGTACCTTTTCATGTGCTTAATAGCCGTTCATAGTCTATTGTGAGGTGGCTATTCAAATATTTTGCTCTTTTGAAAAATTGTTGTTGGTCTTTTTGTTATTGAATTGTAGGAATTAGTTTAAGTATTCTGGATACAAATCTTTTATCATGTTGGCTGCCTACATCCAGTAAGCTGTCTCCTATCATTTTGGTATCATTGACTTGCTGACTGTAATGGCCATATATATTATCCCATCCCATACCTTCTCCCTTTTAATAATGAGAAAAAAATTAGGTTCTTCATGAACTTTCTGAGAACCTCCTAAAATACCTCTCTCCAAGCTTTGGTTACCATAGCAACTTATGGTACCCTCTGAAAGAGCTCCTCTAACCATGTGTCTTGTGTTATATTTAAGAAACTTCATATACTCAGTCTTTGCCACTAGTGTGAATGCAATATGTAAAGAGAAGAGGGGTATAATATTTCTACTACTCCACTGACCAGTGAGGTTAGCGCTCTGTGTTTACTGGTCATTTAAACTTATTTGCTAAATAACAATAGACAACTTTATATTAATTCACTAAGCATAAGTAATGAGATGCAGATCAATTATGTTCAGCCTGAAATTCTCCTGAAGTACTAAATTTAAAAAAAAATCACCTCTCTTTTGTCTTGAAAATCAAAACTGAAATTTATCTCTCCAGAAGGCAACTGTTAGAATTATACTAGCTATACTAGTCAATTATACTAGTCATTATACTAGTCGAAGTAGAAAGCAAGACTGGTAGGTGCTATTGAAGCTGACAAAACGAACCAGCAAACAGATGAGGGCAGATGTGTGTGGCAACCTCTGGGTGCTGAGTCGATGGCCATACACTGAAAGAAATGAGGGAGACTGCAGAGAATCCCCATCCCTACAGAGATTCCAGTGACCCTGACATTTCAAGGGATCACAGACCATTACTTAGTACTGCAAGAAACTTTAGTCACTAGACTCTGTAGTCTGTAGTGGTAGGTTGTCTTAAGAGTGAAAACATTCAGAGAGCAGGAGGTAAACACATTATTAAACAAAAAGGTAAACACATTAGTAAACTATCAGGAGCCTTTTGCTTACCATAAAGTGTCCTAATAGGAGCCTTTTGCTTACCATAAAGTGACCTGATTTAACAAAAATTAAGTTATTTAGTTGAAATACTTAGTGCTCATTTTAGGAGGAAATTTGAGGCCAGCTCTGCACAAAAGGTGGTGAGGGACTGTGTGCCTCATGAAGAGTAAATGTGAGGGTTGGGGGAGGAGAAAGAGCAGTGCCATTAGCTTCATCTTCTATAATTTCTCCTAGCTAGCTGTTGCTCATGTCAGCCACCTAGGAAGACGTCTATTCTGAAATTTAGTCTGCAAACCCTGGTAAATGGGGTTAGTTCAGAGAAAATCCCTGTAATGACAACAGATGGCAAACATGAGAATTATGGGGCCCCACCCTGGACTGGTAGAAACATTAAAGAAATCAAAGCATGCCAGATACAGACTTTGAATGACTTTAAGATTTTGGTCAGTCCATGCTGTTTACGATACTTTATAGGACGTAGTAAATTACGTTAATCCAAGATTTCCCAGCAATTATAACACACAGAGGAGTAGAAAAGGTAAAACAAATAAACAACCAAAAGACCTTCGAAGGCTAGGAAAGGAAAAGAGAAAAAGGGGGAAAATAAAACGTAAATGAAAAAGAATAAAGTAGTAATTTGAATGTTAGGTAGAGGTTGAATGCCAATAATTATCTCCTCAGAGGCTAATAGAAAACCTTTAAATGAGATTTTTTTTTTCTGACTTGGAGTAATTTGAGGAGTAAATGTGATGATTATTGTATGAGGAAAACTACTACACTCAAATAAACAACCAACTATCCAATTTTATTCCAACAGATCAAAATCACATCTACTCAAAACCACCATAGGTGAAAAACTGTGACAACACAGTCCTATGATCCCAACATCTCTATAGCTGAGTACTCGAAGTATCAGGTGAGTGTTTAAAAGGCATATGTTGACTAAGTTAGAAATGCTACAATTCACTAGGCTATAAACTTAAGAAAACCACTTTGCAATATTTGTTGAACAAATTTTGTGCCTTCTAACTCAAAATCTGAGTTTTCTAGGATCCCATTAGAAAATTCATCTTTCCTTTTTTTACATATCATATTTTTGCTAAGAAACCAAAATCAATTTAAAGTAAATTTGATTGCATAGACAAAACAATACTCAGGTTGAAATAAGATTTTAGCATTATTTATGCAAGTATAGAAATATGTTATTTATACACATATTTATAAGTCTTCAGTAGCAACTATTTTAGGAGATACGAAAAGATTTAATTTTGAGTAAATTAGATTTTGAAACCTCAAAATTGAAATAGGTTTGGCATCTTCTCATCACTGGCAACTACCCGTGTTATTAAATAGGAAACCTGAGAACTATATTTTCCATGAAATTTTTAAAATACCCACAAGTGGCATTAAATGATATTTGGCCATGTCAACACAGCCTTCAGTTTGAAATGCTATCCAAAGACAAATGATGTTGATTTGCCTATATGCATTTCGTTCCCTTCATTCCTTTTTTTCCCTTCAAAGACTTGTACTTGAGATAAGTTCCAAAGTTGCTTCCTTAATAAAGTATAATAATGGTCACGTGCCAAAAAACATTACATGTTGCGTGTGTGCACACGCGCACGTGTGTGTGTGTATGTGTGTGTGTGTGTGTGTATTTAAATACACTCCAAGTTCTTCCTTCTGTGGAGTAGCACTAGCAGATTATATTATTCTAGTTCACTGAAGATTTTCCATAAATGATAAAGCTTTGCTGTTCCTGTCTGCTACTATGGAAAAATGAGTAATTTTAAGTAATAATTTATTGAAAAACATGTATCTACTAAGTGTCTACTATGTGACTAAGAAATAAGACACACTCCCTGCTCTCAAGGAATGTATGATCTTGTTGGGAGGGCAGTCGATAGGCTGTCGTAACGCAGTAGAACAGTGTGGTGACAGGTTCGAGCGAAGTGCTGTAAGAGTTCAGAGCAGAATCATCTAACCCAGTGTTAGAGAACAGAAGGTGCTTCATTCTCACTGAAGATATCTGAAACCACAGCAAGAATACTCAAATTTTAAATTATGATGTGTCAGTATATGTACAGATGAAGGTTAAATCCACCAATTAGTGATGACCTTGATCAAATTCATCTCCTACATTTATGTTTTAAAAATAGGAAGAGTACGATCTATTACAAAGGATTTTGATGACTAGTGAGTGTCCAGTGCCTTTCACTTCAAAAAATCTCAATGTATTTCATTTTCAAATTTGTATATAGAGGTAATAAAAATTGAATGTACATATACTTAAATATCAGGGTAACAACTGAGCATTATGAGAATCAATGGAAAATAAACTATTTTATTTATCTTTTCAGTGATTTTGTGTTGGCTGTCTATAAAAATTTTGTGATCACATCAGAAATAAGGATATAACTCAAGTCAATTTTCACTTGAATGCTATTATCTTTTAAAGTATTTATGATGGTATTCTCACAAATATACTCTGGCATCAGTAATTTCTCAAAAATTATAGAATCGACAATTTAGGATCCAAAGAGTCTGTTTAACAAAATGGAAATTACTTTGTTATTTAATGGAGTATTTGTTAGCAGAAAAAAATTTCAAATAGATCTACATGGTTTTAACAAAACATATAGAAAGCTTATAAAGTGTCTGACATCTTGAACTTTGTCTTGAAACTCACATTTATAAAGACTGCACAAGCATGTACTGCCTAGTATATGTTAGGTACAGAAAGAGATGTGATACGCTCCAAGAACTGATGTGTACATAGTGAACTATCAAATGGCAAAATATCGGTAGTAGTGTAGCAGGAAGAACACTGGATGTCGATTAAATATAGAACTGAACAGACACAAGTGTGCTGATTTTCCCAAGATCTTTTTAATCCCTGCTTCCACACTGCTCCCCTCTAACCAATTTTCTACAAATTTGTGTCATTGTTCTTTAAAAATATTTATTATATTATGAAAACTTCTTTCTAAAAACACTGTGATAGTTTGTTGAATTTGGAAAGGAAGACTAAAAAAGTACTATGGTCTATAGATACTTCATCGTCTGGGTTCCGCCTACCTCTCCAGTCTTCTTTCTAAAGACTTTTTCCCTCCTTCATTATGCTTGAGCTCATATAAATGTTCATTCTTCACAGGTCAAAATACCTCAGGCATTTACACTTGCTATTCCCCCAAGCTTTTTTAATGTAACATTTCATCATAACCATTTTCTCATATAATTAAACACTTTTTTAACAATGTGAACTTTAATGGCTACATAGCAATTTATCACAATTTAAAAAATATCATTGAGGGAATATCTTTAGTTTCTGTCACCTAGAAAACATTCTCCTTTCTTATGATAAATTTCCTTTTACTATTAATTTTCCTTTACTCTCAACTCATGATTTAGGGTGGTGTTTCTGTTCTAAATTCCAGAGGAAGATCTTAGTTTAAACTGATCTAGAAATCGCTGCTCCCTGGCCACAGACTTGTTCAGGGAAGAACATCTGAACAAACTGAAGTCAATGTATTGTAGACACAGGAATACTTTTCTGGGGGCTGCCACATAGAAAACCAAGCAGCAGAATGCAATCTAGAGGCAAAGACACGCTGAACTCTTGACAGCAATTTTAAAATCTGAGTCCATCTCATTCTGAAACAAGCCCTTCTTCTGTTCTTTCATTTAAAATTGCATTAAAATGCTACAGATAATATCTCAGCAATCTACCTTTGTCCTCATGCCTGACCACTGCTTTAAGACTGGGTTAATATTTCAAAGGGCAAGATCATTCTTTAAATCTTTTGATGCGTGCTCCCAAGATGTTTTCAAAATGGTTGGTAGTAATTTTTATTTCCAACATCAGTGGACAATAATGCAATTCGTAACTAGAGAGAGAGAGAGAGAGAGAGAGAGAGAGAGAGAAATTAATTCATAAGCGAGAAAACAAAATATTTATCTTGAACTTCTCAAGTAGTTATTTATAGAATGTACTAAAATTTAAGTTGGAAATGATTTGCATATTAATAAGTAGATAAAATGACAGAAAACAACCTATTTGAGGGCAGGTTAATTCCAAATATTTTCAACATTAACGACGTTTAAATGATTGTGAATGGATGAAAATTAGTTCAAAAATATTGGGAAATATAAAAAAAAATTAAGAATATGTAGTCTAGATATCTAACAGATGTAAGCCAATTAGCCAACAACTTCCCAGAAGCCAAATGCAATCCTTGGAATGATCATTTCATAAAATTACTTGTTTCTTTTAAGCATTTGATTTTACTTGATTGTTTTGCATTTTGCCTCATAATGATGGTCTATGCAACATTCTATTTGGTTGTGTCCCTAGGCCTGTTTTGAGCACCAAATGATAACCAGGCAATTAAAACTAAATAGCTACAGAAACAAGTATTTTGCCAAATTGGTCATTTGGAGGATTGCTTGTTTGGTGACTTGGCTTTTTAAGAACTGGCTTTCAGCAAAATGACCAGACACAGGTTGAGTAGGTCAGTTTTTACTATTTTAGATTCTGTGAACGGTCTTTGTTTATGAGGGACTCACTAAGGAGTTATTTTTTAGGTCCGCAAATGACCACATCCAAACCAAGAAATGGGTATGAAGTAATTTCTAAAGTTCCATTCCAGGCCCACAAGGACACTGTCCCTCCCAGTCCCAAAGAAAATGGGACAGACAAGTCAAAGACACAGTGACAAAGAAACTATGAAGGATCCAGGCATTTCTGTGGGGAAAAGCATTCAGAGGGACGTGACCAAGGGGAAGCCAGGAGCTCAGAAAGCACAGGCTGGCACGATAAGGACCAGCTATAAAGATTTCCCGCACCTCACACTGTTACTGTGAGAGGAGGTATGGAGACACTCAGAAGTATGATGCCTGCGACAGGTTTTCCAGATGCTCAGGCTGAAGGAGATGCTTGTGGAAGGGATTCATCGAGAAGATGTCGCAGGTGGAAGGGATTCATCGAGAGGATGTCGCAGGGGAAAGGGATTCATCGAGAGGATGTCGCAGGGGAAAGGGAGTGAGGGAGCAAGACAGACAGCAGGAGAACGGTAAGCGTGGGTGTCGGTTCAACTGGAGTCTGGCATCAGCTGTTAGTGCCAGCCTGACCCGAGTGGCAGTCCTGGCACCAGTCTGTTCTTCCCGAGCACTCGGCCACTGCTTGTGAGCTGCTGTAACGCTCCAGTAAGACGGACCTCACCAGGAGCAACTGTCCGCAATGGGAGCAGCTCCGAGCTATCAGTGGCCATCAATTTTAGGAGGTGGGCAGCGAGCTCGCTGTCCAAGGGCATCTAGGAAGGGTGCCACCAGCGTCTGCTGCTACACGGGTTTCATCAGACATGACGCATTCTCCTCTGGGCTCTCTAAGTAGTATCAGAAGTGTTTACTAATTACTCTTTGCTAACATTACTTTTTAACTGCTGTATTACAGCTTCTCAAACGTTTTCATTGATGTATTTCTGAATTCGTATGAGTGGGAGTGGACACTGTGAAGCACAGGTGACCTGCTCTCTAGAAGTCTGCCATTTCTTTGAAATTCTGTGTTTCATCGCTAAAATTCAAATAAATTTTGTCTCCTACTCCATATATATTTACACCAATTTGGAGGAGAAAACATGTGATTTATAATCACATGTAATATATAAGACAAGTTAGAATATTTAACTTGTTATCAAATACTTGATTCGAATTGATGCTTCTGGAGGATGCCTAAGATCTGTTCTGTGGCTTACTCTTGGCACCTGTGGATGTTTACACCCATGTTTGTGAAGCACAAGGCCGGAGTCTGTAGCCATCCCTACCTCTTATGCATTAGGGAGTTGGTAAGTTAAGGTGGTGAGATTGTCTCTAATACTTTAATGCATATTAATAGCAGAGCACAACTGAGACAATGCTGACCTTCTTAATTGTCACTAAATCATGTTGTTGATGTTAGAGCTACAGAATTGTTTTTCACTACTAGGTGTATCTAGCACACTGACTTTTTAGATGTACATATTCTTTTCCCCTAAATGTGTTACATCATTTGCTCCATCATAGTATATTTAGACCTATGTGGTTATCATCCTTAATATATCCTGTGATTGTTTACTCGAACTTCACTGTGACAAATGCTGTGGGACTACAAAATGATTTTAACCAATCCTATTTACTTTGTGGAATGGCAAATGAGCTGAGTTATACCACAAAGTGCTGAACTGGATTTGAAGACTGGCGAGAAGGTTCATTCTGACTGGCTGCAGAAGTGCCTCATTTCAGTTTACCACTGACCAGCAAACAAGTAATGCAAAGGTTGCATGAAATGAAGATACAAATAACTGACTGGAATGTCTCTGCAAAGCCACCCTCCATTTCTTAAGGAGACATGTTCATGGTTTAAGAGCAGACATCCCGGAGGTACTGAGTCCTGCCCAGTGACAGTACCCAAGAAATAAAGGTGCTTCATCCTTCAAGTTGGGGGAGAGGCCCCTTTAGCACTTGGCTCTCTTCTTACCAATGGATAAGGTAATTCTTTCCATGCTACAGGTGATGTTCAATTTCTTACTGCTACATTAGGCTTCTCATGGGCCTACCACACAGTCAGCTTAACTGTCAGAGATCCTGGGTGAGCAGGCTCACTGTGGGGCCAAAACACACCGAATACACACACACACACACACACACACGTGTATGTGTGTGTGTGTGTGTGTGTGTGTGTATTATTCCTAACAAAGAAAAAAACAACTATATAGAAAAATTCTAAATTATACGTTACAGACTGGCTCCACCAACCAGAAGACTGGTCCTTAAGCTGGCCAAATGCTAAATAATCAGTGTGAATTAGCCAATATACAAAGATTCAGTGGCCACTTAATTAGGAACAGAACTCTCTAGATATGAGTAAATTATTTTATGTGGCACAAAGTAACAGTTGCTACATGTATATTGTATGAATTGTTATATTTTCCTGTGTAACTCTACTTTAGGAAGAAAATGTTCAAATATGTTTTTAAAAAAATGCATTTACCCCAGACTGCAGTATATTCTGCCTACACAAAGTGAAGGATCATCTTTACTTTTAGTCTACCAACTGATGCCAGGCTATTATTATCAGGAAGTCCCTGCCGCCAACCAGAAGCCTTGCAACTCCCATCCCACGGAGCCCAGGGCAAAACCTCATTTTTCAAAATACATCTCCCGTCTATCTTTTCTCTTCCTCTGTCTGTCATGCTCTCTGTCTCTCAAACATTCACAAATATATCTCCTTAGGAAATTAGATTTAAATCTCCAGTTTTTTTTGGATGAAAATCCCTTTCTATAGAACTTTCATAGTTTATTAAAAATTCATCAATGACAGGTCTGTTTTGTATGTATTTGTGTATTTATGCATTAATCTATTCATTTGTCAGTGATTGTTTATTCTAGATGTAATTTAGAATCAGGTCAATAGTTGTGTATGCTGTACAGTTTCTTTTGTCGACTAAGATAATGTACTCATTTCTTGCATTTCATTTGTCATTTATTTGCTTTGGGATAAGAAGTTATTATGTACCCATTTACTACTAAAAAAATAGTCAGGCCTATTTAAGATAATTATAGATTACTCTTGGAGGGTAGGGGCATAAAATGATCCAATTATTCTGTTCTTTAAAATTAATTGTACCTATGTGGTGTAAAAGAAAGTATAAGTAAATGATTTATAATTAATTCTTCAGGCACATTTCAAGAGAGACTAAAATAACTAATTTGATACCTGTGACCTCTTATGTATATTGTCTGAGGAAATGTATTGAAAATTCTTAGCATTATTTTACAGGATTAACTGATTTTATTAATAGCAAAAGTATATGAAGATTTTAAAATATATATGTCAAATTAAATAATTTAGAAAAAAGTAAGTCATTAGAAAATTAATTTTCCTTTCTCAAAAAACTGATAAGCCATATTTACATGTGGAAAGAAACCCACTATCTGGGCCACTTTATTCTGTTTGTGTAGAACAGTGTGGACTACTTTATTCTGTAGCCTAGAAAATCGTCCAATAATACAAGAGCTGCTCACTGCATTAAAACACGGAGACCCGCCAAGCACGGGCTGCTCATGACGATCAGTCTTGACGATTCGCACTCATATTCTACCCGAACATTCTGAGCTTTGTTCCTATCAACCATTTTTTATTCAAGTTTCATTTATTCAAGTATTAAGGATTTGAGCTTAAATTATCCAGTAACAACTTTCTGGCCAATGGTACTGAAACATTACCTTCTTGTATTTTCACTTTCATTCATCGCCATGCAATATACTCCTATTTTTAGTGTCCTAATGATTTAAACCATTTTAAGTGGTGTTTTTCTTTAAATACAGCTATTATTCCAGAGTTTTGCTAGCAAGTGACAGAAATCCAACACAATGGCTTAAGTGGAAAGAGGAGACTTCATTGGCTCTGATAAGTAAACCGTGAAAGAGGCTGCAGCAGCTGCACCCCGTCTCAGTCTGATCTTGTCCCCACACCCCTGTCCTCTCCAGTCTCTCGGTTCCTTGTTTGTACCAGCATCCGTGTCACTTTCTCCAGATTTGCTTGGCAATCAATGTGGTTCTGTAGCTCCAACATCTCCCCCTGGACTCAAAACTATGTACCTGACAACGCAGGGAGCCTCAGGCTGTACTATTAGCCTCTTATTGAACTTACATTGTTTTTCCTTTTTTGATTGCAATATAATTCACATAACAAAAAATTCAAAGTGTACAATGCAGTGCTTTTTAGTATACTCACAAAGTTGTACAACCATTATAATTTCAAAATATTAGATCACCTTAATGTTGACCTAATGTTGTGAAATTAGAAACCTTTTACAAATTAGCACACATTCTCCATTTCTCTGCTTTCCTCAGGTCCTGGAAATGACTAATCTACTTTCTATAGACTTTCTGTCTCTGGATTTGTCTATTCCGCACTTTTCACATAAACGGAATCATAACACATGAGATGGTTTGTGTCTGGCTTCTTTAACTTAGCATGCTGCTTTCCTCCATGCTGTAGCATACAGCAGTACTTCTTACAGATAAATAATATCCCATTGTGTGGACAGACCACTTTAGTCTACCCATTCATCAATTAATGAACATTTGAGTCTTTTTTTTCCCTTTGGCTATTATGACTAATATGGCTATGAACATTTAGATACAAGTTTTGGAGTGGACACATGTTTTTATTTCTTTGGGGTAAACACCAAAGAGTCGAACTGCTGGATCACATAGCGACTCCATGTTAAACATTTGAGGAATCACCAAAATGTTTCCCAAACCTGCTGTACTGTGTTACGCTCCCGCTGGCGATGTTCGAGGCTTCTAATTTTCCCACACGCTCACTAACATCTTGATTCTAGCTGTGCTAGTGGATAGGAAATTGTATCCCTGTAGTTTTCATTTGAATTTCCTTGTGGCTAATAATGTTGAACTCTTTGTTGTGTGCTTATTGGCCACCGAATATCTCCTTTACCCATTTTTATTGGCTGATTTGTATTTTTTATTGAGCTGTGTGGGTCCTTTACACATTATGGAAACTGGTCCCTTATCAAATAGATGGTCTGCAGTTGTCACGTGTGTACTTGAGAAGAACATGTATTCTGCTGTCATTGGGTACTGTTCTATAGATGGCTGTGTAGGTCTAGTGACTTACAGTGTTGTTAAAATCTCTTATTGTTTTTGCTTATCTGCTGTCTGGTTGTTAATTAGTTATGAAAGTGTAGATTTGAACTTTCTAACTATGACTGTTGAATTGTCTATTTCTCTGCTTAATTATCAGTTCTTGTGTCATGGTTTTTAGGCCTCTAATGTCTGGTACATTTCTCTGACCTTCCCTCAATTACCCAGAAAGTCTCTTTCAAAGGAAGCCATCCCAGAAACATGCTGAGCCTAAAAACTGTATTGATTTTCTGTGTTCCAGCCCATATTTGCTGCATAAGCGCCTGATGGATCTCAGCATAACCATGAAGTAAAAACTCAGAGCTCTGCCTGACTCCGTCCTATGAACTGGGTTAGAAAGATGGAGTGGAAGGAACAAAAAGAAAAGCAGGGTGGGAGAGAATGTAAATGCAATCTCATAAAAAGAACTATCTAATGCCTACAAAAAATATTCTTTGAGTATTGTGGTCATTGTTAGGAAATTTATGGCTCATGTACGAAATTAAAGCTATCAGATTGCTTTTATTGCAAGACAATGCAGGTTGTTAATTTTTCATGCTTGTATTATGCCCAGTTACTGGGAATAGCTCTCAAAACTACAGCCTGTTCTTTGGTACTTCATGCATTGTGCAGGGAGCAGAGCAGAGTCAGTCTATGAGCAGAGATTTTTTTATATATAAGATAGCTTGTATACTTGGGTATTGACCTTAAATATGTGCTCATTCATACGTCTGTGTCCTTGGCATTGCCTAAGCTTTTAGTCCAGTCTTGCATACAGATTTCTGTATGTTGGTCTGCCATGTGGTTTTTTTAATCTACCAGTTTTCTTCGGATCCTTTACATATTATCACACTAGAACTGGCAGGAATTTCAGAAAAGTCACTTCCTATTCAATCTTAGTTACTTCTCTCTTGATGTTTTACACAATGAAAGAAAAACTTATACAGCAGCTTGTACCCTACAAAATACATTATAAACCCCACCCTCTTTCCCTCTCTCTTCCCTCCCTTCTTTCCCTCTTTCTTTTTACAAGTATGGACAACCCAACATGCGCCAGGCATTGTGCTAGGTTCTAGAACACAAAAATGAAGAAAATACCATCCTGCCCTCTATGAGCTTATACCCAGAGGGGTCTCAAAAAATAGACACTAAGTACTGTAATCAAGGTACACACTGAGTACTATGATAAGACCTAGAGGATGGGTGTCATTATTTATTAAGGATTAGACATTGTATTGATAGGTGGTGAGAAGGTAAAGACAGAGGTTGCAGACAATTCTTTGATGAGTTTTGCTATAGGAAGGAGCAGATAAATTGTATTTTAATGGAGTCTATGGAGAGTTAATTTGGGTGACTGTAAGGCAGGTCTGTGTGATAATGGAAAAGACCCAAAAGAGGAGGGGAAATTGATGATGCAAAACGAAACGAGATTATCAAAGGATCGAAATCCTTGGAGAGGCAAAGGAGGACTGATCCAGGTCACAAGTGGAGGTGCCGGCTGAGACAGAGTCAGGAGCTGTGCTCTGATGAACAGGAGAGAAGACAGTTTCCGTGGCCACAGAAAGAGGTAGAGGGGTTGCTGTGAGAAGATAAAGCAGTTGGGCGCTGATAGGTTCTTTTCCATGTATATAGTAAGGTATTATCTGCCAGCGAGGATGGGAAGGATGTTGGGTAGTTTGAGGTGCACAGAGAAGGTAAAAAAAGAAAATGGTTGTTTTAGAGAGTAAGAAAAGTGAGTTTACTAGGTAAGCAGACTGTTTCACAGTTTTAAGTGCTTATTCAAGATCTGCTCTTAAATTTGAAGGAAAGAGTTAAAATGCAAAATTTTCTCTAGCATGTCCTGTCATGTATATGTGCAGTTGTGGAGTGAGTGAGTAGTTGGATTTAAAAACTGTAGGGTTTTCCAAAGTGAGCCATCAGAAAGAGGGGTAAGCCACGACGTTTCCATGGGAGTAGCTACGGTGGTAGGTCATGAAATGTGAGCTAAACAAGAAGGAAAGTGGAACGTGAGTGATCAATGTCAAAAACACTTGTCAATTCTGTTCATTTTGGCTTCAAAATCTTTCCTGTATTAGGTGGGTAGAATATAGCTTATTGGGGGCTTTGTTTAGTGACATCTGAAGGGGATCTTAGAATTATTTTAATAGCAAAATAAGAATGATTAAATAGAAACTTTCTAATAAGACCTATATTTTTATATGGCATAAAAATGAACTATAAATGATGGATAATGTGTTCAGATTTTCCTCTAATTCCTTCTGGATCTAAACCATTGATAAACTTCAATCAGTGAGGTTATGAGAATAGGTAACTGTGTGTTCTAAGTTGTTATGTGGTCTAAGATGGTGGCTTCTTGCTTTAAAGATATTATTAATAATCACAGAATGCTCCTATTCTCCGTTCCATAAATTAGAAATGGCCCTAAGGTGCTGAAGCTCCATTCCCCTAATTTCTGATCTCTACGTATCCATGCTCTCGTTGGTCCCAGTGTTTGTACCTTAGAATCCCCACTCTTCTGTTCTTTATGGTACATAGAGAAAATGCATAAAGAACCTTCCTCAGTAGCACTAGGAAACACCTTCAAGACAAAACAATCTAGAACAGAGTCAGCGAACCATAACCCACAGGCTAAATCTGGCTTGCCACTTGCTTTTATACATAAAATCGTATTGGAACACAACCATGCACATTCATTCGTGTATTGTTTATGGCAGAGGTGAATAGCTGTGACAGAGATCATATGAGCTGCAAAGCCTAAATTTACTATCTGACTCTTTATCAGAAGATAAAGACCTCTGGTTTAGAATAGCACTGTGTATATACCTCAGGTCTAATAATGGAAGGCACCATTAGTCTCTTTTCAGAGGTGACTACAGGGCACAGTCAGAAAGACAAGTCCCCAGGGCCCTAACTTGGCCTACACGGCTGTCCACCTTCAATGCTCTAACCACATTCTGATAGTTGCCCAGGGATGCTGGAGTTGCTGCTGCCCAGAGGGACTTTTGATGACCCTTGATAAAAACTAAAACTGTAGGCAGCATGTGGTAGTTTTCCAATTTATTTGAGAGACAGTGCAGATTTTTCTATTTTTATTTTTTTAACTGTTGTGTTTTTCTGTGTTTTGGGGTAGGGAGACATGAAGAAAATTGCGTCTGCTAATTTCCTTCAGTAAGTGACAAGAGTTTAGATTAAACACAAAAGACTTTTGCTCTTCACGGAGATGCAAAGTTCCCACCTTTGTCTTATTCATGCTTCATAATGTGAATGAAGTTTCCGGGAGTATTACGATGTTTCTTCTCACAATAGGTCTAATTCTGAGTGAAAGCGCTAACTGAAAAATCAGAAGAACTTTGTCTTTGAGTGCTCATGTTAATGACTGCATTCATCCATTTGAATTCCGGGTTTCTGCTGTGGAAATTCTTATCACAGTGGCCTGACTCTAACTTGTGCCCTGCTTGTAGCTTTGATTTATAATGTACTTCTTGTTTGCTAGCTCTTTTTAAACTACAAAATGGAAAGAAAATGTTTCAACAATGACACATCCAGAAGGTGATTTCTGGGGGCAGTCTTTGCTCTCTTTTCCAGGTTAGACATCAACTCGGGCTACGAATAACTGCGGCTTTTCAGGCACATTAGGGATTCTGGACAGGTTCTATCCAGACACCCTTGTGCCCCCCGCCATTCCACTGGCTGCATTTGTCTCTCCATAGACCCTTCTCGCATTACATTTAGGGGGAGTGATTTATTTTTAAGCTACAGCTTTCCAAAAGCTGTAATCACATGACTGAACAGAAATTAATTTCCCATTGTATCCTGTTCGACAGTCTATGGAGAATAAAAGCTAATCTCACTTATTTTTTCTCTTGAGTCCCCTTGAATTTTCATCAATTCAAGTTTTTATCGTACTGGTAAAAATGGAAAAAATGGGCATCGAGGTAGCAAAGAAAATAGTTGTAAAGGGAAAATAGATCACAAGGTAGAGTTTTGTTTTGTTTTTAATTTAGCCACAGGAGAAATTTTAAAAAAAAAGTTAAATCAAAATTTACCAGGCTTTAGGACTGTGGGGGTGAAGATTTGGGCAGTGTATTCATTTAGGCTCTACCATACCACATATGTGCTGAATTAAAGTAAAAACTGGGGAAGGTTTTTGAAAAACATAGATTTCCAGAGAGTTTTTCCCTTCTCTATTAGAGAAAAATCAATACATTATACTTAGAAAACTTTCTTTAAATTTCTTTTCCTTTTTCTTTCTTTTTTTTTTTTATGTTTATTGTGACAAATAGTAATATATTTCATAAGGTTTCTTTACCCTTCTTGGCTAGAACAAAAAGTTGATCGGCAATAAGACTGTGGAAACATTCACTTCAAAAAATCTGTGTCAGAAAACATGTATCATAATTGGCACAACTGAAAGTTAAAACAACACATATAAATGCGAAGATATATCATGCCTATAGATTAATACTGCTAAAATGCCAATACTAGCCAAAGTAATCCACAGATTCAATGCAATCCCCATCAAAATATCAATGTCATTTTTCACAGAACTAGAATAATTCTAAAATAAATATGGAACCATAAAAGGCTCCAAATAGCTAAAAAAAAAATCATGAAAAAGAAGGACAAAGTTGAAGGTTTATGCTCCCAGATTTTAAACTTTACCACAAAGCTATGATAGTCAAAATAGTATGGTACTGGCACAAAACAAACAAATGCATAGATCAATGGGACAGAATAGAGAGCCCAGAAATAAACCCATGCTTATATGGTCAATTAAACTATGACAAAAAAGGCAAGACTATACAGTGGGAGAAAAGACAGCCTCTTCAACAAATAGTATTTGGAAAAGCGAACAAATACATGCAAAAGAATAAAACTAGAACAGTGCCATATACTCAAAATAAACTCAAAATAAACTAAAGGCTTAAATATAAAACTAAAATTATAGCACTCCTAAAAGAAAACGTAGGTAATGAACTCTTTGAAATCAGCCTTTGCAATACTTTTTTGAATGTCTCCTTGGGCAAGGGCAACAAAAGTAAAAATAAACAACTGGGACTATACCAAATTAAAAATCTTTTGCCCAGCAAAGGAAACCATTGAAAAAACAAAAGGTAATCTACTGAATGGATGAAGATATTCATGCATCATATATCTGTTAAGGGATTAATATCTAAAATATATAAAGAATGTATACAATTCAACATGAAGGAAAAAATTTCATTAAAAAATGGGCAAAAGACCTAAATAGATATTTCTCCAAAAATGATGTACAAATGGCCAAGAGACACACAAAAAAATGTTCAGCATTACTAATCATCAGGGAAATGTAAATCAAAACCACAATGAGATATCACCTAACACCTGTCAGATTGGCTATTATCAAACACAACAAATAACAAGTATTGGTGAGAATATGAAGAAAGGGAACCTTTGTGCACTGCTGGTGGGACTGTATATTGGTGTAGCCACTATGGAGAACAGTATGGAGTTTCCTCAAAAAATTAAACATATAATTAAACATATATAATCCAGTGATTCCACTTCTGGACAATTATCCTAAGAAAACAAACACTAATTAAAAAATATATATGCACCCCTATGTTCACTGCAGCATTGTTTGCAATAGCCAAGATATGGAAACAACCTAGGTGTCCACTAATGGATGAACGGATAAAGAAGATATTTTATACACACACACACACACACACACACACACATACACACAAATGGAATATTACTCAGCAATAAAAAATAATAAAATCTTGCCATTTGCAACAACATGGATGGACTTAGAGGGCATTGTGCTAAGTGAAATGAGTCAGAGAAAGACGAATAACATATGGTCTAACTTATATGTGAGATCTGAAAGACAAAACAAATGAGCAAGCAAAACAAAACAGAAACAGACTCATAGAAACAGTGAACAAACTGATGGTTGCCAAGGGGATGGGAGAGGGAGGTGGGCAAAAAGGGGAGGTGAAGACGTATAAATTTCCAATTATAAAGTAAATAAGTCACAAGGATGTAATGCACAACACAGGGAATATAGTCAATAATATTATAATAACTTTGTATGGCGACACAAGTCACTGGAATTGTCATGGTGATCACTCTGAAAGGTACGCAGATGCTGAATCACTGTGTTACACACCTGAAATTAATATTACAAACATGTCAACTATAATTTAATACAAAATAATTAGCATGAATGATCGTTTGGGATTTAAGAATCATCTTTAAGATACTTTAAGATAGTTATACTTTTCGATGAAAAGTTTAGGATCATGTAATTTATTTGTTTTTATGAAAAACATCTATCCCAACTCAAGAATTTTATTTACTTAAATTAATCATAGACTTGACAATAAGAATATAGATTGTGGGAAGATTTCTATGACATAAATGGTAATTCACCTTAAGTTAGGAAGCTCAAATTCAAGTGAGACTTGTTTTATCCAATGAAAACATCAGAAAATGAGATCTAAATTCTCAGTCCCCTCAGCACTTCATGATCTACCCAAGATTTTAGGCTGTTTTAATGCTCAGAGAATATAATCACAGAAAAGAGTAATGTGATTCTAAGTAGACTATCACTAATACTATATTACAGCTATAATTACAAAATGATTTGATTATAATCTGTTGACATCTATTGATCATTAATTAATATTGATATATTAATTATATCATCTAATAATTATTGAATGTTTACTCATTGCCAGGTATGGAGCCACCTAACAGAGATAGAAATTTGAACAATATGTTTCATCCATCCTTTATCCTCAATAAGTTTAGAATCTTTTTCTATGATGAGGATGAATTAACCAGAAGACCAAAAGAAGTCAAAATATTTCAGTTCTCAAAGTAATAATATATTTCTGATCAGGCAATAATCAATTAAACAATAATTCCAGCAGTTAGGCAATACTTTCCCTGAAATAAATTTAGTTTTTCACAAGGTATTGTAACAGATCTGGATGTGGAGAAAAGTGGAACAATTAATAGGTACGGCACTTGAATATTTATTGTGTGCCGAGGAATCATTTGGATGTTAAGTGCAAAATATAAGCAGGGATTATAAATACGTAAAGGGAGACTGGTGCAGTAGAAAGGTCGACGGACTTATGTAGTTTAAGGGGTCGGGTAATTCTTCCTTCTCCAGAAGCGTAGGCTACTGCAAGGCAGTGAGAAATCAACAGACTTGGCAACACAAGTCTGGATCTGAGACATACCAGCTGGGGGACCTTGGGCTGCAAGTCACATACTTTTGAATCTGGGTTTTTGGATTTTTTTTTAATAGTCAAATAGTATCTACTTTACTAAGTTAGAGACAGAATGAACAGCTATAATAAGTAAAAACATTTGTAAACCTTAAATTGAAAAGATTAATATAAATAATCAGTTTGAAGATATATTATGTATCTGTAAATAGAGAGACATATGTGTGTATGTTTTTTGTTGTTGTTGTTGTTGTTTGGCACAGTCTTTTACAATGCACAAACATTCCTTCTTAATCTTTTTCCATTTTCTCCTTTCCTCTGTTTGGCTAATTGCTTTGACTGATGACTGCTAGCTGCCCCTTTCCTTCTCTATTTTTTATTATATTTGTAAGACAAAATTTGAGATTAATTATGACTGATAAACCTAATCATGAGGTTAAGTAATGAAAGTAAAGTCTTATCTTAATGTAAATTTTGGTGCGGTAGATATCTCAAACCTTAGAATCTTCAAATATATTTCTTCCTAATTCTCTCATATTAGGGTCTAAAAGTAAATTTAAAGTCCTACTTATCATCTTAATAATAACTTTTCCTCTCTTCAAAAACAATTACTGGTATTACAATACGATTTTTTTTTGTCAGTTCTTATTATAAATACAGAATATTTTCCAGATATTTTGGAATATTTAGAACATTTAAAGGGTTAGATTAGCTTTATTTTGCTACCCTGGGAACCAACCTCTGTACGTACCCTCAGCATTTTGCTTTTAACTCTATTACGGCATTAAGTGTTCTTGTCTTGTAAGTTAAATGCTTATCTTCTCCCTCCTTCCTTCATCTTAAAAACTTACCCAGTATGGGAATTAAGTTCTCATCCTCATTTAGACCATCAGCACTAATCCTAATGCCTGGCAATGATGTTTGTAAAACAAACCTTTTTTCTTTTCTTTTTTTTTTTTAATATAATATCTATCTGCAAGTAGCTTTTCAATGACTTTTAAAAAGTATTTTTATAAATAGGGGGCTTTTTACAACAAGTATATGTGAATGTTCACGTTTGATAATCACGTTAGACTTGCCAATAGCTCTTGAATTCTTGTTGGGTTTTAGCAGAAACAGTAGTGGATTTACAGTGACACGCTCATAATATAAAAATTAGTTAATTTTGTTAGCAACCTTGAGCACAGATAATTTTAGGGCTATGACAGATATGCCATGTTATAATTTTCATTGTAAAAGAATATTAAAGTGAAATCTACAAAAATCCTAAACTACACACCTTATTAAATGATCTAAAAGTTTATTTGAATTAAAAAGCATAGTGTATTATCAGAAATGTATAAATATCAGTTCTGTTTAAACTATTCTGTAATATACTTTAATCCAAATGAACATTTTAACATGACTTTGGTGAGGGTGGTCTTTACAAAATTATTTAAAAGTTTATTTGAAATAATAAATGAGCATAATAATCAAAAAAACTTAAGCATGTAATTAAGTGGTAGGAAATGTACCGATAGCAAAAACTGATAAATCTAAAAATCATTAGAACAGATTAGTTCTGTTCTAAAATAGAAACAGAAAATAGTGCCATTTCATTGTACTACTATATAAACGAACAGGTAATAAAATAAAACATAATCCAAAAATTGAACCAAGTATGGCAGCATATAATTATATGTTTACTATATTAAAAAATGCTTCAAATTAATGGGAAAGTTTTATATTTTTCTTCATAAAAAATTCTGTAAAGATAATTAAAAGGTAAATAGAAAACTAGTAAAAATGATTATGGGATATATGGTAGCATAGAATTAATAGTTTCAATATATAGGAGCTTTGTCACTCAATAAAAAAATGATGACCGCACTAACAGGTCAACAGGCAAAGGGCAAAACAGGAATTTCCAACAGAAGAACTACAAAGATGTCATAGATTCATGAAAGTGTGTCAACAGCACTAATATTTAATACACGACAATTCACTAATTGTTATTTTTTGCATATTAACAATTTTTTAAAATTCATTTTGATTAGCTAGCATATATATATATGGAGAGTAGGTCTGCTGAGCATCTAAATATCATGAAGAAAATAAACTCTCCACCATTTCTTGTGACTTACAAACAAACAACAAAAAAATAAAAGTAATTTTTAAATGCAGTATCAACACAAATAAAGAAAAAAGAACAATGAAATAAAATGCTTGGATTGAATAGAAATAGAAGTATTTGGTTCTTCTTTTTTGGAGAGAAAATTAGCTTTATTTACCAAAATCTCTGAAAGTAAGCACTTCCTTGGCCCCTCAGAATTACATTCTTAGGAATTTTCCTTAAGGAAGTAATTAACAATGAAGGCAAATATTTGCAGATGTTCTACAAAGCATTGTTTATTGTGGAGGAAAATGGAATCTAGTTAAATGGCCCCCCATAAAGAGATTAAACAAATATGGTAAAGTCTACAATGGAAAACTACTTTCACTTAAAATCACATCATAGAGGAATATTTAATAACATGAGTATGGCTATATATGTCAATGTCTATGTATGATATAATATGCTATATGATGAGATATGAATAAAGCAGTATGTATGTGATATGATTTTTGCAAGAGGCTTCATTACACTAGGAAAAAAGCAAGTATAATGGTGGTAGTTATAAATGGGTGTTATTTTCCTCATACTATGTATATTTCCAAAATTTTCTAACTTAAAATAGATCATTTTATAATTAGAAAAAATCTAATATTTTTAAATAAAAATTAAGATATGAACATTTATTATATTACTGATTTTATCTTTGTTTTTATGATTGAGATATTTGTTTTTTTTGCAAAAGTTCAGAGACTGTATGTGTTCTGTTGTATGCTTCATGGCTTCCAAGTTCTACTTCTCAGGGTTTAGTACTACTAGCTACAGACAGATATATATAGACAAAAATACAGATACAGATATTTAGATATAGATAAATGTATAGATATATAGCCATAAACACATATAGACAGATGATATAGATGTGTATATATATATATATATATATACACAAATTTATCACCTTGTAAGATATTTTATAAGTTCTCATGTGTATAATTTGAGGGACAAGCAGAGTTCGGCCATGTGTAGATTGACCGAGACAATTTGCAGATGACTACCTTCATCACTGGCCTCAATGTTAGAGTCAAAATGACTATTATCCAGAGATGTTCCATCTGACTTATGTACTTCCCAGGCATTCCTTCAAACACAGAACCAATCTGTCCTTGCACATTCTACTCCTGAGTGATGAAGCCAACATCTCTCTGGGCAACGAGTGCCCACCTAGCTTAACCTCTTAGGCATGACCATCATATATCCATGCACTTGCTTTGACCGAGACTTTAAAAATGTTCTGAAGAAATTTGAATTTCTCTAGAAATCATCTGGAAGAGAATAAACTAGTTTAGACATTTAGTTAAAATTGAGTTAAACTACTACTCATTGTCATTTAAAAGAGAGCAATGAAGCTCTAATTGCATAGTACATAGGACAAAAAGCATTTTGGGGAAATAAAGAAAAAGGTGAAAAAACAAAGTATTTACTTATATAAAACTGTGTTTCTTACTGTCATCAAATTGTGATAGGATGCAGTTTTGTAAAGTTATCCATGTTACTGTTTAGTCACTCTTGAAAACTAGGGCGTTTTAGTGGGTATCATTTCATAAATGAACATCATAATTTCTACAATTCAGCATCTGGCATGGTGCATTCTCATCAGTGACTTGGCTGAAGAATATAATATATCTAGTAGCTTTGATTTGAAATCACCCAGATTATTTTAGCATAGCCAAAACAGATTTTTTAGAACACTTACATTATTTAGATCGTATATGTTTTAAGGGTTTGTTGAGAGCCTACTACAAAGCACCATTCTAGCCCAATACTGTCCATCTCCTTGGTCCAAATTCATGTCTTAGATTAGGATACCCTAGATCTTGCTGAAAATTCAACATCTTTAGCTCCCTGAAAACCAGGGCACTTAGCTGAATGGGGATACTGGAACATACTGTCAATGAAAATGATCAATTGGCTCTGAATCAGAAAAACATTTTCTCTTCAATTAATCAGTAATTGCTCTGGATTTTTCTTCATTGATCTTATATGGAAAATGTTCTCACTGAGCTAATGCAATGCCAAGTCTGTGATGTAAGATGCTTTTATTGCTTTGACTTTGTAGTAACATGAGAATGGCCACTTATGAACTCTGAAGGAGGTAAGCTTTCATAAGCACAGAGGATGCTCCTAATAAAATGGAAATGTGCTTAGCCTTATGTTAGGTGATGATGATGGCCCTTGATGATATCAGATGGCACTGAGTCACATATTTCTCTTTTAAAAATGGCCTTCCTATCCAAGGGCTGAGAGACCACCCAATTTTATAAAGTGTCTGCTGCATGTCGGGAACGTGAGCGAGGAGCTAACAGTGCAGACACGAAGGAGAACGAGACCCCTGCTCTCGAGAAGCTCGCACGGGGCAGGAGAGACAAAAGAGGCCGTCCTGATGTAATAAGAGCTTCGTTCTAGTTACAGACACAGGGACAGAATAGACATTTGCACCCGGGAAGGGTCTGAGGTATCCCCGTGGAGGTGTTGAAGAAATTGAGGAAAGAAAATAGAACGAAATGGCATGTCAGGCTGTGGCGGCCACCCGAGCAGAGCCACACCTGAACAGCTCTGCCTGGTGGAGGGAAAACGCTCTGCACGACACAGCCACCGAGGGTGGCAGTGCCGCCACAGACAACCCCGTCATCGCGAGGTTAACAGAAAAGCCCGCGCTTATCTCTGGTCACACACCAGCTGCATTCGTCCCCCTCTGTCGCTGAGTGCCCTCTCGGGGGTGGGTGGGGGGCAGTCTTTCCTCTGTGCTAAACCTTTTTCTCCAATTTCCTTTCTCCCCATTTTTGTACCGCATTTTGGGGGATGGTTGCTAGTTTAAGTTGTCTCTCCTACTCAATAGTGTTTTTTCTTCCATCTTTGCTGGAGGTTGAATCAACAAGTTCGCTGCTTCTTAATTATATTTTTAATCTCTAAAGGCTTGTAACAGAAAGTCTTTAGTTCTAGGCTGCACAAAAAGAGAATGTAAGAGCAGCACATAATACACAAAATGAAACCATTCATAATTGTTTAAAAAAATGGGAAAGCTAGCAGCTGCTCAATTCCAATTATTTCTGTTATCTGCAAAATTTCTCACAGAAGGCAAGGATAATCACTGAGCTCAGCAGCTTGGGAAATGCAGTCATATAAAACACAGACTCTATCACACTACAAAATAACAGGAAGCTGAGCCACACTTGAATACAGGGAAAAACTGAGAAGAGGGAGAAACAGTGTCTGCGGTTTCCTCGAAATAGCACTATGGCCAGAGGGCTTTCAGAATTCACCAACCCCTGCCCTGTCTTACTGAAGATTTTATTAGTCCCACTTAATAGAAGAAAGAACTAAAGCACTCAGCATGTTCAAGTTCATATAACAACTCAGCAGCTAAAATCAAGAACAGAATTCCAATTTTCCAGTTCCCAGGCCCATGATGTATTCCCCTGTGTCACTGCTCTTGTTTTTCTCACAGTGACCTACCAGATGGCAGCCACAGCTGAAGGCAACACCTGAATATTCTTGCGTCATGGCTCTTTACTTACATGAATTCCATGCGATACTGGAATTTCCTCTATTAATATGGGTATTATTTCTATCAGGAACATCTCTCCCTCCCCATCTTCCAGAAATACTTTTCTAATAATGTTTAATTTTTTGTAATCCTGAACTTTCAGATAATAGAATACCTTCCCCAAAAATTTATTTTTCAATTTTCTATGATAGATATTTGCCATTGTTTTCCTTCTATGGGCCAGTGAGTCTATTTCAGAGAGTTTGTTTGTTTTAGCAAATATAAGAAGATTCCTATTTAGCCTTTTCCAGTACTGTAACTGCTTCTAGATATTTGACTGTGTCTCAATTCTGGGTTTCCTGCTTCCATCTAAATATTCTCCATCCACCCCTATATCCATCCATCTCTTCTTTTGGCCAAATCATCACTATGTAGTGCTTACCACATGCAAGGAACTATTCTGGATGCTGTGAAGATGACAACGACTCAGATAGATGCCAAGTTCTGTACACCACAATCTTACGGCCTGATAGGTTAGCCGGCGCACCCATTCCTTAAATTACGCACTCATTCCACAGCTTTGTATTGAGCAGCCGGCACGCATGAAGGCCTGTGTAGGTAGCAGTGAACGCAGCAGATGCTGCCGCTGTCCGTCAGACACTACAACCGAGGGAGAAGCTGCCATATCACTGCTAGGCTAAGGCAGGAATGGAGTGCTAAGGGAATACATAGGAGCAACCTCTGAGGGAGACAGAAAGGCTTCCTGAAAGAAGAAATGCCTGATACCTGAAACATGAGTACGAGTTAGCCAGGCAAAGGAAGAAATGAGTGTTCCAGGAAGAGACATAAGGGTCCTGAAGAGAAAGAAGCTCATTACATTTGAGAATTATGGAGTATGAAGGACGGGGCTGGTGAGAAATAGGCTCCAGCAGAGAACTGCAGCATGAATGGATGCACCTCACAGTGAAAGCTATTTTGGTTATTAGAACTCTTTAAACGTCCTTGGGTGTTGGTTTTTAACGCCCTCTCTGTCTCCTTAGTAGAGAAACGATCAGACCAGTGATTCCCTAAATATTCTTAGGACCAGCAGAATATCACCTGGGAACTTGTTAAAAACGAGAATTCTTGGACTCTAGTGCAGAACTGCTAGATTGAAACGGGCGGCAGAGGGACTCACCAAGGTGTCATTCCCCAAGCCTTTCAAATGATTCGCATGCGCACTCAAGTCTGAGAACCATCAGATTACAGAGGAGCAAGGCTGAAGGAAGAGAGACTGTTTAGAGCTCGAGGCAATAACCCACGTAAGGCTACATAAGTAATTCCAGCGCAAGCTAGGAGACTCAGGTGTCAGATGAGAGGCACAGTCAACTGCCACATTTGTTCAGATGAAGTGACTGAAGCTGTTTTTAGGGGAGAGGTCATTTAAGCTGAACCTACAACTTTAAACTTACTCTCCTATGTATTCCTTTTTTCCTAAATATAGTCTTGATATTTGTTTTGAAAAAAATTTTAACTGTCACAGTACTAGTTTGATATAAACAGTGACTAATGAGTTATAATTCTCCCAAGTGAATAATTTCCCAATAGAATATTTTATCATGAAAAACTTATGCAGAATCAATTGACTCAAACTCTTGTATATGATTTTGATAAAAATTATCCAATAAAAAGAAATGCTTCATGGACCATTTTTGAACATTAAACCTCTTTTTTTTTTTTTTTAGTTTTTTTTTTTTATAATTAGTTTCGAGTATACAGTATACTGGTTAGACGTATAATTTATAAAATGATCCCTCTGATTGTTCCTTCTCTCCTCTGGTTTTCTACCTAGCTGATATATTAATGCTAGCTGCATTCCCTGTGCTGTGCTCCCCATCCCTGTGACCATCTATCAACTACTAATTTGTACTGCTTTAACTCTTCATCCCATTCTCCCAGTCTCCCAATCTCCCATACCCTCTGTCCGTCATCAGATGGTCCTCTATATTTGTGTCAGTTTTTGATTAAATTGTCCTTTTTGTTCCTTAGATTCTGCATGTAAGTGGAATCATATGGTATTTATCTTTCTCTGTCAGCATAATAACCTCTAGGTCCATCCATGTTGTTGCAAATGGTAAGGTTTCATTTGTTTTTTTAATGGCTGAACCATAACTTCTTTATCCAATCGTTTGTTGATGGGTATTTAGGTAGCTTCCATATCTTGGCTATTATAGATTGTGCTGTCATGAATATTGGAGTGCACAGATCTTTATGAATTATTGTTTTGGTTTTATTTGGATAAATACCCAGAAGGACAATTGCTGGGTCAAAAGGTATATCTATTTTTAATTTTTTGAAAAACCTCCAAATTATTTTCCATAGTGGCTGTACCAGTCTGCAATCCCACCAACAATATATGAAGTGAACCTCTTTTTTTAATTGTTCTTATATATCACCTGAACATGATAAGAAATACATTTATGGTTCTTCAAAAGAGCTATTTTAGCTTATAAAATTTTAGATATACACATACATAAACATATGTGTATATATGTATCTATATATTCATGAGCACATGCATATGTATAAATATACATATCCATTTATATAGATAATATTGTTGTCTTTAGCATTTATTTGATATTCATTCATATATGTTTGCCAGAGAAATGAACTGTAACATTAGGTGAACATAGCATTGTGTCTGTTTCCTTTTTTTCTTTCTCCTTCCTTCCCACCCTCTCTTCCTTCTTTCCTTCTCTACTTTCTTCCCTTCTCCTTCCTACCTTCTCTCCTCTTTTCCTTCCATCTCTTTGAGCTGTGACCAGATTACAAATCATTAAGGTAAAGCTATTTTCTTTTAATCACGTAACGCAGAATTAGTGCAAAGTGATATTTGAAATTGCATGCTAGTCTTTTTGTCTGTAGTCAAATGGAAACTTTGCAAATTTGTTCTTCATTTTCCCATATTTTCTAGCTGAACTGCCAAAATAAAATCTACTTTTTGCTCTTTATTCCATTAGCTTAGCACTCATTTTTATAGACATTTCTGATATTTTTTAATGCCTCATTATATCTGATTTGCTAAAAGTAACATCTGCAATATTTAATTCTAGAAATGGTGATACTGTGGTTTTGATGGCCCAAGTTAAAAAAAGTCTTGGAACTTAATTTTTGTATACGTATCATGTGTATTTTAATTTCTTTTCTTCTCAGTTTAAATGTTCTTGTGTAAATAAGGCCAGTGTAAAATATTCAGAAAAATCCTGCAAGGATTAATCATAAGAAAGCTGAACAAAGAGTAAACTTTGCCAAGTCTTTTAAGAAGCCAGCTGTGTGCATCTGCTCGTTAGCGTGTAGCACTATTCTGAGCTGGGAACTGTGTACACTTCACAGTGTACGTGGGCCATTTGTCCTGGGAACATATTTTGTGACTGCCAAAACTAAACAGAGTTAGCAGTTCCCATGAGAGGAACATGATGCTTCTGAAACAAAGAGAAAAAAACTGAGAAGAAGGGACTGCTCTCATTGTTCTGTGGGAAATGAACTGGAGAAAGAAAACAATAAATCGAATCAGCTTAACTACTTTCAAAACTTTTGAATTTAATGATTGTTAATAGTGACAAAATATTGCAGTATAGCATTTTTTATTTTGATATAGACCATATTTAGGGCAGGTTAAAGATAGTGTATGATATTCAATGATGTAGTATAATAGACTATGTTCTGAATAAAAGATTAATATTTAGTTTAATTTTTAATTAAAACATGGAATTGCTTATTGAAGCTAAGTACAGAACGAATCCTAGATTATGAATTATGTTACATATTGGTCAGGATTAGGTTCAGATGCCTACGGCTAAGACAAACAACCAATAACAGAAGAGCCCAGACAGCTGAGGCTTAAGTGAATGAAGCCCAGGTATGCAGTCTGAAGGGACTGTCCCAAGGCTGATGTGGCAGCTCTGTTAGGTGTTCTAGCCTCAGATGCCCAGCCTCAGGCACAGCTGTCCCTCAGCGCCTCTCTCCACCAAGGTGAAGGAAGCCCCTGCAACTCATGAATCCCCAACAGAACACAGGATTGAAGAAGCAAGAAATAAAGGCGTCCTCTCTCCTCCTCCCACCTTCCCCAGATGTGTGTACTTTACAAGCCGCACTTGTACTATACACATAATGTCACCCTTTTTTCTTATTCATAATTTTTCATATCCATAATTCTCATTGCAATTGCCCCGCCATTCTCCTTTGAATGAATGTTTCATACTTATTTAACCTTTGCCTTATTCTTGGATATTTTTTGACTCTGTTTTCACTTTTATAAATAAAATGCAATAAATATCTTCATAGAGTTTCTTGTGTGTTATTTTCAAATGGGTAAACCTTATACAATGAGAATATTACAAAAAAGTATGCAAACATTTTTACAGTAATTGCTGTATATTGTCAAATTGTTTTCTGAAAGGATAGTGCTGACTTACTTTGCTATGAGCAAAGTATGACTGACTTTATAATTGCTGGTATGTTCTCAAAGAGCACATGGCTAATTCGACAAGTGAAAAATAGTGCCACACCATTTTTTTCTAATTCTATTTATTGCTTATTATTGAGTTTGCAGACTTTTTAACATGTTGGTTTACTAAGTATGCTTTCTTTTGAGGGAAATGACTAATCATATTTCACACCTAGTCATTAGAGTATGTGTTCCAATTTTCCAATCAATTTATATTTAAAAATACAAACTTTTCTCATATTTGCTGTAAATATTTTCTAGATATTTTTACCATTTTTAATATTTTACAATAGTTTAGAATTTTTATACAGCTGAATGTTGATTATTTACTTAGCATTTCCTCTATTGCTTCTAGGCTTAGAAAGCTTAGATATTTATGAACTTACATATTCATTAGTCCTTCCTCAGAATTGATGAATACTTAATTTTCTTCTTTATGTGCACTTTAGATCATATTGAATTTTATTGTATGGTGTGTAATGTGGATTAAGCTACTTTATCTAATTGCTATTGGGGTAACCTAACACGCTTTAGAAAATAATATATTGTTATTTTTTACACCATATTCATGTCTTAAATGTTTATGTAAAATTAAGTCTATTTGGAATTTTACAGGTTCATAGTTCTTTATGACTCTATGTATAAACACTTCACTTTCCATTAGTATTGTTTAAATCATGTGCTCATTCATTATTCACTCTTGACTGATTCATTCATTCACCAAGTATTAACTGAATATCTTCTTTGTGCCTAGTGCTAGGTATAAAGCGGTGGATGTGATATGGTTTTGGTTCTTGTAGAATTTACATATTTTCATTTGAATAATCTAACTATATAGATTACAGTTCACAGGAACATGACCTTGGACAAAGAGTTCCGTGACGAAGAAGTAAGGATGGCTCCAAATTTACACATCACTTTTCCAGGGATTCTACTTGGAAAACATGTCTCATGTCATGTAGTTGGACGGTAAATAATATTATTTAATAAAACAGGGATATGAGTTGGGAGCAATTTCTTAAAAGAAATTTAAGCAGATGGAAGAGGTGAAGATGAAAGATGAAAAGATGTGAAGATGAGAGATAAGAATTAAGTTAATGCGAAAATTAACCTATCAAATGAAAGAATTAGGGCACTGGCATTAGGTCATTTTAGACTCTTGGATGGGGAAAACTCAAGTTATATCCACATTTTTTCGATGTTATTTAGTATTTTGGAGTGTTTTCTACTAACCAAGAATTATTAGGCAATGTAAATACCCTGAGACTATTTCTGTGAATTTTATTCAAGACTGTAATACTCATTTTATTACTGTACCAGAGACTAGCAGTTCTCTAAAATTGCTTATTGAGCTAACTGTATGAAAATCAAGTATTTTTCTTTTTATTCATGTTCACTGAGTATGGCACAAAATTGTTCTTACAAATAACCTCTGCTTTCAATGAGTTTTAGAAAAATATAAAATAATCACAATTTCTTTAAACCAATATTTAAAAAATACCTTTACTCTGAATTAATTCTATTTTCAGTTAGATAGGTTTTTTCATGCTATACAATTCATAATTTATTACTTTATTAAGAAAGTGGTATACTATCTAAATGACTGTGAATCATAGCAGGTGATTATAAACTAGTCTGTATTAGGGCATGATTATGCTGTAATTAAAAATTATTGACTTTTGGATTCTCTCTTCAATAATGACTAGATGATACATTTCATTAACATGGTTTTCTTTGAATGTAGATGATTGCTAATTCATTGAACCGCTGCCTTCGTATAAAATATGACATTAACTTTAGACAAGGAAAAAAATAGGAGACAGTAAACCTGTTTCTTGGGAATTCCCATGGGCCAGGTATGTCTGCTATGCATCCAGGTGAGAAGCCCTTAAAATCACATCAGTGTGTATCACAGTGTAAATATGCAGCTGTTAGCCATTCATCTATAAAAGGAGAATGCCTCTTTGGGAGAAAAAATGTTATAAATTCAAATTAATTTATTCAGTGTTCAAGCTCAGTTTTATTTTGATATCAGTGGAAAACAATTTCGAGCTCACTGAGAGTTATTTTGTGTTTTTATCAGTTTATCTTGACTCAAACTACACTTAACTTTAAAATCAAATTTCTCATTGCATTTTTAAAGCCCAAATTTGGTACATAAATTTTTAAAAGCCATAGAACTATCAATCACTCTGTCAGCTAAAATTTTTCTTTGAGAATAACACTATTTTTTAAGGACTCTGTAGGTGAGATAAGGCATTAGAGTGTTTTTATTTTCTCCCAAGTCTGTTCTTGTGCTTATGTAAAGTATCTAGATTTGCCTCCTGTTTCATTTAAAATGCATTGCCACTTAGCTTTTGAGATAACCTGGATCAGTCTCAATCAGATGGGAAGATGGAATTTTTAAAAAAGTTTACAGTGTTTGTTTATGGCATTAAACCACCTTTGTCATTTAAGCACTGGATTTACAATCCAGTGCTTCAGCCCCAGCCCATGTCTTCAGGATGCTCTTGTGCTTCCGGAGCTGTCTGGCTGGGGGAGCTGCCCGGCAGGCAGCTCTCAGTATAAAGAAAGACCCCATGTTCATCGGTGGTGGTGGAGGTAGAGGAGGGGAAAGATCAGGTGTAGGCGACCCGGATTTGTGCCACTTTTGATACTACGTGATGTGCAAAATCTAAACAATCTGCTGGCCAGGTAGACTAGCAATTCACAGGAGAGATGTTACAGACGGGGCATGCTTTCCAGAAAAGAGGCAGCGGAGAAGAGAGGGCATGATGGATCCCCACCTGGCCTGCGTCCTCAGGGCCAAGAGCCCAGCAAAGAGGATTTCCAGCAGCCGGGCAGATGGGCTCTGGTAGCCAGCGCTGACTAACAACAGACCGCACAGGAAAGCTGCCACGATGTGCTCAGACGGGGGACACGGCGGACCCGCTGGGGCTGCTCCTGGCATGGACTTTTAAAGGAGGAGAAGTGGGCAGAGTTTGAGAGGGAGGGATTTCTTCAACACAGCTCAGCTCAGACTTTTGCCATCATCTAGGGTAGCGGGCTATGAAGCTGGACGATCCTTTCTCCTTTTGCTCTCCCCTGTACTCAATATCTACCAAAAAATTGGTTTTCATGGACATTTTTATTTGTTTATCTATTTATCCCTTCCTGAACATTTATTGAGTGACCATCTTACACTATGTAAAATAACCAGTCTAGGGGACAAAACAATCAATAAGACACAGCTCTGCCCCAAGGATCTCACAATCCAGTAGAGGAAACAAACACAAAATGACAACCAAAAACATGAAGAGCAAGTGCAGTAAGTTGTGCTGACTGCAAACCAGACACGCCCCGGGAGCCCTGACTATGCCCTTCATACCCTGTGTTTCATTTTGTTGTCAGCAACAATTCAGATGCAGTTTTAGTGGCTCCAGGTCAGTGAGGAGAGTTTCCCTATCGCCTGAGAAAATAATTACTTGACTAGTTTTGTTTTTCATTTTAATATTTAAGGCTTGTAGGAGAGAGCTGAAATATATAATAACCATAAATATAAGTCTACATGACAAGATGGAGGACATCATCCCCCTAATCACAGAGCGGGTGTACCTGCTATAACAGCATCAGCGTCAGGGGATGATGACGTCCTCATTATAGTGAATGGGACAGCGGTGAGTAAGAAGTGGATGAAGGGCTGGAAGAAAAGAGTGGCAAGGGCCATGTGCATGAAGTTGCAAGGAAGTGTCGGGCACGATCTTTGCTCCTGTCACAGAAATTAAACTTTGGAGATGGGAGAAATGTCTCCAGATGATTTTTAAGAAGTTATGCTGCATTAAGTGCCTTATAAATCCTCTGAATGTCTCCTGAAGGCAAACCCATAGTAAAGATACATATGATTTTTCAGAGTTGTTGGAATGACATTTCCTTAATGTGAATCAGTGCCGCGATGAGGCCACAGGTCTGCTTAGCTGGGCGCAACCCCACGGACATCGCTGACTGTGTACTGTCTGAGAAGAAACATGGTTTAGAAGTGAGGACACCTGTGTCACATACCAGGGTCTGAGAAAAACGTTTTCTCTTTCTGGGCTTGTTCTCATGAGTAGTAGGATTTTAAAACCTCTAAAAATTTCAGCGGTCAGACGAGAATGATCTGGCAAGGAACTTGGGTCAAGGCTTCTCTGGCGTATGTGTTCTTTAATTTTAATCTTTTGAAATGTTCCTGTATAAGCACAATAACTGTACACCAAACACTCAAATAGAATCTCTGACAATGTGCCCAGAAGCTAGAAACAGCCAGCTTAATACAGTGTCCTTTGTGGAAACTACTAAGCCAGGCTGGATGTTGCCATGAATAATGAAAGATTTGGGGGCTTAGTAAAAGAGACATGTTCACTGAGAGCCAAGCTCTGACAGACCCCGTGCTAGCTACTTATACTGTAAAGTGCTTTACTTAACATCTCATTTAATCCTTAAAACTAGCTACTCCATCAGGCTGGAGACACATCCATATTTTGACAGATGAAGACATGTCCTAAAGTCCCAGGGCTCATAAGATCAGAGGTGGCACTAGAACACTGCCTTATGATCATCCAGCCAACGTTCTGTTTCTTTTTCCCCACCCTATTACAATGCTTTTCAAATAATAAGGCAACTTTGTCAGTACCTGTGATACCATCGAGACTATGAGCTGAAGGAAAAGTTCATTAAGATGCTACAGAAATCAAAATTAGCATTCACCCATGAGTCAAATGTTAGTTTGCCTGATGAAATGGCACATACATTTTCTTTATGAAACAATATGAATAATTCAATATTATGCAATCATGTGTAGACATCATGCTTACAGCATAAAAACAACATTTTCACGTCATCCACATGTAAAATTATTTTAGAATTATTCTTGAACTTATTCCAATGTATTACCTTAGATGAACTCGCAGTTACTATTTTAAAAGCTGTACAACCCAATCAGTAACTATGTAGAGCAGTTTCCTCCATTACCATTCCGAGATGGAAGAAAAAAAGTTCTGTGATTCGCCTGTGTCTGCAGCTGAGCACAGTGCCCAGAACCGGGTGATGAGTAGTGCTTCCTAGCGGCAGAGGTAACGGCGGGATGGGAGTACATATACTTTTGTATCAAGTTCTCTTAAATATATTTACAGTAATTGTCACTGAGAACAAGTAGGCCTGGTAAATAGCATCTCACATTAGGCAAGTCTTTAAGGGTGCAGGCTCTGAAATCGGGTGCCTGTGTGCAGATCCCAGCTCTGAGATGCACAACTACATCTTAGGCAGGCCTGATGTCTCCTGTCCTCTGCCATGGGCTGACAGTGGAACAGACCTCTCACAGTGCTGTTGTGAGGACAGAATGGCTGATGCCAGTGGAGCATGTAACTGAGTGACTAAAGCGTGGTAGGCATCAGTGTGCTTAATATTATTATTACATGAAACAATTAAGCCCAGATTCACTAATGCCCAAAGAAATGCCTCATGCTACACTATCATTAAAGATAGAGAAAAATAATTTCTAGGCTAATCCAAAAGGTCATGTTTTCCCCTTATTTTCGAAATCCCATTTCTGAAAATGAAACCACAGCAATGAGAAGAAAAAAAGGGATTAAAGTGTACTTCAGGGAATCATACACTTTCTCATTATTATTCCATTCTCACTGCTTTCTAACTTAGCCTCTAAGTTGAACTGAAACCCCAAGCCTCCTCCAATCTTTTGATCAACTTAGAGTTTAATCTTTTCCATTTTAGTTGGATTTGTGCTAAGAATAGACTGTGGAATTATAGAAGACAACTCAATTTTCCCTAAACATGGATGTATTTGAATTTTTTAAATATGTATTTTTTTTTTTTTAATTTCAGGGAATACAAATGTGCAAATATCTTTCTGGTTTTTATAAGAGAATAAAAAAAAATGCCTACCAAAGTGGCGTGAGGTTAAGTAAAAGCTCCATGAACAGAAACTACCAACCATGCTTCTGTGTTAGATGTAAAAAACGCTGTCATTATCTTTTTATAAGAACCTCACATTTGACAATGAGGAAATAAAGTACCCGAGGAAACATTTTCCTGACTAAAGCCTTTTATATAAATAAATATGTTGCCCTCTTCCTGTACCTCTCCACCAGAGTTAAACAATAGCCTCTTAGAAAGGAAATGATGTCAACGCCCTATTGATAAAAATCAGATTGGATTGAAGGAAACAGCGAAACACAATAGCAAACACACAGCTTTCTAGCGTCTGTAGTGTGTCATGGTAACTCCTTGAAGAGAAGTCAATTATTAAATTTAAAGCGTAATTCCATTATATCCCCACACAGATTTGAGTTTATTATGTTTTTATAGCTTTTACATACATATCTTTCAGCAAGGATGACTAAGAAATCCAGAGGAAAGGTAAAAAGAAATTGTCTTTGATAGAATTTAGAGCTTTAAATGTGCGTAACTCTTTTTATTTTTTAATTAAATCTTAAAGTTTTACTGTCATCCCAACGCCTTTCATAGCTATGTATTCAGGGAAAGGCTATTTCAGCAGAGTTTACAGAATGACTGGAAAATATCCTGAAGACCATTAATCAATTTAATGATACTGAATAAACGCTTGGCAGAGCATTCAGACTATGGATAAAAGATACTCCAAAGCACGTGAAGACAGATCCCTTGCCTGTGGCAAATTCACAGTGTTAGAGTTTGACGTGTTGCAAACTAATCTTACTCTCAAGGAAATGATTTCTCCTGTAGATGTTCTAGTTCTTGCTAAATGAATATATAACTAGATGGTCTGTTCTGATAGCTCAGGGGAACCGAGAAGTTCAAATCTCATTTTAGTCTTTCAAAGCAATGTCCTAATTCCTTTCTATTAAGTGTTCTTGTGCAAAGCATTTAGAAGAATAACTGTTACAATAGTAAAAGCCTTTATATATTTTGTCACCAACATTTCTATTTGATTATTGACCAGATGTGGTGAATATAGGAAGCTCTCTATTGTATCTTAATTTAAATATTTAAAACCTTTCATGTAAATTCTATAACAAAGCAGAGCCAATCCTGTCGTCATAGCCATCTTTCAGATAAGACAATGGTGTCCGCAACTGCAGCCCTGTGTTGTGAAGGGAGAATGTTGTTTAAAAGAGATGGTGTCATCAAGTCGCCAGCCATGGTAAGGCGCCATAATTCACTCCACGTCCCCAAAGTCCAAAGGAAGTGGGAAATGTTTTCCATGCTGGAACTCTGTTCTTCATTTCCTCTGATTTTGGAGGTCTTGTTTTAATTACAGACCAGGCAGCATGGAGGACTCAGTCCCCTCTACAATTTGAGAACTCGAGGAAACAATCAAGCTAAGAAGACCCCCATCTAGAGCTCCCTGGGCCCCTGGAAAAAGAAAGAAAATCCTCATTCTTTCCAGCAGTTGTAGGTTGCACGGTGTCTAAAACGCCAGTTCTCAAGACAAAATAGAATGGAATGTTGGTCTTTGAAATGACCTTGGAGATCACTCAGCTGGCTCAATGCTCTCTATAAAGAGACTGAGGTCCAAAATAATAACAGTAATAATAGCACATAACAACTTATTCTATATAACATTCTAAGTAGATTTAGTGTATTTACATAGTGAATGAATGAGCAGACTAAAAACATATAGAAAAACTTAATCCGTGTCACGTTCTGAGACTGAACTCAGTACGTTTTCTAGTATAATATCTTGCCTTTAGTCTCCTTAAATGTCTATTAAATCAACATATAATTGTTTAATTATAGCCTCATACTTTAAGAAACGACAAACATCGACATTAGGTTTATATCTCATAGTTAGTTATGGCTGTTAAGTTTCAAATGAGGAAAACGAACCTGAAATACCTTTCAACACGGTAACAAGAACACCGGGCGCGATCACGAAGCGCTCGTAAGGACCCTGGACTGGTTCCTCAGGTGAGGAGCAGCTCAGCGGACTGCAGGGCACACTACCTTCTTCGAGTCTGTTTTTTTGACTTTATCAATGTTTGGTTATTCATAAGAAATCAGCTTTCTATTATGCTACTATTATGATTAGTCTACAACCCTGAAATTCTTAGGAGAAATTTAATGCACCTGAATTTCAAGGAGACTTTTATAAAAAAATCTTTTCCAGAGACTTGTTAAATTTATCTCCACAGATTTTGAAACTGAGGAGTGACAGATTAAGGATAATTTTATCCAGAACGTTTAAAGTTTTTATCTTCCCAATCTCTATAGAAATGCCCCTGGACCTAAATAAAATTTACTTTTTTATAATAATCCTGTAGTAATTGGAAATATATGTAAATGGCAATCCAATATTGATTAACTGCAGAAAGAAAGAAGAGAGGAAGAAGGGAGGGAGGAAGGGAGGAAGAAGGGAGGAAGGGAAGAAGGGAGGGAGGGAAGGGATTAGAAAGCGATATAACCCAGTGCTGAGCTGCATTTCAGTTACTAGCCAGCCCTGTGATCTTAAACGTCAATCTGTATCCATGTCTGTGGGTGAGAGGCAATAATCTCCATCTTTGTCGGGAGGCTTAGTTAGTATAACATAGAGAGATTCCTGATACAGTGCTACTTGGCTACATTGTAGATATTCATAAGATAATTTTTTTTTAATTATTTATCTGCTACAGAGATTCTGCAAGAGAGCAAATAACCTCTGTGCATTATGGACGCTGGCAGAGTGGACAAGACGTAAAGCGTCACCCTGAGATCTTACTTGTTTGCAGATAAGAGTCGAAGGATTTCAGGAATGTGCTGGTGGTCACATGAACTAAGAAAAGCCAAGATTTCTAACAACTGAGCAAACGTTCTCATTTTAAAATATAAAACCAAGATCTACTCTGGCGGGGTGAGGGGGAGGGTGTAATCCACAGGGATACACAAGAGGCCGGTCAGGCTACCCCCAGGAAGGAACATGAGGGACAAACGTGGGACAGACTTAATTTTCACTTTACCCTGTTATAGACTGAATGTTTCTGTCTCCACAAAATTCATCTGCTGAAATACACCCCCTCGCGTGGTGGTCCAGGCCGTGAGGCCTTTGGGAAGTGATTAGGAATGGATGAGGCTACGCGGACGGTGCGCTCATGAACGGGCCAGTGCCCATCTGAGTCCTGGAGAATCTGCTTCTCCCCTCTGCTCGCTGCCACGTGAGGATAACAAGAAGTCAGCAGTCTGCAGCAGAAACGGGCTCTCTCACCAGAACCGGACCGTGCTGCCACCCTGATCTCACACTTGCATCTCCAGCACTGTGAGAAATAAATGTGCTGTTTACAGCGGCCTAGTGGATGATTCTTTGTTATAGCAGCCTGAACTGATGAAGAGTCTTTTATAGCTCTATATTTCAGTATCCATGTGTTTATGTTTTGTTAAAATTATTTTAATTGTTATTTTGAAACAAACAGAAATCAAAGAAAAAATGGCACGTAAGGATATTAGCACAATGCATTCTGAGCAATCAGGTCTTTTACATTTTGGAGAAAACTTCTATACTTTCTAGAGAATCAGATGAGAGTAGAAAAGTTTGCCAAATTCTCCACAGACATGTTTTTATGAATTAAAGTATTCCTATGTATTCAAGTACTCTAAACCTACTTTTTATCTATACAAACTATAATCAGAATCAACTGTGCAGTGATAATTCAACTAAGTAGCAAATATTTTTAAAATTCTATATGCAAAGCTCTTAGCTGTACCTTAGATGGCGAAGAACTAGAAGTGATAAAAGATCCTGTCGATATGGTTAAGATATAGAACTCTCTATGTTCTAGAGTATGAGGCAGTGGAGAAAACAGAAACACGCATTTCAAGGAACACGTAGGGCATTGTGTAACAGTTTTATAAATGTATAACATTTATAAATGCTATATGGTGTGGAGGAGGGAAAATTTTTTTGTGTGTAGGGACAGTTGAGAAAGTGTCTTTCAGAAAGGAGTTACAGGAACCGATACCTGGAGGGTATCTATGGGATAAAAGGCCTTTCGGACAGTAAGTCAGCTTGGTCGAGGGGCAGGGGCCGGGAAGCAGGCAGTGCTGAGACAGGGAAGGGAACTGGGCGTAAGGAGAAGGACAAGTGCGTGAGGAGACAGACCCCATCAGGAAAGAGCAAAACCAGATCAGGATTTGCACGTCAGGTTGAAGACTTTGACTTTTTTCTCTAAGAAAATGAGAGCACTTTAGGATTTTTCCAACTGAGTCCACATGTTCAGACGACAAATGTGTGGCAGCATAAGGCCAAGACTGGCATGAGGAGCAGCTCAGGACATTGAGACGGGAGGAGGCCATTGGGATGGTACCTGATTTTTCGCCTCCTTTATGTGAAGCGTGGCTGTGACCACTAGAGCAAAAGTAATAAAATGTGGCTCCACCCGCAGGATAAACCAAAGCAGACCTACCTCCTGCTCTTTCCCCAAATTTTGAATCTGGAATTTTTGTTAATACCGTAGAGAGAAACATGTGTCTTGCATTATTCACGATTGCTTTAGGTAAGGAGGTGATTCAATAGCAATCAGCCGGCTCTGTTAAGGGGAGCACGACCAGGATTATGCCAGAGCCCTTGGCCATCTGAAGCAATAAAAAGGGACCAGCTGACATGGTGACTCTTTAAAAGTTTTAGGGCAGACCATTCTCAGTATCCACATAATTCCAATTAAGGATGGTTTTTCCTTTGAAACTGGGTTTTTGTACAATGAAATATTGTGTAGTAAGCTTCCAAGGATAATTACCTAAGGTAAGGTCTTATTTACAGGTTCCCATTCTTCATATAAATGAGAGATCTTTCTTCACCTCAAGAAGCGAAGGGTTACTTCTGGAATTCTTTGGAAAATTATACCAGTTAAGTACGTGGCTTGCACTCTAAGAAATGCCCTTCAACTTGAAGAAAGCTTAAGCAGACCCTTGTTGGCTGATCTGCACAGAGTCAAACATCAGAGGGATTTTCCAATGGGCCTTGAAGGGTTCAGTATTTGCTTTAATTAGGAAGATACCTGAGTGTTTCATGGGGATTTTTCAAGCTATTGGAGTAAAACTAGAGTAAATGATTCTTTGGAGAAATTAACAATGTCACGAATGCTCCATAAAGTAACACATACTTGCAAATGGGAGTTAAGAGAAATAACAGAAAAGAAATGTACGTCAAAGAAAATTATATCCATACGTGTGTTTCTTTTACCAGGAGCTGTCAAAATAACAAATACCAAGGAAGACAAAAGGGAACCTATTTTAACAGGCTATCCATAAGAATATTTGTTATATTTAGCTGGGAACGGGTTGTATTATCAGTAGAATTAAAACAATTTCCAGCAACGTAATTTTTCTTGTTAGCAAGAAAGCCTTTGTATTTGAATTTAGACTATGAGCTCTTTAGTTAAGAGAGAAAAACCAATAAGCTCTTGAAAGTTGAGTATGCTCTTAAAGTCTTTAAAAATAAAGGCTACAATAAAAATCTAAGATCCCTTTAAGAAATAGATTGGTGTCAGAAGGTTCTAGTAAGGAATAATTTTGAAACAGCAGAAGGCTGAAGAACTTCGAAAAGAAAGTACTTTAGTGTGTATCAGCTTTCATGCCTGTTGGGTATTTTAAAGGACAGGGATCTCTTAGAAAAGTAGAGAAACTAAAGAAAACAAATGACCCTCTAAGAAGCCTGGGCAAATCTGGAGACTATGTCGCCTCCTGAAAAGATTTACATGCTGAGGTGGGTATTTCTCTTCTACCTGAGGCCACGTGGATCACAAAGCTGTAAAAATTTGGAAACCCAAGCTGGGTGAGCCAAGAGCTCATTAGAAGGCAACCCAAGGGGGCAACTTAATGCCTTGTCTCTGACCAGTTGGTGGTGGTGCTTAAGCACTTCCTGAACAAATGTGGAGAGAGTGTCTATGGATGTTCCTTCTACCAAGGCTGTGCCAAAGCACCAAAGCACTGACTTCTGGAGTCCAAGGGTGTGTGTGTGAGTGACTGACTTCGGATTTAGGAAAATGCCTTGAATAAGAACAAGATTTAAATTTGCAAAGGTTGGTAAGATATAGAGTGGATCAAAATTTTTACTTCTTTGAAATGTGTTCTCAGTATTATCATTTTATAATATACGTGTAATGTGAGTGAATGTTTAAAATAACTGCTGTTTTATATTATTTTAATAAAGATATTGGGTGGGTATAAAATAAATAGATATGACTCAAAATTTGATACTGTGACAGTGGTGCAAGGAAAAGTGTTCAATACCCACTTTTATCTGGTGGCAGCCACTCATATTCTGTCTGTAGAAGTTATGTAAATCGTTGCTGAGCCTAATAAGCTCCCATTTATGGAGACATGACAGAATAATAAGACATAACTCTGGACAAGCGTAAGAAATGAAAGTTGTTAGCTGTTCCATTTCTCTGAGGTACAACAGTCTGAATTGCAAATTTGGTCCTTTCAAGTATTTCACCAAGCCATAACTTCACCCCGAGGGTTTATCTCTTTGCTTTTAAGGGATTATTCGTGAAACTCAGGGCCCACAAGACTCATCAAGTGTAACACTTCACTCTGAGGGGCTACTTTTCTCCCAAGCCCTTTTTATTGATGTCATATTACCAACCTCTAAGCTTCCCTGGGAGGCATGTTATCGATGGTCTCATATTATTTTTGAAAAAAGTTAAATCACAGAGAAACTGGAAGCCTGTCCTAATTTGTAATATATATGTATTATATTGTCTCCTATATAGTATTTGTGATAAGTATTTGTCTCTTTCTTCTCACTTAACAAAATGCATAGCCAAAGAGACCAGGTAAAAGTGAAAGTAGGCAATTTAATTCATCACCATCAGTTAAAAGATGGCAAAACTGAGTCCTCATGAATTTCTAAACCATTTACTTGGATTTAGTTCTATAGGCTACCAAGCAACATAACAGAATTGCCATATGAAGAGAAACTATTTAAATGTTCTTCATCTTGGTAAAATCTAACTATGATAAAGAAGGGAAAATTTAAATAAAACTTTATTTTTGTTAACTGAATTTGAAACAAATTTGTAATCTTCTCAGGAAAATAAGTTGAATTATTTTGGTTTCCTGTCACGCAGGGTTGAATCCAGTTTTTGTCATATGCTGGCTTCTACAACGGGTGACAACTTAAAGAAAATACAAAGTTGCAAGTACAGAATTAGCTCTCTGTAAATATATATTGAGAATAATAAAGAATAGCAATAAACTCTAAATTTCTCAAAGGTTACAAATAAAGTACCAAAATGCCAGAAAAGCATAATAGTTTTATTCATTTGTGTCTGTCTCTAATATTTTTCTCTGTATTCTTTTACATTATAATTTTATAATATTTTCTCTAGAGAAAATAAGAAGATAATTTAGTGTTTGTTTAAGCATAGGAGAACACAATGTTTTTTCAAAAGTTTAGAAATTTTTTCTTAGCTCCACACATCATTATTGGTAATGTTATACAGTGTTGCTGTCATACAATGGGGAAAGATTTCAGGGAATTTCAAGTTTTGTTATACAGTGTAGTCACAATGCTCTTTGAAATGACAATCAAAGGATCTCTGATTGTGCCCTTTGACTCACGGAAGCCACCCCTGCATCTGGACAGTTAGCGATTACTGACCTAAATGCTGCAGTGGCCATGGACCACGTAAGTGTATCCCACTAAACCCAAACTCAAAGTGTCCTTTCAGCCAGATCCCAAACACGGCCTGCCTCAGGGGGCAGATGGGATGGAAAGAGACAACAACTTTAATCAATTATGGTTAACATGGCTTACCACTGCAAATTTCACAAAAATTATTATAACCTTGTGAACCCTGCCAGGGCTCTTTTGCAGAAAAGTCTGTGTAAGTGAAGAACTAAATCATGGTAAATTTGTCTCTGCTAAATTTAGCAAAATAATGAGCTACAGATTGATGTAAGATTTTAGAGTACTAATATGGGCAGAGATTAAGATAGGCCTTTTTATGTTATGTAGTAATTAATGATGTGAGTTGATTTAAGTAACATATGTACTGTATCAATATAAAGTGTACATGGTAATGTTAGCAACACTAAGAAAAAATTTTATAAATGAACAGTAATTTTTTTTTAAGTTTGGTAGATTCTAAATCCCCCCAATTAAATTTTAAATAATTTTAATATTTGCAAGGGATTACCTACAGCTGAGGTTGTGCAGCAAATGGCCAGTTATCTAATAAAATGTTTGAGTGTTTGACTAACCTAATGAGAAATATGAACACTTTTAAGAATATGTAGGTAATCCTGAGATGGTTAAAAAATATATACAAATAGCAGCTATCAAAGGTCTGAGTATATAAGGAAATATTGTTTGAGCCCTTCTGACAAGAGATGACATATACAAGAGGAAACCGGTTTGCAGGTGAAATCTTTTTGGCCACCATTTATTAAGTAATGGCTTCCAAGAGATGGAAAATATCAAATGTTTAGTGACACAGTGACCTGAAAATCATTACTCCAAAATAAGATTTTGCTCAGTTTTTTGTAATATGAATATAAACATAAAAATGTGTCAGACGATTATTTTACTAACTACTCTATCCACTTTGCAACTATCTACATGCTTGATTCCAAAGGTCATTAGTAGCCACAAAACTCTAATTTTTTTTTTCTGCCTGTCGCTCATTAACAGAACAGTGAATAAGACAGTTAAGTACTTAACTGCTCAGTTTTCTCGGTGATAATTTCCTTATTTTGGTTTATTTCCCTCAAAACTTCTGTCATTTTACCTCTGCGCTACCTCAGACACTAAGCATCTCGACATGGAGAGACTGCGTCGTGTGGGGACCATGACAGCTTTGGACTCAAACAGATCAGCCCTGAATCCACCACATGACCACGGGCAAGTTCCCTCACCTCCTTGGTGTTCAGCCTCCGGGTGGGTTAAACTCTACTTCAGTAAGAACACACACCTCCAATACAGCAACCCCTCTGCAGCAACCTCTGAGTGATTCTGTCTCTATGATAAATAAAAGTCATCCGAAGTATACTGATTAACCCAGCTGCTTCAGTTTTTATGGTATGGAAGTGAAGCTTGTTTACTGCAAGTCTGCGGAATTCTGTGATCTTTTTCACAAGTTTCTCCTGCTTAAACTCAATACATTATATATAGTCTTCAGGAGATCCAAATGCTGAAGCTGGAATCTCTATCGCTCTATCCCTACCCCTGTCTCTAGCTCTATATCTATTTCTGTTTTTCTCTTTTTTTGGAGAGAGGAGGAAAGTGAATAAAGAGAACATGGACATAAGAACTTTCTGCAGTTAAGAAGTCAGTTAGAAGGTTCTATTTTATTTTATTGCCAAACTTTGCACTTTAAAAAAGATAAAGGAATACTGTTCCCTCTGATTATTTGCCCCATTAGCTGCCAAGGGCAACATACTGTCAGAGACAAACAGGAAATGGTGGTCCACAGGCTTGCTGTCCTTGCCTGAATCTTCTTTCCAGGCCATATGTTTACAAACATGCTGTGTTCCCCATGACAAAGGCAGACCCAGGCACACAAGGACTTCAAGGCTTTCCACTGTGTGTGAAATGCTTTCATTAAAGAGCTGCTGTCAATTCTCAGACAATGCAGAGGAAGGAGAGGGAGTGCCAGAGACAGACTAGAAGCTAGCTTGGGCAGGAGGCTTAACACTTTCGGGACACGGACACACGGACACACACACACACCCACCCCCACCCCCCCAAAATGAACAGACACTCAAAACTGGAACTTGTTCTGGGAAAGATGGCTCAGTTTACACGGCTGTGACCTGAGCCAGAAGACAGTGAACTTCAGGGGTAGCATCTTTGCTTCTCGGACGCCCTGCAGAGGGCAGGAGGGGCAATCTTGTCCCAGCAGTCAGTGTGGACATAAAGGACAGCTCTGTCAGTGCCTATCAGTCCCAGGACTGTTCACTGCTACTTCCACAATGGTAAAACTGCCTCATACAACCCAGGAGGATGGACACCGCGAGATTTCTTTATATTTCAATCCCTTAGGCTTCCAACTCAGAAGTCAAGAACCAGTGGCACAAAAGAAAACCTCATCAACGACAAAACCACTCAAATCCCACATCTCTGCCTCGGTGCCTTGCCTGGCAGTGCAGTTAATTACTTAGAAGACTCCATCCTGGTGCTCCCAGGAGGGACGGAACTGCTTTTCCTTTGTTAGTCCTGTGCGCCCCACAGAGGCTTCTGCTGTGTTGCTCAAGGGTCTAATCCGCCCTCAGCAGATGTAAGGCTGGGGGGAGGCGGGGGCTGGGAGCTCAGAGGATTAGTAAATCAGTCTTTGCCAAAACCCGCCTAATGTACTGCATTTCTAGGACTCCCAGAGGGGCGTCCAATGTCTGCATGTGGATTCGGGGTGGAGGTTAAGATTCCCACTCTTTAATTTCAGGATGGGCAGGCAGGGGCAGACAGCTGGTAGGGAGGATGAGGCATGTGTGGGACTAAATAAAATTGAAGAAAGTCTTGAAAGAAGTATTTCAAGAATAAAAGTACAGAAACTAAACATTCCCCCGTATGCCTGCAGTTATTCAAGCCTTTGGCTGAAGACTTATCTTTAATGCATATATTCATTCAACAAACATATCAAGCATATATTAAACGCCAGGCATTGCCCTAAATGATGAAGATGTAGTGGTAAGTAAAACAGACAAGGTCCCTTTTCGAAAGCTTCATAATTCAAATCTAATGACTGAACATGAAGGAATTTGGATTTTTCAGTCAGCAAGATCGTACTGAGAGTGAATTCATCAGCTCTTTTCTGTAGGGAAAGCTTTAGGAATGGTGTAGGAGAGAAACTGAAGAATTAAATTCCAAAATCATTTCTTGGTATATAAGGGAGGTAGGGTGGGTGTGTGTGTGTGTGTGTGTGTGTGTGTGTGTGTGTGTGTGTGTATAAAAAGAAGATATGATATCTAGAGTTACTCCCAACCTTGTCATTCTTATCTGATGGGAACCAAGCACAGTAGAAAAGGCTGACTTTGGATTTGAGTGAGAATAAACAAAGCAGAACATTGAAGACGGCAGACTAAACTGATGTCTAAAGTTTGTAGATACTTTTAAAGGAAATGTAAGACTCTTATTAAGAAAATCAGCCAGAGACCAATATGCTTTGTTGTTACTTCTCAAATCTACCTCTAGCAATTCTCCTTACCTCAGGAATCAGGAGACTAAATTACTGATATACTAAGATGTGGTCAGAAGAAATAGATGGTTGTATCTCAGACTCTTTTCACAGTGAAAAGTGAAAACCCAGAAGAAAGCTTTAAAACTAAAAATATTACTGATTCAAGAAGAGTTAATTTAACTCTCCCTATGTTCTTCCCTACACTCTTATATATTACACACATGCATAAAGTGGAGAAAAAAATCCTGTTTTGTTTTTCGATTCAGGGTTAAAATGTTGTCCAATTACTTGATACAATTTTTTTTTTCGAAAATAAGCTTATCAATTAAATATCTCGCTAAAGAAGTATTTTTGAGTAAAGATAGCTAATGAATTATATAGAATATGTCTTACTGATTGCTTTAGGACATAAAACATGAACTTAAACCAATGAAGCTTTAAATTAGAAGTAAGGAACATCAGTCTTCCTTTTCCATTTACTTCCTGTGCAGACCATCCATGCATTGTGGCAGCTCATCACAGGGTTTTGCTTGTTTGTTTGATTCAAGATGTTTACATGTCTTGAGTCTTAAAAAGTAAGTATCCATTATCGAGATTTTGTTTCCTAAGACTGGACATGACATATTTCTTTTGCAGTCCTTATAGTTCCTGGTAGCCAGTAAGCAGAAAGTCCACACCTATTGACTGAATTAGTGAGTCAGATGGAATCACTGCGGTGAAGCCATTCTGAAGACAGGACAGTCAGCTAGACCATGGAACTGGAAGTTTCTTCTAAGCTAAGATTCCCTGGGTTGCATTCTTTAATCTCTGGCATTTTAGTCAAGTATTTTTATCTGAATCACATAAATAGAGTCAAACATAGCACATGGACCCTAAGAAATCTAATCAGTGTTTTAGTAATCAATTCTCGAGGAATGTGGAAAACGTGTAGTGTATAAATCTTCCAGCTGCTCTCTTTTGGAACTGGAGGTTTAGGTGAGTGGGTGTAAAAGGAAATAAAACACCATTGTAGAGGTTCAGACCTTGACAACTAACGAATAATTTATGAGAATAAAAAAAAAAAAAAGAATATGAGCCATCCCTTTGTGTTCCAAAGAAAACGCCCTGGAGAGGTTATAAATAAAGAATACCCATGAAAGCAGAAAAATTCAAAAGGATGCAAGCTTCACAATTTCAGTAAGAATTAACATGTTTTTATGTTGGCTTGTAATTTTTCTGCAGACGTTACTTTGAAAGTTTGGACTTATGCTATATCTTAGCATGTAACACATATCTTTGGTCCAATCACTGGAATTTGGTTAGAGCAGGCCAGCTGGAAAGCCCTTCTGGAGAGAAATCTTTATGTTTTCCCAAGCTGAGCATAATTTTTTTTTTTTGTTTTGGTATAAAAAAGATCGTTTGTAAGTCAATCCGCTACAGTAAATTTATAGCATAAATCTAGCTGAGTGTTCTTCAGGGAAGCAGTAGAACCAGCCAGATTAAGTTGACATGCTATTTCCTCTGCCTGCACCTGACACTGACTGATGTCAGCTCATGTCCCATCGAGTTTATATTTGGATTTGAGTAAATCTAAAGGCATATATGATCAGTTGCTACACACATTCAATCATTTGTGCTTTTCATTGGAACAGATTTTACCACGGAATTATTTCTATTTCTTATAAGGTGATTGGATATGACTTTGGAAAATGTAGTAAGAATAAAAACATTGATAAGAAACATTTATGCTCAGAAGGGAAATGACGAAGGTGTGCACGTCTTACACTCCCCTGTGGAGTTGTGATTAGTGAACAGTAATGCTGAGGGGCTTGGGCACTTCTGTGGCTGCTACTGCTGAGCCTCACATCTAGTTCTACCAGTGAAGTGAACAGAACAAAACACAACAGAAACAAAAACTGATCAACAATGAAAGAAAAACAGGCAAGTTTTCATTCAAAACTTTTCTTTACTAGTCATGGACCTGTGGGTCAAGGTTTTTCATATCAGTTTTCTTATTTTTATAGAAGAGAGAAAGATGGGATGCTAATAGTTACCCTTTGTATCATAAATGAAATTTTGTTTATATCACTAACAAGAAAAACAATTGGCATATACTTATAAAGTAGTATTATTCATTATTTGCTAAATACAGTTAGTAGAATAAGATATGAACTTGACGATTTGAAATATTATAGTCATACTTGCTTTCTCTAGACGAATATGAACTCCTGGTAGTAAATAAAACCCTTAACATCACGCCAGCATCCTACAATGTAGAAGAAAACTAAAGGTACGTTCTGTTGCTTCAGAAACATCATTGCTACCATGTCATTTAAAAAGGTTTTGGTTAGTTTTAAATATGCTACATAATATATTGGACTAGAGTAGGCCCTTAATGCAGCATGACTGGTGTCCTTATAAGAAGATGGCCATGTGAAGGCAGAGGCACAGGGAGAATGCCACGTGACAGCAAGGCAGGGGCTGGAGTGTAAGCCAAGAAATGTCAAAGATTGCTGGCAAACTACAAGAAGCTAAGCAGAGGGAAGGAAGAATTCCCTATGAGTTTTGGAGAGAGAATGGCCTTGTCAACGCCTTGATTTCAGACTTCAGACAATATATTTTTGTATTTCGAGGCCACTCCATTGGTGGTACTTTGACACAGCAGCCCTAGGGAACTAACATATGAGTCCCTGGCATTAGCTAACATTCACGGAATGCTAAGTGTGTGCCACGCACTGAGAATTCTGTCTGTGAGGTATTTCTCAACATTACTTATATTTTACAGATTAATTAGGGTTCAGAGAGGCAAATTAGTTGGGCCAAATTTGTAAGACTAGTACATGACAGAACCTGATTACAATCGTTTCTGATTCGTGACCTGAGAAGAGGAATCCTTAGTCCGCTTTAAAGATGAGGAAATTGAATCAAATAGATTGACACACTCGTCATCTTATCTTTTTGAGACTAGATGTTGCTCATTTCCTGTAGTCTTTCTCCTGTGTCCATTGACCCAAACACGTTCTTTGTCGTCTTTCACTTTTTCTATGTAGACAACATGACCCTCATTTATGGCCCCTTAACTGAGTGAGTGATCTGCTCAAACTATGATCAATGGAGCATTTAGAGGACGTGCCTGCTGTTCATATGTACTTTAATCAATCCAGCACTTGTTAGGGCCATTCTTGAATAGCAGATGAGTTTAATGCCTGTTTCTTAATAATATTAACCATTTTTATGATTATAATAATAATCATCATTTACTGAACTCTACAAAGTGTTAGCTATTTTATTAGGTTCCTAAATACATGACTTTAACTTTCGCAAACATCCTACAAGACCATTATTATTGTTTTGTTTGTAGTGGCAGAGAAGGCCTCCATTAGATGAAAATAACTAGTTCCGTCCTCCCAGGTGGGTCTGGCATCTACTGCACACGCAGGGAATAAGTTATAGAGATAAGTGACTTATATAGATAGGGCCACTATTAAATCGATAATCATTACTGGGCCATAACTCAAAGCCAGACTTCTTGACTTCAAATGTAGAATGTTTCATACCAGTTCTTAATTATTGATCACCTAAAGAATTACTTGAAGAGTTTGTTAAAAATATAGAAGACTGAACTCTTTTAGGGTAGGGCTCAAGAAGTTAAATTTTAAACATTTCCAAGTAAGGTTAAGTAATCTAAATTAGTAAAACTACGGTCTCCAGGAAAGCATATTAGTCACTCAGCTGCGGTCAGAGGAAATAGTCCTAGAGATGATAAGTTTTAAAGGATGTGAGTGAAAGGAGAGAAAAAAGCGAGAAATCCTGAATTTCTGTCTTGCCAACTTTGAAATATGAGTTGAAAATTTTACATTTTCTAAGTTTTGATAATTTCCTAATATGTGCTCACCCACTGACTTCAAATTTTCTTTTAAAATTGTCAAACGTGGAAATGTAAAGGTTACAAAGAGATTTCATTGTTACACATTCATTCTATGAAGAGCTGCAACTCTTGTGCCTGGAAACAAGGCAGACTGATTGTGGGGAATAAGAAAGTACTCAGCATCCATCCAGCAAAGGATCTCTTCATTCAAGAGGGTGCGTAAACTATATATTCCTTTCATGCTCTTTAAACTGTACTTCTTGTGACAGTCTGTGAGTTTGTCAAACTGGATTTAAGCAGCAGATGCTCCATCTCCCACTCAAATTCCCTGCATCTAATACTCAGTTAGCCTTTAATTCTTCATCCCCATGACATGCCATACTTTCAGAAACTGGGCACACGTACAAGACTTATGCTAGATTAGAGCTTTTCTAGCAGGTTTTTTTTTTCTTTTGATTACACAGTGGGAGGATTTTCATAGATGTTCAGCTCTCAATTCACTTCACTTTCTTCTAAAATTCTCACTGCTAATTCAAGTGGGTGTTGGTCTATTAAAGTGACTTCTGTTTTCTAACAAAGAGCACATTCAACGACTCTCCCTACCTTGCTAACCCCCAAAGCTGTCTCTTACTATCCCAGTACATGGTTCTGTAAAAAGTAAGGATTCTAATCCTAGCTTAATTACTAATTAGTTGGGTGATCTTACTCGGGCTCTTTAAAATGAGTATGCCTTAATATCTATAGGTGAAAAATAAGGTACTTACAATAAAAGGACTTAAAGGTTTCTTCCACGGTTCTTAGGTTAGGAACTAACAAATATATTCCAGAAGATTACGTTAGATCCTTTTAAATTGTAAATTTTCATATTATGTAGACTTAAGAAAGTATCAAAACTATATAGAAAATAAGATAAACTGATGTGCTGATATAAGGAAGAATAGTTGGACAGATATGTGGTAAAACAAGTAGAGTAAAATGTTAGTTGTAAGTGGTAAATATATATGTATTCACTGTAAAATTGTTCAATTTTTCTCTATGTTCCAAAAATTTCACAGTAAATCATTGAAAAATGGTATCATGAGCATGTATGACACATATATAATACATGCATGTGACATTAAATCCTAAATACTAGAGGTACTCATAACTGAAATTCTTTAAAATAATTATACTCACATATTCTCTAAAACATGTCTTCTCTGATTTTGTCTAGCATGGCAGGCTACAATTTTTATTCCTTAGGCTTTGCTCTGTATTTCCAAAGGATTTGGAACATTCCATGGTAATTTCAGAGCATGTCAAATTCACCACAACTGCAGAACAGCTGGTGCAGGCGGCTCGCAATGGCACTGTGAAATATGCTCTAAACTGATTAAAAGCTTGCAAATTGACTATAAAGTTTATTTTCAGATTTAATGATGTTAGGAATAAACATGGGAAATAATATGATACTATTATATTACTTAGTGATTCTTAGGATTAAAAAAAATCAATACCCAATTTGAACTTGATTAGTTTATATGATGTCGCCTCCTTGATTTATGACATATGCATATCATTTAAGTTATTAAGTGAACTAAATCAAACATTATTTGGTGAACTGCAGCATTCTGTTCTTCGAGTAAAAAGGCGGAGATAGAGACACTCTCTGTCCTCTCACATACCACATGGCATGACTGTATCACATGGCGTTTCTGGTAAACAGTTTGTCTTGCCGCCTTAAAAACAACCCTATGGACACGGTGAAAGTATCTGTACCTCCCTTGTCCCGAGGCCTCCCAGCAGGAATGGCAGTGGCACCGCTGCGGGGGCTCTACTGTGGAAGTGGTGGCAGGGGCCAGAAGGAGGGGCGGGAAGGCAAGCAGGGCCTGTGGAGGCAGCACGCCTGTGAAAGCAGAGCCCGCCAGATACAGTGTGACTCAGAGAGGAGTGGCCGGGTCTAGAGGGCAGGGAAAAGGAGCTGCTGCTATGAATCGGCTGAAAAGACTTGTTTATGTTCAGCGAAACATCCCTGAGGACAGGTGTGAAATACCCGAAGGTTCTAGGAACAGGCTTTCTACACTATTAGATGAGGCTAAGAATCAGTGATTCATAGACCATCATTCTACCCAACTGGTAAATGTAAAAAGTTCAAGCTCCATGAATGGCTCTCTTCCTGAAGTCCATTGTACCTTGATAGATAGACTTTAGGGAGTCAATGTACTTCTTGAAGTTGTATGAGACATGTTTGCCTGTGTGCATAAGTGGATTTTCCTGGAAAAGCATTCTAGCTTTCCTCAGAGTTAAGTGGTCCATCACCTTCTCAAACAGGAGAACCACTGATCTAGAATGGACAAATCAAGATGGTTCCAGGTGAAGTAATGAATGATGGCAAGGGTGTCTTTCCAGGATTTACCCCTGGGTTATCTATTTTTAAGTCTTTCTGTTAAAGAAGCCCATATTTTTTAAAACTTTTAATTTTGGTGCAAATCTAAAGCCTATTGTTTATTTCATTCTAAGCGTCATAACTTCTCAACCACTTTTTCTGTTTCACATCATATCTCATTACTCATTTCCCCATAGCCATAAGTTTTGCATATAATGGTTAGATTTGAGGATCAAATCTATAATGAAATTTAATGATTGATACTGAGCCAGTGTTGTTACCTTAATCAAATATTTGGTTGGGCTTATTATGTTCTATGGAGATACTAAACCAGGAAACAGAAATATAAAGATTAAAAAAAGAAAAAGACTGGTCTCATCTCAAAGAGTTCACAATTTATCTAGCATTTTAAAAACATTAATGTATATATGCATCACCCACGACTGTGGTTAAAATTCAGACTCTGCAATAGTGGAGGGGGGGATTATGAGACTCTAGATGTGTAATAAGTTATCAGATGATGCTTATGCTGTTTGGTCTGCAGACAATATTTCGTACAGCAAATGTTTAGTGCAACCTTTCTCAACCAGATCTGGAAAAGACATAGGTCCTAATGCTCTAATCATACATTTTATATGATAAATTGACTTCCTTTCAGTGCCTCTAGACTAGTACTGGTTATATACCTTCCTTGACAGAACTGAGAAAATAGTCTTTGAATATTTTCTGTCTTCCTATTCAAGTGGAAAATTGTAGCAGGATTGAATTCAGATTTAAGTGACCAAAAGTCTGTTTAGTGACTTAGACAAATAGAGGTTATTTATCTCAGACAGCCAGAAGTCAGGAATTAGTAGTCCAGTGCTCCAGGGAACTCTCTCATTTGTTCTCTTCAGTTATTCTCGGCACATACAGGTAAGGCCTCACAGATGTTGCCTCAAGGTTGAGAGATGGCTGCTACTTTGGCCAGCTCACATCTGCTTTCCAGGTGGAAGCAGGAAGAAGTGAGAAGAGAAAAGAAAACAACAGCACTCCTTATAAACGTCCCTTTTTAAAGGTTTCCCAACAGTTAAGTCCAGTGCCTTCAACTTAATCATTGTGTGTTGAACAGGGTCCCATGGTCACCACTAACTGTGAGTGACTATGGGAACATAAACATTTGAACTCCAGCTTTGGAGTTTCTACAGTAGCAGAAGAAAGAGTTTGCAAATGGCTTTGGAAGAGTTGATCCATAGCATTTGTCACACTCAGGGAACTGATATGCCTCAATGAAACAAGAATTATCTGAGCTAAAGTTTAAAGCAATAATGTAGAGCGGAAATTCTTTTAAAATGTCCAAGCTTTCTAGAGTCTCAAAGTTATGATGTCAGACACTGCCGTTCATTGCCTGTTCTGATTACACACAGGTTCGGCTGTGCCTGAACCATCGCCCAACGTGAACAGAAGTGCATTTCCCATTTTGGTTTCTCTAAGTAATTTCTTCAGTTTTTACAAATTCCTTTACAGATAGAAATACATTACTACACATATAGACATAATTCACTTTTTATCTATAAAATTCCAGACTTATGCATAAGAACATGAAATTATGAATAATCTTAATATCCTAAGTTAGTTACAGACAAACCATTTGGAATAGATTATTTAAATGTAGTTTTATTTTTCCATTTTAAAATCAAGTTCTAGTATTTATGGTTAATTGTCTAACTTAAAAACAACTCCATCAAAAGAGACAATGAAGAGTAGATAATTAACATTGATATATCATCTACCATGTCTTAGGTGCTTCACCTATTTTAATACCATTAATCCTCTGAATAACCAGTTGGGGTCATCACATTACTCAGTTTCCTAAAGAGAAGACTAAAGTTCAGAGAAGTAACTGCTGAAGATCATACAGCTATAAAGTGCAGAGCTAAATTTGAAGCCAAGTATATTTAAAACTTTCCATTTCTTCTCTTTTAGAATGCATGTGCAGAAGTGTCTTTCTCTGCTTATTAATTACCTTAATGAAATTCATGATATGTAAACATGTATTCGCATAGATTCATTTTTTATTTATACCTAAATTAAAAATACAATATAATACAATACAATTAAAAATACATCCAGTGAGACTCATTGTTGGAAATAAGAACTACATACACTTTATTTTAATACTGTGATATTACTAATAAAAATTAAACAGAGAAGAAAGAAAAGTGCAGAGGCCTTAGGTAAGTGTAGAAAAATGGGGGTGACATAAAGAAGAAAATTCAAATGATAAGTTAATTTCCAGCTCTATAATATATAACAAATAAAGTGGAATTTTACTTTAAAAAGTAACCAGGATAATTAAACTTAGTAAAAATGAGCCATCAGCAGTCCATGCACTTTAGAGAGTAAATGATATACAATACCTAAACTCACATTTTAAAAGATATGTATAGCTTTAGCTATCACATATGGAGGAAATAATAATCCTGATTATACAAAAGACTTAAATTTTCCATGTTAAAAATTCTCCTTATAATATAAATTGCTCTAAAATTTAAGAAAAATATATTTTTTAACAAAAACTAGATGAGTTTTTCTTTCATAACACAAGGAATTATCAGGGACCTACTATGTTTCAGTCCCTGGGCCAGGCACTAAGCATTTACTCAGATATACAAGACCCTGGTCCTGCCCTAAGACTGTACTGTATCGATGGATGGATAAAAGATGTGGTATGTACAGACAGACAGACAGACAGACACACACACACACACACACACACACACACACACTCTCTCTCTCTCTCTCTCTCTCTCTCTCTCTCTCTCTCTTTCACACACACACACACACACACACACACACACACACACACAGAATATTACTCAACCATAAAAATAATTAACTCTTGCCAGCTGCAACAATATGGACGAACCTAGAGAAGTAAAATAGGTTGCACAGAGAAAGATAAATACAATGTGATTTTACTTTTATGTGGAATCTAAAAAAAAAAAAAAATGAACCAACAAAATGAAACAGAAACAAACTCAGAGATACTGAAAGAACAAACTGACAGTTGCCAGAAAGGAGGAGTGTGGAGGGATGGGCAGAAAAGGAGAAAGGGAATGAGAAGTACAAACTTCCAGTCACAAAATAAATCACAGGGTGTAATGTGCAGTACAGGGAGGAGAGTTGATAATATTGTAATAACTACATACAGTGACAGACTGGTACTAGACTTATGGTCACATCATAAGGTATGGAAATGTCGAATTATTATGTTTTATACCTGAAACTAATATAATAATATACATCAACTATAATTATTTTTTTTAATTTAAAAAAAGAAAGAACATACTCTAGCAGAGTGAGAGATGAGAAAAGAGCAATCCAAGCCCAGTATGATAAATACATGGGGCTTGGGGGTGGTGAACAGGAAAAGAGTTATTTAAATCATTTTCAAAAGGCCTAATAAACTAGTAACTCATTTTTTAAGAATCCATTCCAATGAATAAAATACACGATTTGAATCTATAAATAGGAGAAGTCTAGTCTTCCTGAAAACTTTCCACTTTGAAATGAATCATGTTGGAAGAATACAGATATTGAGGCTAGCTCTAAATAGTTGAGAGATGCTACGTTAAAAAATGGTTTGGGTAGTTAAGAGAAAGGGTAAGTGTCTTCCAGTTTTAAAGCTTCTCAACTTTAGAAGAGACAGCACAGGTAGTAACATAGAAATTGCATCTATATGTAAAAAAAATATATATATATATGGTTAAATGCTGAGCAGGAAGCACGGCGTGCAGAGCCAAAGACGTGAGGAGCGTCCTGATTGCCTCTGGGAGCAGGCAGGAAGCACTGAGGCAGCAGACAGGAATCAGAAGTATTTGATAGCACAGAGGGGGGAACAGTGGAAACACAAAGGCCACGGAATGAGGCAGGGCACTGGGCTCCCGGTGGACACAGGCAGAACAGAGGCCGCCAGCCAATAACCAACAGGGTGCAAAGCGCCTCCGTCACCAAAGTAGCAACTTCCGCAGGAAGCGCAGATGGTGCCATTATGTCCTCGTTTCTCTCCTCTGTCAGGGATGGATTTGATGACTAAACTTCAGATAGAAGACATTGTAGGAAGAAAAATTATGGGGCACAGTTTTCGAAAAAGCAGACAGGTTGCCTGAGCCTGTTCACCTAACAGCCTTTTCCTGCACATTAGGTTTTGAGGTTAATGTTTATTGTTTTTTGGAATTGGAACATAAGACGTGAATTTTGATATCAATAACTAAAGAACTAGACTGAAGCATTTGATGTTTTTTCATTTGAAACTGACTATCAGAGTTGGACGGTTCCTGAGGCTCGTGAAGCTGAAACTGTAGGCCCTTACGAGTTCATGTATCTGATTTGGCATTTGTACTTTTGATTCCTTTCAAACTGCATAAAGAATATGATTTATAAAGACATTGTTATAAACTAGGCGATGACCACTTGGCTTACTTCATTGTTACTGACAGATCTTGAAGTTGGAATACCTTCTTGCCGGCTCTCTGGGGGCCGAATTTCTACAATCAATGTGAAAAGAGCATGATATTTCAAGTAAATTTCTAGAGGACAGACTAGGTTGTTTTAGTGTATTTCATGGGGAAAAAACTAACCAATTAATTAATTCTATAATATTCTAAAGTGAAATTTGACAGGAATATTTATTTCAGTTGTTCAGATACATGAGAAAAACTATAATTGATATTTGTTGGTCTCTTATGTTTTGGCAGTGTATTTCTTAAATAGATTTAACTTTGTGCACAAGCAAATGTAATATAAAATGTTTTTATAGGTCAGCTTTAAAATCATAACTTTCATTCTTATGCTACCTTTTATTTTTATTGAACTGAATTTAACATCTCATGGATTAGATAATTGCGTGTGATGCTTTGGCCTGAATAGGACATCCAAAGCAGCTTAAATTGTAAGGGCAATTATGATCTCACATTAAGAGGGTGCCAGACAGTTCTGGACAGGCTGGACATGGAGTCCTGACACACTGATGTCACCATCATTTTTTCATCTGAATTCCTTGCCATCTTCGGCATGTCAACATTGTCACCCCTCATGATCACAGACACGACCTCTCCAGTGAAGAAGAAAAAGATCATCTCTTATATAAAACTCTGTTTTTGTGAAGGAAAGTTTTTTCCTCACAGCCTCCCCACACTCAAGCCCAGCTGGTCAGCACTGGTCATAAGTCGCGTCGTAGCTGCAAGCCTTCCCAGTGGGCAGTGCCTGGCATGTTCAGCCTCTAAACTAGAAGGTGGGCTCTGCCAGGAAAGGTGAAGGGGAATCAGAGTGGTGAGTGCAGGGTGACCAGCCAAGGGCTGCCATGACTCATCTTTATCGAGACGGAAATTAGTTGTCTATTGGCCAACTCTTGGTTTGAGAGGGTAAGAACTTTACTTTTTCTCATCTTTTGGCTGTATCCTTACACTCATGAGCATGCCTGTATTTTCATCATGTATATGCTGTATATTTTTGGTCTCACCCTCTAGCAATTTCAATGGCCACAAATCCTCCTACAGAGTCTAAAAAATTTCAGACATTTTAACATTGATGAAAGTTTCTTTGAGCTGCAGACTTTGGTCAAACTATAAGAAATCCACTAAACAGTGGAGATTTTATATCCCACTAAAGCCAAGACAGTGAGCCTCTGGGCTAAAGAGTGCAGAATGCCAACCATTCTACATGTGATCACCTGGGCATGTTCCAGGACCATTGGTGGTTCTTGTCTCTAGACCAATCGCAGAGCCTTGTCCCGGAAGAGGTCACAGGAGGTCAGAGAAGGGTTTTCCTGATTCCTAAAGACTTACTGGGGACTATCAGACTAGCTCGGGCTCCAGGTATGCTGTCTGACTGGTCCCTCTAAAGACTCATGTATGTTCAAAATGTCTGGGCACTGCTCCTGCACCTGCAGGTGAAGATCTAGCTTCATTCTGTGCTTCCTCCGGGAAACTTCCCATCAGCACAGCAGCCCTTACTCAGCTGAAGTTTTGAGATTCTGTAGCACTTTATTGTCACTATTGCTCCTCCAGTACTTAATCCTATGCTATTCTGCAACACATTTTTCTGCTGTCTTATATTTAAATACTTTTTGAGCCTTTTCCCCAACTACAAAATAAAAACTTCCAGATCAAAGATCACATTTTTCCACTTCTCACCACACTTATCACCCATATGCTTAATGTAGAACATCATTTCATTAAATATGTACATGCAGAATGTGGAAAAAGGTAATTTAATGTAACAAAAAGAATAACACAATGCCATGTGACAAAACTACTCAAAGAAACTTCAAAAACGGCATTGAAATGATAAGTTGTTATGTACCATTCAGATACTATGCCAGGCAGAACTACAGTGGTATACAAAAGTCAGTAGGTCCTGGCTTATGAGGAGCTAAATTCTAGCGACAAAGAAGTATATAAATAAGTGATCACGCACAAAATAGAAAAATCAGAAGTCTGGTAAATGCTATGAGGGAACCTGACCCGATCTACAGGTGAGGAGTGGCTTCCCTGAGAAAGTGATATTCGTCCTGACACCTGCAGCATGAGGAGGAGATAATTAGGTACAGATAACGTGCATGTGCAAATGTAAAGTTGTAGCTGGAGTACAGAGCAAGGTGGACGATGACAGAGAATGAAACTGGAGGGAAGGTGGGCTGGAGAGAGCTACAATTTGTTGTCCATTCCAGAATACCAGAGCGTGGCTGCCCAGCCACAGACTACATTTCCCAGTTTCCTCTGCATTAAGTATGGCCACATGATGAGTATTCTTCTGATGGAATACAGATAGAAGTGATGTCACCCCATCTTAGGATTTTAAGACAGTGGGTACACTTCCTCCATGTGCTCGCCTACCATTCTGAGGGCCACAGTGCTGAGAGTTGGGTACCACTGGCAGCTGTGTGATATGGTGGCTGCATCGCCCTGAATGACCACTCATAGAAGATCCTAGGCCAACCTGGAGTCCCTGTCCTGGGTTATTACATTGGGAAGAATAAACTTCACCTTTAAGTCATTAAAAATGGGTGAGACCTTTGCTAAGATTGCTTATCCTAACTACTGCTAAATGTTAAGAAGTCATGTAAAGATTTTAAAGATAGCTATATCATAAGATCGATATTTTGAAAAGATTTCTCTGTTCGCAAAGTGGAGGATATACTGGGGTTTGGTGACAAAGGATTAGGAGAAAGCAAATAGAAAACCTATGGCAGAAGTCTAAGTGAGAAAAATCTGAGGCAGTGGAAATAGAGAAGTGGATGGATTCAGGAGCTCTGAAGTGACACTTAGGTTTGGTAATGTGTAGAACGTAAAAACTTTATAGGTATCTACAAAGACTGCTACCTCTCAGGCTTTGGGCATTGCGTAGTTGGTGGTGGCATTCTCTTAGAAAAGAAACACAGAGAAAAGCCCCAAGCTCATATATGCATAAATGCACAAACAGATCTTATTATGTACAAAGGACAGTCTCCTATACCACCAAAATGAGAGCTGGCAGTACTTGAGGGTTAGCCTCAGTGAGGTACCCCTCTGAAACAGTGTTCATGGTTCAAGTTCTTAAGTGCAGAGTTGAACCTTCTCTTTAACTAACTCACTGGGTCACCTAGGATGATTGTTTAACTCTTGGTTCCTCAATTTTTATCTGCAAAATGTGGAAATGATCATTCCTGCTGCATAGGTTTATAATGAGGATGGAATGCAAGAATACATATAAAGCATGTAGAAGGATGTCACCCCTGGTAAAAACTCATTCACTGTTGCTTCTTAAGCAGCAGTCACATACTCTATACATTACCAAGGCTTTTAAGTGTCATCAGCATATTGTGTGCTCTTTGGGTAGCAAAGTGTATTCAACTAAGAAACTATTAATTTTATAATGCATGCTCTATACAATAAGTTAATTTCATGGGCCCGCTTGGTCACTGAATATCTTAGACAAAGCTTAACACTACTGATCCAATTTTTTTCTACAATCATTTTGGCTAGTTTTTAGCCCTAATTTTCAGATACATTCAAACCTTAACCTTTTCTTACAGGGTTCCACATTTAACCCTCATTAGACAAATAATGTTCTTTCATAATCACCTAAGTTTTGACCTATTTTCATCAATTCTAAACTCTGCACCCCCTCTACAAATACTTTATCTCATTTCTTCACTCTTTCGATTTGGTTAACTTTCATAAATCTTGCTTTTGTCACTTCCTTCTTAAATGAATCTGTAGCTGCTCAAACCTTCCTGCTCAAGATCTATATACTTAGTATAAGTCTCATTCCCTATCATTCCTGCCAGTATCCTTCCCATTATCCTTCTGGCTGGCACAGTGTAAAATAGTCTCACCTTACATTCCTTTCAGCATGATTAAGGCAGGTATGTAGGGAGAACTAAGAGTTTTTTTTAAAAAGTAATGTAACAGCAATACACACAATTAGGGACATAATCTCTCCATTCAATTATACACACAAATCCAAATATTTCAGCGTTCTCTTGGGAAACATTACAATTCAATGTTTTAGGACTATTTATAGGAGGCCCTTTCAAGGTATCAACTTTCTTCTCCATGAAGCAATTCTCTACTTTTCCTTTGGGAAAAAAAAAATATCTTTTTGCCAAGATTCTATGCCTTAATGCAGATTCCACTTTTTTGATATGTGCCACTTTAGAGCATTAATTTGTACCAAAATGTTACTTTTTATTTTCATTCACAGCTTTCTCATTTTAAATCCATATGAATTTTTAAAGAAAATATTTATGTAATTTTTATGTGGATACAATTGGACTACAGTAAACCTTCAGGGAGTTCCAAAAGAGGACAGATGGAGCAGGACAGGATCTGTGTAGTTCGGATTATCTGTCCAAACAGCCTCATATATCAGAATAACATCATACTTCAGAGCACAGGACTATGAACTGACCAAAACATAAATTATCAATTGTTCTCTACAGAAATACTCCAAGGGGAGCTCTTTGTTTTTGAAGAGGATAACTGACAGAATTCACACACTGCCAAATTCACTCACTCCCTCATCCCTTCCAGTCACTTACCCACACACTCATCCAGCCATTCTTACGTTAAGTACTTTTTGACCCCTCTGCTGCATGGTGGGGTTAGAAAAATGTGACATATTTCCCATTTTGAGGATGTAAAAAAATCTTCTAGATAATAGTAATCCAAATAAATATATATTTATTTATTGATTGTAAAACAGTGTTCAGAGTTAAGTGATTTATATAACCTAACCCACTACTCAGTAGCAGAGCCAGGATTTAAATGGAGACATCTCCCTCTGTTACAGAGTATGTGCTCTGAGTTACTATACATTAATTTCTATTTCAAATTAAGTTTTATCAAATACAAGAAAACCTAAGAATGTTCACACCACAAATAAAAATCTGTATTCTCCATAAAATTCATAAATTGATTTTCCAATCATGATTTATCTGACTTTTTCTCAAGACAGCTATGTATAGAGGCATATTTTCTGGTAGGCAAATCTAATTCATTTAATGACACTTTCTAATGGGTCTTAGAAGACTTCTTCTTTGTGCTTTTTAGACTCTTACTCATCCTTCAGATTCCAGCTCAAAAGTCACTCCTCTGTAAAACTTTCCCTGACACAACTCCCAGGCAGCACAAATCCTTTCTTCACATCTGAGTCCTTCTGCCATGAAGGACACCTGAGAGTCACAGCACCAGATTACAGTGGGTGGCATTCGTGTCTGTGTCTACGCACCTGTCTGTCTAGATTAAGCATGAGTCCAACACGGAGAGTCATATCAGAGCTCCCTTCGCTCACAGCACCCGACACACTGATTCCACACGGTTGGTCCTAAGTGAATGGTGACTTGGTATTTGACAAAGTAGGGTTGTGAGTCCAACCTCACCCAGGTATGCAGTTCCCTGGCTATCCTACTAAACCAACCTAAACTGTGGGACACGGGAAGAAGGATTTATTTGTATTACCTGCCAATACTCCCCTTGACATACAAATGAGCATTGAGAAAAGATTATCTATGTACTGGTTACATTTACTCATGAGTATGGATATTGAGCTATGATTAGAAGGATACATGTATCTAAAACAATGTTTTAAAAATGGTTTAATAAAGGCATATAATATAAACAAAGGACGATGAATAAACAAGAAAGAGTTGACTGTGGGTATGGGAAACTAGTACAGGTTTATGTAAGGTATTGTTCAAACAATTTTTACTTAACATTAAAAAGGCCAATGTTCTTATTCATAACATTTTAAGGTACCAGACTGCAAGGGTTCATGTGATGTTCTCTGTAACCTGACTGCCTGGGTTGGAGTCGTGCCCTTCACCACATATTAGCTTAGACATTTTCCATGTTATACCCATCCATGTGCTGTTGTGAGAATTACATAAAAATAATCCACCACCATCCTCAAGGAATTATTGTTTATTGATTCATTCAGACAAGCATTTTGCAAACAGAGGACTACTGGTGAGGAAGGATAAAGGAGGGATTGCACATGAGAGCAATCTCCAAAGTTTCTGAAGGAAAGTACTCCAAATCCCTCCATGAAGCACTTACAGCATCCTGGGCTTCCCTGCAAGCCAGGCTCCCATCTATATGCTTGTGCTAAGAAATCTTCACTCCAAATTGCAAAGTAAAGTTAGGGAGGAAGTGTTCTGAGACAAGAGCTCTATCTCCAAACTCTCTACTAGCCCAGCTCTTCGCCAGTCACTATTTGGTCTTGAAGCAAAGCTCCTGTGCATTGGAATACAAATAGCTAGAAAAAAATTGATGTCTGACCTATAAATAGACGTGCCAAGAAAAAATACATCAAGAAGCAAAGAAAAATACCCATGAGAGAGGCAGGAAACAGAAGAAAATAGGAATTCCTCCATGAAACAGATTACACTGTTGACTGCCACATTCTCTGTGAAATTAGAGAAACTATTTCCTCTTTGAAATAAAACCTCAAAGAGAAGTTAGAAAGATTCAAAGACAAGTTGATATACAGTAGAGGGAAATAAATATTAGATGGCAGATCCTGTTAGGAAAAGTAATGATGCCCAGTAGAGATGGCAAAAGTGATGGCATTCAGGTGGTGATGACAAGCTCTCACAGTGAAAGGTGATTTGGACAAAAGAGGAAAAAAAATAGGAGCAGCCACATGGTAGCTGATCAGATGTGTTGGTGAGCATACATTAAACATCCCTGCCGCGTCTCAAAATTAACTATTACGATTCTGAATTAGTTTGATGCTCTGTGCTAGCAGTTGGTGTTAAGCAGCAGCTAAATCATGTTTACATGAAGTAATCCCTGACTAAATATAACTGTTTTGTTTGATACAGAAATGGACATCCCACAACTGAAAAACTAAAACTGAAAGAAAACGTAGAATATGATATATTCATCTTATTAATGTTTTATCATTTTAATTTTTGTCTTCCAAACATAGTTCGATAGCAGTGGTCGGGTCTAAATATCAGCCTAACACAGTATCCCAGATTCAGGCAGGATGCACACATCTGTATTAGATTCTGATGAGATTTTGGTTACCACCCTACAGGGATAAAAATGGCCCTGTGTACACAGTCAGGAAAGGGCTGCTTCCTATCCGTCAGAGTAAAGTTTTAATTACAAGTATTTACTGCAGGCTCTTTGTTTCGCATTCTGCATTCAAAAGAAACACAACTATTGTACAGCATTAACATTTCTTGGAGAAAAGCAAAGATTAGAAGTTTCTCCCAGTTCAACAGAAAGATAATAAGGAACCAAAGACAGTGACTGGAAGAAATTCAAATGAGTGAGAAAGTTATGTTAAGAGATACAGTAAGAGGATGTTAAATTACAGAGAAGTATTCGTTGTGTTTATTTTTTTTTAACAACTGAGATAGCATTTTAAGAGAACAAGACATTTCCAGTTATTTAAATGTCTTTGATGCACAGCCTTCTCCACCATAGGGATTATAAACTCTAGTTCCTTTCAAGTTCAAATACTTCTGATCTCTTGACTTCACTTTTTACTTAGTGTGTCTTCAAGAAAAGGGTAGAAAACTCTGAAATTTTACAGTGATATGCGGATGACCTGGCTACACTGTTATCCACTCATGCTGCAGGTCAGTTGCTGAAAACCGGGAAACTAGGTGCCACGTATCTAATATTTGCCTATTCAATAAGCAGATTCATCCCAAAGACTTAATGCCGATAACCTTAAGTAATGAAGCTCAAACAAATGAATCCAAAAATGTAAATTCCCAAGTTCTGACCTCTGGTTAATTAGCTTGAATGTAGGCGAGGATGGTATTTTAAATATGCATTCCGTTTTACAATCCCAAGTAGTCTTCGACTTTTTGAGTATTCCAGAGTTGCATAATATATCCCATCTGAAAAGGAGGCCTTAACTTTGAATTCCATGTCTCTTAGCCAAATTTTACAAAGGTCCCTCATGAGCTCACTGCCCCTCATAATGCCCATAATCTCTCCCTGGAGACCTGTTCCATTTTGGAGGATCATAAAAGGACCACAGACCTACTCAACACATTTCAAAGAAAAAAATCGTGTGAATGGGACCGATCTCTCACATTCATAAAACTTTGATTTAATCTTGCAAAGTCTCTTTTCTTCCAACCAATTTAATCACTGTGTCTACTTGTCCAACTGTATTTTGTTATTTGTTGTTTTTTATTATTTATTTATGTTATTATTTTGTTATAAATCTGTTCTTTTTTTTAACCTTAAATCATTGGGTCGAAGAGCACATCTTTTACATTGTGATGCGCACTGTCGAACTGTACTCCAGAAAGACGATGTGGTTGCACTGCACACTGTTGCTCCCCAAATACGCCCAGTAGCGTCCTCCTCCTCCATGGACTAGTGTCCGTGTTCTTCGCCCACTTTCCTATCAGGGGATTCACATTTTGCTTAGTTTTAGAAATGCTTGATATTGAAATATCAGATAATCTTTTTCTATCATGTAAGTTGTATTTTCCTAGATTGTTGCTTATGTTTCTACCTTTATAATTATTCTATATAGAAGGTTTTAATGTTTGTGATCAAATCTACCTTTTATTCTTAATCATTTTCCTTTCTGATTTTGCTATTATGTTTAGAAAGTATTTTTTAATTGAGAATGTAAACAACTTTTACCATATTTCCTTTTACTTATTTTATTATTTTTTAATAGGTGATAGCATAGAATAGTGTTGAAGAGTGCTGACTTACACAAATTTGGGTCTGAATTCTGCTCTGTAATTTTACACCGTGTGAATTTGATCTCATCACTCTGTGTCTAAAAAGGGAAGAGAATTTCTACCTCTTGTTTTGAGAGTCTGAAAGGAGACACTATGAAGTACTTGGCATAGAGTATACACTGTGATGTGCCAGGCATGTTATAAGGGCTCTACAGGTACATACTTTACCATCATTATTGTTTATAGTTAAATATCTGATTCATCTAGAATATATTCTCCCATGAGAAGACAAAAACATTTTTCTACAATAAAGATCTTTTGTGTTACAAATCTTTCTGACACTACCTATGCTCTTCAGAATGCAGTCTTACTCCCTCACCTGTCACTAACAATCTCACAACCGGATTCCACACCAAGGGCCCACCCAAGTCTCCAAGTCTCCCACCACTCCTTATTGCCAGTCTACTCTCCTGTCACACTGACTTACTTGGTTTTTATTTTCCTTGATGACACTTGACACCTTCGAACTTTCTACAATTTTTTTCCTCCCTAAAATGCCCCTTTTTTTCCCCTTGAACATGTTTATGTAATCGTTTGAGGCCCAGTTGAAGAATCGCTTGCCTTCTTGATGAAACGTTCCCTTGTTCCTCCTCCTCACCAGAATAAATAGTTTCCTCCTTTAATATCCACAGGATGTCTGACCCTCTCTCAGTACTTACAGTACACATGGGCATCAGCATCCTCCACTAGCTCATGACTACTCTGTGGGAAAATATTCTGTCACGTTTATCAAACTTGTCTGCCCAGTGTCTGACAGAGTGGAAATGAAAATATTTATTGACTACTAAATATATTACACAATTCCTGTCTTATTTATGTCCACCAATCATATTACTTGGTTGGAGATGGCTCTCTATATAAAACACATTGTATATGTATGCACACATAATTATATACATATATAATTTTTCTATGTAATATTTGCTTATTGCATATAAAACCTGGGTAGGTTATATTTATCAAGTGAATCAATCATGAAACATTTTTTTGGCAATTTTGTTATATCTTTCAGGCTTCAGAATGTTGAAAGGTTTAACACTTCTGGAAACAGATGCATTTTGTGCCCAACTTAAGTTGGCACAAGTTTTAAGACACATAGAAAGGAAAGTTGATCTGTAGTTGCCATTGCCAATGCTGCTGGGCTTTCGAATGGTTGGCCTTGTGTTCATATTACTGTGTCATTTCCAGTATGATACATTGAAATCTAAGATAAACTATAACTGGTACACATAAAATGCAATGAAATTAGATTTAATAAACCCCACCCTGTGGTCAAACACTATCAACAAATCACTGTATTTTTCAGACTGTATTCCCTGAAATGCTTGTCCTAGGATACATTAAAATGCTCTCCTCAAAGAGAAGAATCCCACAGCACATAGTTGGGGTATATACAACACATACTCATTTCTCCTCTGAGAGAGTCACAGTGTCGCCAACACATCATTTAACCCACAGTTCTCCAAATTTATTTGAAAATTGAACTACTTTTTCTAGTAGCAAATATGTCAAGGACAGACTGGGAAACCATGATGGGGATTATTCCCATTAATCTTTTCAGTAATTTTGTCAACAAATATTGTACTAAAACTCCTACTTTACAAATAAAGCAATGGAGGGTTTGCCAAATGTCACAGGCTATGACAGGATGGAGCCGGGGTCTCCTTACTCTGATTCTAAGACTCTAATACCCCAGGTGCCTCTTGTGAACACTAAAACCACTGTGGCAATTTCCTTATCTAAGAAACAGGATATTGCTCTAGAAGTTACTAAAAATATTTTTCTAGGCTTTTACCCACCTGGAATACCACCCCCACCCCATTCATCACCATCATCTTTTTATGTTTTCCTTCTCCCCAAATCATACTAGAGTCCTGTATTCACCATAAGTTTTACTATGACAATTTCAGCAACTCCTTCTTATGTAAAATCAGGAAGAATTCTCTGAATTCTGCATTCTGTCAATCACTGGGTTTGGTCATGTTGTTACATAACTGTAGCATGTGTGCCTGCCCTGTTTATCTAACATCAATTTGTCTTAATCTTTTTATTTTTCTGTTGTCAGTGTTAAATATTCTATATGTATAGTACTTGTTGAATGAATGAACAAGTAAATGATAAGTGAATTATGTAAGTATGGACACATAATATGGACAAAATGTCCTCAAAACATACTAGTTTAACATTCTAACTTTTAATATCCTCATACAGTTGGGACAGAGTGGCAAAATGGGAGGGAACATGGACTTTTTATTAGTTCAGTGTGTATTGAGCCTGTTAAACCACAGGTTGATGAGCCTTACTCTTGGAGTTTCTGATTCAATAGGTCTGAGATGGGCCTGAGAACTTCTATTTCTTGTAAGTTCTCAGGTGATGCCAATGCTGCTGGTCCTATATCCATATTCTGAGACAAACTAAGCAAAGATAAATTTGACAAGTGAATTCAACTACTGGGTTTGCTACTTTCAGCGGTGTGACTGAGCAAGGCTCTTAAATAGTTAGCCTCAGTTTTTATTGCTAAAATGAGCTTAATGTACTGAAGTTGTAGAGTTACAATGATATATTAGAAAGAGCCAGATACATGAGAAGTCATTAGTTCATATTATTACATGGCTTCCTTTCCTCCTTCTGAGGAAGGAGCTGAGACTGCTTCATACTACAGTGCTTCCTTTTCCTTGTCTCCGTCAGTTCTAGAAACGTATACTACGCCATTCTTTTATAAATGTGCCAAGTCCAACAGCACATGCCCTGGAACCAAGATATTGAATAACAGAAGCAATAACACAGACCTCAGGCGCAGAATTCATTATAGCCCATGGCAGTTCTTAGTTCAGACTCAGTAGGTTCCAGTTACAAATACTCCCCGCTCAAGTACAGACTTCTGCTTCAAAACAACTCAGAGACACCGACCGCTTTCTGTTTTATCTCCTGTAGCAGCGATAATGCTTAATGTTATCCCCCATCTGATGCCATTCTGTCTCACTCCATCAAAAGACACAAAAGAGCCCTATCTTTGCTTTATTACAGCTTCCTTTCAACATACACTTTGCTTGGGAAAGAACTAAGCTGAGCTTGAACGATACTGCCTCACTCAGAAATTTGACCATTAGCAAAATTAATTGTGAAAAGAGGGACTATAGTAGTTCAAAATTCTCTGGTAAGAGAGTTCTTCTAATTTTAAGTGGATGAATTATAATGATTGTGTGCCTCCCTTCAGGCTTATATTGTCACAATGGTAGCTTCTAAAGTTAAAAAAAAAAAATACTACCACTTGCGACAACATAGATGGACCTCGAGATAATCATGCTAAGCAAAATAAGCCAGACAGAAAAAGTTAAAAATCACATGATATCACCTATGTGTGGAATATAAACCTAAAGGCAACAATGAACAGGACAAACAGAGACTCATGGACATGGACTATAGACTAGCGGTTACCACAGGGTAGCGGGTCGGGGAGGAGGGGAGAGGTAGATGAGGTAAAGCGGGTAGGGAGAGGGTGAAATGGGTAAATAAGATCAAATATATGGTAGCTGAAGGAAACTGGATTTTGGGTGGTAAACACATAATAGAATATACAGATGACAAATTATAATACACACCTGAAAATTATATAATTGTATTAACCAATGTTACTCTAATAAACTTATAAAAATAAACAAAAAATTAAAAAAAAACCACTGCATTTTGTTGGGCTATTTCATTATCTAAATTACATATGAATTATATATTTTTGAGACATTCACTCCTGACAAAGACTATATTTACCCTGTTCGTAGTTGGGTTGAGGCTGAGCCCCAGATCTGAGTCCCAATCCTGCACATTACAGCTTGACACCTTCATGTCATAGAAACCACCAGCAGCCAGGGGTGGGAATGGACCAGCCAGCACTGAGTGGCACCTGTCTCCCAGTCTCCCCCAGGAGGAGTCTGAAAAGCGACAGAAAGTGCTTGGGGTGCCTGCCATGCAAAAGAGTCTCTAAAGGTTGACTGTGACCTCCTACTGCTCTTGGAAAGGCACTTTACTCCGTGTTTGGGAAATTAATTACTCCCACTTGGTTTAATTTCTGAGAACTTTTCTCCTCAGGTTTCTGGCAATTCTATCCCCACGCATCAGCACGACAACTGGGCTGAATAAGTCTGAAACGCTGTCAGTGACAGATGAGCGGGCTTATGTTTTGGTGACTTCGCTTTCTTCACTTTGGCATACAGCTTCTTTTCATCAAAGTGGTAAAAAAACCATGGAGAACATGAAGAGAAAAACCCTTTGTCTCTCGTCTGACACCAGATGGATCGCCCTAGTCCCTGCAGTAGCCAGACTGGAGGAACAGGAGACAGGGGAGCTGGGATCACACAGACCTTTTCCTCCACCACCAGGCAGCCAGTGCTCCTGAGAGGAAATCATAAAACCACTTATATTGGTCCATGCCAGATAAACGCTAATGTCAACTGAGCCTTTTGGCTTGTGAGTAATTATCTGATCCATCTTTTGTTGAATCATAATTTTATTTGCTATTGTAATTATTTCAAATTGTCTCCACATTTTGTGTTTTGAACAGTATCCCCAAACCCTCCAAATCAGCACCCCATTTTCCTCTGAACTAGAAGAAGATCAGGACCACCCATCAGCGGTTTCTGCTGCTTTCCCTCCCACTGCTCCTGTCCTCTCAATTTACCACCTCTTCTGCCTACTGACACACTCCTGTGGAAATGCAAGGTTCCATGTGTGCGTGTGTGCGTGCTGCATGTGTACACACACTCAACCTCACCCTCTCACAATCCTGCTACTGATTAGCTATTTTCTCACTTTGCTGTCTTCTTTTTGGCTCTAGAAATTCCTGTTCCTCTACTTATGACCATATGTGCCTAGTAATCCTAAACCATCTTTCTCATAGTTTCCCCTCTCTCGAGGTCTTACCCCGTCTCCCTGCTTCCTTTGCTCCCCTGCTCCCCTGGCTCCACTGGGCCCAATGGTGGAGCACCTTGGTTGCTTCATTTTTTCCCCCTAATATTTTCTTCTTTGATATTTGTAGCATTTGCTGTTGTTTCCAAATGTTCACTCTTCTTCTTTTGTCTCCTTAATTGACCTTTATTCAACGTTCCATTTCCTAAATATAGACATTTCCTGAGATTCTATGCTAAACTCTATTTTGCCTTTCTGGACTTTCTCCTTTAATGAGCCCCTTTAATGGGCTAGACAAGTCACAGTCTAGCTCTCTGGTCATTTTCTCTGTCTATACTCATACCTCATCAGCTCCTCAAATTCAAAATATTATAAAACAAGTCCATCTTTATAATCAACCTCTCCTAATTTTCAGTTTTGATCATACAATACTAGTCCTCTATTCAATTTATTATTCCCCTACTAAACAGTAAGTTTCATGAGGACTAGGTTGTTTATCCCTCTCATAACGACTAAAGTAATATGTGCCAAATGAATGAATGAGAAAATGAATGAGTGATTCCTGGTTATCCAGGCTTGAAAACTTCAATTATTTTGACTCCTCTTACCATTACCCCACTAATCAAAATGGCGGGCAAGTCTCATGTGTTTACGCATACAGCATGTCTTCACTCTGCACTCTCTATTCTGACTGCAGGTACTGTGGTGGTTTAAATTTTTAAATTTCTCTTGCTTGGCGTCTTGTTTTGGCCTCCTAATTGGTCTTTCAAATGGCCAGAAACAGTTTCTCCCTCGACTCAATTCCTTCCACATGTTTAGGAATTTATTACTTGCATTAGGCAGCATAGCCATAGCATATATTTGTAATGGCTCTCTAAATTGCACTCTCCTTAAGCAGAAGGTTTATCATGTCATCCTTTTTATCTCTCACAGCATTTAAGGTATATTTCTTTATTATTAAAGTAATTGCTTAATAAACTCATGTGAATGAGTAAACACCATAGCCAGAGTAAACCTCATAAAGCACAACTCTTATCTAGTCACTTCCCACAATTAAAACCTTTAGTGGCTCCTCACTTCATACCAAATTAAGTGTAAACTCCTACCCTACCACTCCCTGACCGCCCATAATGTAGTCCAAAACCACCTTGCCAGGGTTATACCTTTTTCTCTTTTTATATATCCTGCATTCTGACCATTGTAGAGAAGGCAAAACTGTAGCTATTTTAGGTTTTTAGCTGGCACTCTTTAACAAAGAGAAGGTTTACACATTATTAATGTGTGCTGCACATATCACGTGAGAGAAACCGTGACAATTAGTAACTCAAAGTCACAGCTAGAACTCTGGCCTAAATAGTATCTTCAATAAAGAACAATAAATTTGTACAGAAATGACAAGAGAAAGGAAAGCAGTTTTATGCTTCCAACGGCAGCAAACTATGGGAAGGTAAATATATGGGGGGAACGATGGAGGTTTGCAAATTCCACCCAGGCCTCTGGGCTGCTAAGCCTTTGACTCTAGTAAAAGGAGAAATATATGGTGCCTTTAGGCAGAAAAGGAAGGATAAACAACTTTTCTCACATTTGCTGCTTCTTAATTGTCTTCGGTTCAAAATAAATTTTGTGTCAAAGGCATATTTTGGAGTGACACTCTAATATCCTTCACCACTCCAGTCTACTTTGTCAATGATAGTCCTCAGATTGCTCCTCCAAAAACACCTCCATCTTTGTTCCTGCCTGTTAAAATCCAATCTACTTTTGAAGGCCTGTGTTGAAGAGTTCAGTATGTTGGAAGCTAAGGTGAAGCAATGAGTCGATAGAAGAGAATAAAGAAACTGGAACCTATTGCCTATGGATTTATCTTTTGCCAAATCCCTGCCTACACTATGTGTGCTACTGTCTAGAACTTCTGTCACTGGTCTCCTCTTTGCCGCGGCTCCGTGACCAGCATGTAGTATAGGTTGTGTTTAAAACAATCTAGTCTAGTCAACACTCTCTAGTCAATCTCATAGCATGTGGATCCAGTTTCCTCCAACATCAAGTCATTTACAGTTTTGCAGGGAGACTGGCAAGAACTTAACAAATACAGTCTGTGGCAATGAACAGATACATTGAGAAGACTAAGATATGCAACTGGAAAAGCCTTTTCCTATAGTGTTAGTTCGTTTCCTTCCCCATGTAATTTCTTGGTTTTCTTTATTACCTTTAAATCTTCACTTACTGGAATGCAGGCAGCTGTTGAATCATTCAATATTAATCTCATAAATAAAGTTTTACATTTGTCAGTGTTATCTATTCCCAGGTTGAGAGAAAGAAACGTAGGGCACTGTCTAAGCATTGCAGATACTGGTCTCACTGGACGTAGAGTCAACTGGAAGCCCTTTACATCAGTCACTAGTTATCGCTGAGTGACCACCCAAGCATGGCCTTAGGCTGTGCAAAGCCAGTCGCACAGATGTAGCCCTTGCTATTGAGGTGCTTACAATCTGAAACTTTAAAATGCAGTCTTCCTCTCAGGATCTGCCAAGATCAAAGCTCCACATGCTGGTTCTCCTTTCGGGAAACCATTAATTAACACCTCTCCACAAACAGAGCTCCCTCTGACTTTCCTTCTGCTGCATTTGTTCCTTTATCTTATGATCCTCCTGAAATAAACAGGTAGGATCAAAAGCTTCACCAGTGAGCTAACTTCCATACTGCCCTGGTATTCATACCCCTGCCTACTAGACAAGAATTTTCTTTCGTATCACCCAAGAATATATTCTATTGTGCATGTGAGCGGCCAGGATGCCAGCTGACACTCCGAAGATGATGTTAAACAATGTCAGGGAAATACTAAGAAGTATCCTACTGAGAAAATAATCTGCTTACTAAAAGATTAGAAGCACACAGGCAAGCCAAACATGCCCAATAGGAAAGAGATACATAAAAACGAAAGGTCAGAAGGTGTAGGAATGAGTGACTGAAGGAAAGAAATAAATAGAAATCAAGTGACTCAGAGCCCATGAATTCTCTAAAGTCAATGAAAATAAATTGCACACGATTGCTCGGTGATTATATAAAAGTTGGGGAGTTATGTGTAAACCTGAAGCTTCTTATTCGAACCCCATGATACTTCATCTAATCTCTTTTCCCATCTTTGACATTGGGCACAGTCAGCTCCTTCTCACTCATTCACAGAACAGACATTCATGTGGACTCCTCACTTCCCTATGTTGACTAATCTGAGAAAAGAAAAAGGGGCCACTGGTTTAGCAATGACTGCCAGATGGTGGCCGGGACCCAAACACCCCCACGCATCTCAAGGAAGTAAAGAGTCATTTACTGCAGGTGACAACACCGCTTGACACAAGGCAAAGCATGACTCAGAGATCTGAGAACAGTGTGGAGACTCGTTTGGCGTTAACCAAGACCTAAACAAAAGTCAACTCTGAACCATCAGGGGAAATTAATGACATTAAATCTATTCTTCAAGATGAGAGTAAGGCATTCGTAGATTGTAGCTGGGGCCTTTGTACTCCCAGAAAATTAGCCTGTAAACTCCTCTGACAGGGTTTGTGAATAACTCAAATGAATACAGCCTCAGTTCAATTTGGAATTAAATTACCATTTACAGTTCCACTGGCATCTGTGCTATGCTGGCCTTTAGACAAGTGCCTTTTCTCTCTGTCTCTGTCTCTCCCCCTCCTTTCCTCCCTCCCTCCCTCCCTCCCTCCCTTCCTTCCTTCCTTCCTTCCTTCCTTCCTTCCTTCTAGATCCTGCTAATGAGATGGGCTTATATGTAATTTGAAAGGCAGAATATAGAACGTAATTTTCCTTTGTCAGAGCTAAGAGGCACGAGGCTTTGGCAGATGTGAGTTCTTGAAAGGGCAGTTTGAACCTACTGCCCTGCCAGTCACTCACTCTGAAGAGTGTGGGAGCAGCTGAGACACGGGCAGTCATTTCCTGCATTTTTCTGACCTCTAGCGGCAGCACCTTCCTGACTTTCTGGATCACAATTGCGTCGTGACCTAAAAGCTGGTGACAGGTGCCTCACATTTGCCTCCCTGGTCCTTCCAACGGAGTGGTGTGTGTCTACCTCTCTGTGTTAAATCCATTTCTCTGAAACACTTGGGAGGTTTGGAAGGCGTCTGTTCCCAGTAAACTAGTCCCCATCCCATTTCTGCGGTTAGAATCTTAGAACGTTTCTCACACGTCATGGTAAACTGACAACTTTTTTACCCTGTCGTTTATTTTTTAACATATTTATTCAGATATAATTCACATACCATAAAATTCACTCTTTTAAGATATATGATTCAATGACTTTAGTTATTTGGAATTGTGCATTCATCAACACAGTCGATCTGAGAAGAGTTTCTTAGCCACCACAAGACACTCCACGCACTTTAGAACCATCACTCTCCACTGAGGCTGGCTTCTTTCATTTATCATAATGTTTGAGATGCATCCATGTTGTAGCATGTATCCGTAATTTGTTATAGAGCTGAATAATATTCCATGAATAAAACCACATTTTATTTATCACTTGATTAATATTTGAATTGCTTTCACTTTTTGGCTATTATACATAATGATTCTACAAATATTCATGACATGTTTTCAGCTTTTTGGGGTATATACCTAGGAGTGAAATTTATAGGTCATATGGTAAATGTTATGTTGAATCATTTGAGCACCTTCTAGACTATTCTCCAGAGTACTTGCACTGTTTTCCACTCCCACCACCAGTGAATGAGGGATCCAGTTTTTCCACATCCTTATCAACACTTCTTACTTATCCTCTAGATTAAAGCCACCCTGATGGATGCAAATGTGTATTATAATGGGATTCCATTCTGCACTGCTTCGATAGCTAATGATGTTAAGCTTCTTCTTATGTGTTTTTTGGTCATTGTATGTATTTTTTCCCTGTTTTTATTGGGTAATTTACCTTTCTTATTGGGTTATAAGAGCACTTTATATGGTGTAGATACAAGTCCATTACCAGACAGATAATTGGCAAAAATTTTCTTCCATTCTGTGGACTATCTTTTCACTTTCTTGATGTTGTACTTTGAAGAGCAAATTTTTAAAAATTTTTGATGATATCCTATTTATTTACTGTTTCTTGTGTTTCTCTGCTTTTAGTGTCACATCTAAGAAACTGCCTAATCCAAGGTTACCGAGATTCATGCCTATATTTTCTTCAAAGTACATATATTCAGCTGTTACATTTAGGCTTTTGATCCATGTTGGAATGATTGTGTGCATATGGTGTGAGGCAGAGATCCAGATATCATTCTTCTACACGTGTATATCCCTTTTTCCAATACCACTTGTTGAAAAAATACTCTTTTCCCATTTATATGTCTGGGCACGCCTATAAAAAATCCATTGACTGTAAACATAAGGTCTTCTTTCTGGACTTTTAATTCTTTTCCTTTGATCTTTATATTTTTTCTATTACCACACTGTCTAGATTACTGTAACTTCATTAGTAAGTTTTGAAATTGGAGACTCAAAGTTCTCCAACTTTATCCTTCTCTTTAAAAATTTTTAAAAATTCTCAGTCCCTTGAATTTCCATATAAATGTTATAAGTACTTTATAAATGTCTAAGCCAGCTAAGATTTTGATAGAGACTATGCTGAATCTGTAGGTCAATTTGAAGAGTATTGCCATCTTAACAATACTGAATGTTCCAATACATAAACACAGGATAACTTTCAATTTATTTAGGGTTTTTAAGTATCTTTTAACAGTGTTTTTTAGTTGTCAGAGTATAAATTTCACACTTATTTTGTTAAATATATTCCCAAGCATTTTTAAATACTATTGTAAATGGAATTGCATTTTTATTTCAATTTTAGTTTGTTCATTATTACTGTACAGAAATACAATGACTTTATACTTTGGTGACCTTTATTAAAATATTA